>CAMGYJ010000008.1:92802918-93247011 GCA_946122785.1 Linum tenue
TCATTTTCTTTCGATTCTGGAGGCTACAGATCACGGAATCAGGCCGAGGGTATTCTCCACCGATAATGAAGTCTATTGATCCTATTCTCCACGAATTATAAGTCCATTAAGCACCGATTTGGGCCAATTTATTCTCGGATGGCATTTTCGTAATTTTGTGGGAGTCGACAGGCCATTTTCTTTAAATTTTGAAGGTTACAGATCAAGGATTCGGCCTGAGACTATTCTTATACGATAATTAAGTCCATTAAGCACCGATTTGGGCAGATTTATTCCGGGTCAATTTTTGGCAGATTGCAAAGGGGTACCATCACAGATTTTGGGCGATTTTTACGAAATGTCATTTTCTTTCGATTAAGGAGGCTACAGATCACGGAATCTGGCCGAGGCTATTCTCCACTGATAATGAAGTCTATTGATCCTATTCTCCACGAATGATAAGTCCATTAAGCACCGATTTGGGCCAATTTATTCTCGGATGGCATTTTCGTAATTTTGTGGGAGTCGACATGCCATTTCCTTTTTATTTTGAAAGCTACAGATCACGATTTCGGCCTGAGGCTATTCTTCAACGATTATTAAGTCCATTAAGCACAGATTTGGGCGGATTTATTCCGAGTCAATTTTTTGCAGATTGCAAAGGGGTACCATCACAGATTTTGGGAGATTTTTCCGAAATGTCATTTTCTATCGATTCTGGAGGTTACAGATCACGGAATCAGGCCGAGACTATTCTCCACCGATAAAGAAGTCTAATGATCCTAATCTCCACTAATGATAACTCCATTTAGCACCGATTTGGGCCAATTTATTCTCGGATGGCATTTTCGTAATTTTGTGGGAGTCGACAGGCCATTTTCTTTGGATTTTGAAGGTTACAGATCACGGATTCGGCCTGAGACTATTCTTCAACGATGATTAAGTCCATTAAGCACCGATTTGGGTGGATTTATTCCGGATCAATTTTTGGCATATTGCAAAGGGGTACCATCACAGATTTTGGGCGATTTTTCCGAAATGTCATTTTCTTTTTATTCTGGAGGCTACAGATCACGGAATCTGGCCGAGGCTATTCTCCAACGATAATGAAGTCTATTCATCCTATTCTCCACGAATGATAAGTCCATTAAGCATCGATTTGGGCCAATTTATTCTCGGATGACATTTACGTAATTTTGTAGATTCGACAGTCCATTTTCTTTGGATTTTGAAGGATACAGATCACGGATTCGTCCTGAGACTATTCTTCAATGATGATTAAGTGCATTAAGCACCGATTTGGGCGGATTTATTCCTGGTCAATTTTTGGCAGATTGCAAAGGGGTACCATCACAGATTTTGGGCGATTTTTCCGAAATGTCATTTTCTTTCGATTCTGGAGGCTACAGATCACGGAATAAGCCAGAGGCTTTTCTCGACCGATAATGAAGACTATTGATCCTATTCTCAACGAATGATAAGTCCATTAAGCACCGATTTGACCAATTTATTCTCGGATGGCATTTTCATAATTTTGTGGGAGTCAACATGCCATTTTCTTTGGATTTTGAAGGCTACAGGTCACGGATTCGGCCTGAGATTTTCTTCAACGATGATTAAGTCCATTAAGCACCGATTTGGGCGGATTTATTCCTGGTCAATTTTTGGCAGATTGCAAAGGGGTATCATCACAGATTTTGGGCGATTTTTACGAAATGTCATTTTCTTTCGATTAAGGAGGCTACAGATCACGGAATCTGGCCGAGGCTATTCTCCACTGATAATGAAGTCTATTGATCTTAATCTCCACGAATGATAAGTCCATTAAGCCCCGATTTTGGCCAATTGATTCTCGGATGACATTTTCGTAATTTTGTGGGAGTCGACAGGCCATTTTCTTTGGATTTTCAAGGTTATAGATCACGGATTCGGCCTGAGACTATTCTTCAACAATGATGAAGTCCATTTAGCACCGATTTGGGCGGATTTATTCCGGGTCAATTTTTTGCAGATTGCAAAGGGGTACCATCACAGATTTTGGGCGTTTATTCCGAAATGTCATTTTCTTTCGATTCTGGAGGCTACAGATCACGGAATCAGGCCGAGGGTATTCTCCACCGATAATGAAGTCTATTGATCCTATTCTCCACGAATTATAAGTCCATTAAGCACCGATTTGGGCTAATTTATACTCGGATGGCATTTTCGTAATTTTGTGGGAGTCGACAAGCCATTTTCTTTAAATTTTGAAGGTTACAGATCACGGATTCGGCCTGAGACTATTCTTCAACGATAATTAAGTCAATTAAGCACCGATTTGGGCGGATTTATTCCGGGTCAATTTTTGGCAGATTGCAAAGGGGTACCATCACAGATTTTGGGCGATTTTTACGAAATGTCATTTTCTTTCGATTAAGGAGGCTACAGATTACGGAATCTGGCCGGGGCTATTCTCCACTGATAATGAAGTCTATTGATCCTATTCTCCACGAATGATAAGTCCATTAAGCACCGATTTGGGCCAATTTATTCTCGGATGGCATTTTCGTAATTTTGTGGGAGTCGACATGCCATTTTCTTTGGATTTTGAAGGCTACAGATCACGGTTTCGGCCTGAGGCTATTCTTCAACGATGATTAAGTCCATTAAGCACGGATTTGGGCGGATTTATTCCGGGTCAATTTTTGGCAGATTGCAAAGGGGTACCATCACAGATTTTGGGAGATTTTTCCGAAATGTCATTTTCTATCGATTCTGGAGGTTACAGATCACGGAATCAGGCCGAGACTATTCTCCACCGATAAAGAAGTCTATTGATCCTAATCTCCACGAATGATAAGTCCATTTAGCACCGATTTGGGCCAATTTATTCTCGGATGGCATTTTCGTAATTTTGTGGGAGTCGACAGGCCATTTTCTTTGGATTTTGAAGGTTACAGATCACGGATTCGGCCTGAGACTATTCTTCAACGATGATTAAGTCCATTAAGCACCGATTTTGGTGGATTTATTCCGGATCAATTTTAGGCATATTGCAAAGGGGTACCATCTCAGATTTTGGGCGATTTTTCCGAAATGTCATTTTCTTTTTATTCTGGAGGCTACAGATCACGGAATCTGGCCGAGGCTATTCTCCACCGATAATGAAGTCTATTCATCCTATTCTCCACGAATGATAAGTCCATTAAGCATCGATTTGGGCCAATTTATTCTCGGATGGCATTTACGTAATTTTGTAGATTCGACAGTCCATTTTCTTTGGATTTTGAAGGTTACAGATCTTGGATTCTGCCTGAGACTATTCTTCAACGATGATTAAGTCCATTAAGCACCGATTTAGGTGGATTTATTCCGGATCAATTTTTGGCATATTGCAAAGGGGTACCATCACAGATTTTGGGCGATTTTTCCGAAATGTCATTTTCTTTTTATTCTGGAGGCTACAGATCACGGAATCTGGCCGAGGCTATTCTCCACCGATAATGAAGTCTATTCATCCTATTCTCCACGAATGATAAGTCCATTAAGCATCGATTTGGGCCAATTTATTCTCGGATGGCATTTACGAAATTTTGTAGATTCGACAGTCCATTTTCTTTGGATTTTGAAGGATAGAGATCACGGATTCGTCCTCAGACTATTCTTCAACGATGATTAAGTGCATTAAGCACCGATTTGGGCGGATTTATTCCTGGTAAATTTTTGGCAGATTGCAAAGGGATACCATCACAGATTTCGGGAGATTTTTCCGAAATGTCATTTTCTTTCGATTCTGGAAGCTACAGATCACGGAATAAGCCAGAGGCTTTTCTCGACCGATAATGAAGACTATTGATCCTATTCTCAACGAATGATAAGTCCATTACGCACCGATTTGACCAATTTATTCTCGGATGGCATTTTCGTAATTTTGTGGGAGTCCACATGCCATTTTCTTTGGATTTTGAAGGCTACAGGTCACGGATTCGGCCTGAGACTATTCTTCAACAATGATTAAGTCCATTAAGCACAAATTTGGGCAGATTTATTCCGGGTCAATTTTTGGTAGATTGCAAAGATGTACCATCACAGATTTTGGGAGATTTTTCCGAAATGTCATTTTCTATCGATTCTGGAGGTTACAGATCACGGAATCAGGCCGAGACTATTCTCCACCGATAAAGAAGTCTATTGATCCTAATCTCCACGAATGATAAGTCTATTTAGCACCGATTTGGGCCAATTTATTCTCGGATGGCATTTTCGTAATTTTGTGGGAGTCGACAGGCCATTTTCTTTGGATTTTGAAGGTTACAGATCACGGATTCGGCCTGAGACTATTCTTCAACGATGATTAAGTCCATTAAGCACCGATTTTGGTGGATTTATTCCGGATCAATTTTAGGCATATTGCAAAGGGGTACCATCTCAGATTTTGGGCGATTTTTCCGAAATGTCATTTTCTTTTTATTCTGGAGGCTACAGATCACGGAATCTGGCCGAGGCTATTCTCCACCAATAATGAAGTCTATTCATCTTATTCTCCACGAATGATAAGTCCATTAAGCACAGATTTGGGCCAATTTATTCTCGGATGGCATTTTCGTAATTTTGTGGGAGTCGACAGACCATTTTCTTTAAATTTTGAAGGTTACTGGTCACGGATTCGGCCTGAGACTATTTTTCAACGATGATTAAGTCCATTAAGCACCGATTTTGGCGGATTTATTCCGGGTCAATTTTTGGCAGATTGCAAAGGGGTACCATCACAGATTTTGGGCGTTTTTTACGAAATGTCATTTTCTTTCGATTAAGGAGGCTACAGATCACGGAATCTGGCCGAGGCTATTCTCCACTGATAATGAAGTCTATTGATCCTATTCTCCACGAATTATAAGTCCATTAAGCACCGATTTGGGCCAATTTATTCTCGGATGGCATTTTCGTAATTTTGTGGGAGTCGACAGGCCATTTTCTTTGGATTTTGAAGGCTACAAATCACGGATTCGGCCTGAGACTATTTTTCAACGATGATTAAGTCCATTAAGCACCGATTTTGGCGGATTTATTCCGGGTCAATTTTGGGCAAATTGCAAGGTGTACCATCACAGTTTTTGGGTGATTTTTCCGAAATGTCATTTTCTATCGATTCTGGAGGTTACAGATCACATAATCAGGCCGAGACTATTCTCCACCGATAAAGAAGTCTAATGATCCTAATCTCCACGAATGCTAAGTCCATTAAGCACCGATTTGGGCCAATTTATTCTCGGATGGCATTTTCGTAATTTTGTGGGAGTCGACAGGCCATTTTCTTTCGATTTTGAAGGTTACATATCACGGATTCGGCCTGAGACTATTCTTCAACGATGAATAAGTCCATTAAGCACTGATTTGGGCGTATTTATTCCAGGTCAATTTTGGGCAGATTGCAAAGGGGTACCATCACAGATTTTGTGTGATTTTTCAGAAATGTCATTTTCTTTCGATTCTGGAAGCTACAGATCACGGAATCAGGCCGAGGTTATTCTCCACCGATAATGAAGTCTCTTGATCCTATTCTCCACGAATTATAAGTCCATTAAGCACTGATTTGGGCCAATTTATTCTCGGATGGCTTTTCGTAATTTTGTGGGCGTCGACAAGCCATTTTCTTTGGATTTTGAAGGCTACAGATCACGGATTCGGCCTGAGACTATTCATCAACGATTATTAAGTCTATTAAGCACCGATTTGGGCGGATTTATTCCGGGTAAATTTTTGGCAGATTGCAAAGGGTTACCATCACAGATTTTGTGTGATTTTTCAGAAATGTCATTTTATTTCGATTCTGGAAGCTACAGATCACGGAATCAGGCCGAGGCTATTCTCCTCCGATAATGAAGTCTACTGATCCTATTCTCCACGAATGATAAGTCCATTAAGCACCGATTTGAGCCAAATTATTCTCGGATGGCATTTTCGTAATTTTGTGGGAGTCGACAGGCCATTTTCTTTGGATTTTGAAGGCTACAGATCACGAATTCGGCCTGAGACTATTCTTCAACGATGATTAAGTCCATTAAGCACTGATTTGGGCGTATTTATTCCGGGTCAATTTTGGGCAGATTGCAAAGGGGTACCATCACAGATTTTGGGCGTTTTTTCCGAAATATCATTTTCTTTCGATTCTGGAGGCTACAGATCACGGAATCAGGCCCAGGGTATTCTCCACCGATAATGAAGTCTATTGATCCTATTCTCCACGAATGATAAGTCCATTAAGCACTTATTTGGGCCAATTTATTCTCGGATGGCTTTTCGTAATTTTGTGGGAGTCGACATGCCATTTTCTTTGGATTTTGAAGGCCACAGATCACGGATTCGGCCTGAGACTATTCTTCAACGATGATTAAGTCAATTAAGCACTGATTTGGGCGAATTTATTCCGGGTCAATTTTTGGCATATTGCAAAGGGGTACCATTACAGATTTTGGGCGATTTTTCCGAAATGTCATTTTCTATCGATTCTGGAGGTTACAGATCATGGAAAAAGGCCGAGACTATTCTCCACCGATAAAGAATTCTATTGATCCTAATCTCCACGAATGATAAGTCCATTAAGCACCGATTTGGGCCAATTTATTCTCGGATGGCATTTTCGTAATTTTGTAGAAGTCGACAGACCATTTTCTTTGGATTTTGAAGTTTACAGATCATGGATTCGGCCTGAGACTATTCTTCAACGATGATTAAGTCCATTAAGCACCAATTTGGGCGGATTTATTCCGGGTCAATTTTTGGCAGATTGCATAAGGGTACCATCACAGATTTTGGGCGATTTTTCCGAAATGTAATTTTCTTTCGATTCAGGAGGCTACAGATCACGGAATAAGCCCGAGCCTATTCTCCACCGATAATAAAGTCTATTGATCCTATTCTCCACGAATGATAAGTCCATGAAGCATCGATTTCGGCCAATATATTCTCGGATGGCATTTTCGTAATTTTGTGGGAGTCGACAAGCCATTTTCTTTGGATTTTGAAGGCTACAGATCACGGATTCGGCCTGAGACTATTATTCAACGATTATTAAGTCTATTAAGCACCGATTTGAGCGGATTTATTCCGGGTCAATTTTTGGCAGATTGCAAAGGGGTACTATCATAGATTTTGTGCGATTTTTCCGAAATGTCATTTTATTTCGATTCTGGATGTTACAGATCACGGAATCAGGCCGAGGCTATTCTCCACCGATAATGAAGTCTATTGATCCTATTCTCCACGAATGATAAGTCCATTAAGCACCGATTTGGGTCAATTTATTCTCGGATGGCATTTTCGTAATTTTGTGGGAGTCGACAGGCCATTTTCTTTGAATTTTGAAGGCTACAGATCACGAATTCGGCCTGAGAATATTCTTCAACGATGATTAAGTCCATTAAGCACTTATTTTGGCGTATTTATTCCGAGTCAATTTTGGGCAGATTGCAAAGGGGTACCATCACAGATTTTGTGCGATTTTTCAGAAATGTCATTTTCTTTCGATTCTGGAGGCTACAGATCACGGAATCAGGCCGAGGCTATTCTCCACCAATAATGAAGTCTATTGATCCTATTCTCCACGAATGATAAGTCCATTAAGCATCGATTTGGGCCAATTTATTCTCGGATGGCTTTTCGTAATTTTGTGGGAGTCGACATGCCATTTCCTTTGGATTTTGAAGGCCACAGATCACCGATTCGGCCTGAGACTATTCTTCAACGATGATTAAGTCAATTAAGCACCAATTTTGGAGGATTTAATCCGGGTCAATTTTTGGCATATTGCAAAGGGGTACCATTACAGATTTTGGGCGATTTTTCCGAAATGTCATTTTCTATCGATTCTGGAGGTTACAGATCTTGGAAAAAGGCCGAGACTATTCTCCACCGATAAAGAAATCTATTGATCCTAATCTCCACGAATGATAAGTCCATTAAGCACCGATTTGGGCCAATATATTCTCGGATGGCATTTTCGTAATTTTGTGGGAGTCGACAAGCCATTTTCTTTGGATTTTGAAGGCTACAGATCACGGATTCGGCTTGAGACTATTGTTCAACGATGAATAAGTCTATTAAGCACCGATTTGGGCGGATTTATTCTGGGTCAATTTTTGGCAGATTACAAAGGGGTACCATCACAGATTTTGTGCGATTTTTCCAAAATGTCATTTTCTTTCGATTCTGGAGGCTACAGATCACGGAATCAGGCTGAGGCTATTCTCTACCGATAATGAAGTCTATTGATCCTATTCTCCACGAATGATATGTCCATTAAGCATCGATTTGGGCCAATTTATTCTCGGATGGCATTTTCGTAATTTTGTGGGAGTCGACAGGCCATTTTCTTTGGATTTTGAAGGCTACAAATCACGGATTCGGCCTGAGACTATTTTTCAACGATGATTAAGTCCATTAAGCACCGATTTGGGAGGATTTATTCAGGGTCAACTTTTCGCAGATTGCAAAGGGATACCATTACAAATTTTGGGCGATTTTTTCGAAATGTCATTTTCTATCGATTCTGGAGGTTACAGATCACGGAATCAGGCAGAGACTATTCTCCACCGATAAAGAAGTCTATTGATCCTAATCTCCACGAATGATAAGTCCATTAAGCACCGATTTGGGCCAAATTATTCTCGGATGGCATTTTCGTAATTTAGTGGGAGTCGACAGACCATTTTCTTTGGATTTTGAAGGGTACAGATCACGGATTCGGCCTGAGACTATTCTTCAACGATGATTAAGTCCATTAAGCACCGATTTGGGCGGATTTATTCCGGGTCAATTTTTGGCAGATTGCAAAGGGGTACCAACACAGATTTTAGGCGATTTTTCTGAAATATCATTTTCTTTCGATTCTGGAGGCTACAAATCACAGAATTTGGCCGAGGCTATTCTCCACCGATAATGAAGTCTATTGATCCTATTCTCCACGAATGATAAGTCCATTAAGCACCAATTTGGGCCAATTTATTCTCGGATGGCATTTTCGTAATTTTGTGCGAGTCGACAGGCCATTTTCTTTTGATTTTGAAGGCTACAGATCATGGATTTGTCCTTAGACTATTCTTCAACGATGATTAAGTTCATTAAGCACTGATTTTGACGGATTTATTCCGGGTCAATTTTGGGCAGATTGCAAAGGGGTACCATCACAGATTTTGTGCGATTTTTCCGAAAAGTCATTTTCTTTCGATTCTGGAGGCTACTGATCACGGAATATGCCCGAGGCTATTCTCGACCGATAATGAAGTCTATTGATCCTATTCTCCACCAATGATAAGTCCATTAAGCACCGATTGGAGCCAATTTATTCTCGGATGGCATTTTCGTAATTTTGTGGGGGTCGACAGGCCATTTTCTTTGGATTTTGAAGGCTACAAATCACGAATTCGGCCTGACACTGTTCTTCAACGATGATTAAGTTTATTAAGCACTGATTTGGGCGGATTTATTCCGGGTCAATTTTGGGCAGATTGCAAAGGGGTACCATCATAGATTTTGTTTGATTTTTCAGAAATGTAATTTTATTTCGATTCTGGAGGTTACAGATCACGGAATCAAGCCGAGGCTATTCTCCACCGATAATGAAGTCTATTGATCCTATTCTCCACGAATGATAAGTCCGTTAAGCACCGATTTGGGCCAATTTATTCTCGGATGGCATTTTCGTAATTTTGTGGGAGTCGACAGGCCATTTTCTTTGAATTTTGAAGGCTATAGATCACGAATTCGGCCTGAGAATATTCTTCAACGATGATTAAGTCCATTAAGCACTTATTTGGGCGTATTTATTCCGGGTCAATTTTGGGCAGATTGCAAAGGGGTACCATCACAGATTTTGTGCGATTTTTCAGAAATGTAATTTTCTTTCGATTCTGGAGGCTACAGATCACGGAATCAGGCCGAGGCTATTCTCCACCGATAATGAAGTCTATTGATCCTATTCTCCACGAATGATAAGTTCATTAAGCACTGATTTGGGCCAATTTATTCTCGGATGGCTTTTCGTAATTTTGTGGGAGTCGACATGTCATTTTCTTTGGATTTTGAAGGCCACAGATCACGGATTCGGCCTGAGACTATTCTTCAACGATGATTAAGTCAATTAAGCACCAATTTGGGAGGATTTAATCCGGGTCAATTTTTGGCATATTGCAAAGGGGTACCATTACAGATTTTGGGCGATTTTTCCGAAATGTCATTTTCTATCGATTCTGGAGGTTACAGATCTTGGAAAAACGCTGGGATTATTCTCCACCGATTTAGAATTCTATTGATCCTAATCTCCACGAATGATAAGTCCATTAAGCACCGATTTGGGCCAATTTATTCTCGGATGGTATTTTCGTAATTTTGTGGGAGTCGTCAGGCCATTTTCTTTGGATTTTGAAGCCTACAGATCACGAATTCGGCCCGAGACTATTCTTCAACAATGATTAAGTCCATTAAGCACCAATTTTGGCGGATTTATTCCGGGTCAATTTTTGGCAGATTGCAAAGGGGAACCATCACATATTTTGGTCGATTATTCTGAAATGTCATTTTCTTTCGATTCTGAAGGCTACAGATCACGGAATCTGGCCGAGGCTATTCTCCACCTATATTGAAGTCTATTGATCCTATTCTCAACGAATGATAAGTCAATTAAGCACCGATTTGAGCCAATTTATTCTACGATGGCATTTTCGTAATTTTGTGGGAGTCGACATGCCATTTTCTTTGGATTTTGAATGCTACAGATCACGGATTCGGCCTGAGACTATTCTTCAACGATGATTAAGTCCATTAAGCACCTATTTGGGCGGATTTTTTCCGTGTCAATTTTGGGGAGATTGCAAAGGGGTACCATCACAGATTTTGTGTGATTTTTCCAAAATGTCATTTTCTTTCAATTCTGGAGGCTACAGATCACGGAATCAGGTGGAGGCTATTCTCCACCGATAATGAATTCTATTGATCCTATTCTCCACGAATGATAAGTCCATTAAGCATCGATTTGGGCCAATTTATTCTCGGATGGCTTTTCGTAATTTTGTGGGAGTCGACAGGCCATTTTCTATTGATTTTGAAGGCCACAGATCATGGATTCGGCCTGAGAATATTCTTCTACGATGATTAAGTCCATTAAGCACCAATTTGGGCGGATTTATTCCGAGTCAATTTTTGGCAGATTGCAAATGGGTACCATCACAGATTTTGGGAGATTTTCCCGAAATGTCATTTTCTATCGATTCTGGAGGTTACATATCACGGAATCAGGCCGAAACTATTCTCCACCGATAAAGAAGTCTATTGATCCTAATCTCCACGAATGATAAGTCCATTAAGCACCGATTTGGGCCAATTTATTCTCGGATGGCATTTTCGTAATTTTGTGAGAGTCGACAGGCCATTTTCTTTGGATTTTGAAGGTTACAGATCACGGATTCGGCCTAAGACTATTCTTCAACGATGATTAAGTCCATTAAGCACCAATTTTGGCGGATTTATTCCGGGTCAATTTTTGGCAGATTGCAAAGGGGAACCATCACATATTTTGGTCGATTTTTCCGAAATGTCATTTTCTTTCGATTTTGGAGGCTACAGATCACGGAATCTGGCCGAGGGTATTCTCCACCGATATTGAAGTCTATTTATCCTATTCTCCACGAATGATAAGTCCATTAAGCACCGATTTAGGCCAATTTATTCTCGGATGGCATTTTAGTAATTTTGTGGGAGTCGACAGGCCATTTTCTTTGGATTTTGAAGGCTACAGATCACGGATTCGCCCTGAGACTATTCTTCAACGATGATTAAGTCCATTAAGCACCGATTTGGGCAGATTTATTCCGGGTCAATTTTGGGCAGATTGCAAAGGGGTACCATCACAGATTTTGTGCGATTTTTCCGAAATGTCATTTTCTTTCGATTCTGGAGGCTACAGATCAAGGAATCAGGCAGAGGCTATTCTCCACCGATAATTAAGTCTATTGATCCTATTCTCCACGAATGATAATTCCATTAATAACCAATTTGGGCCAATTTATTCTCGGATGGCTTTTCGTAATTTTGTGGGAGTCGACAGGCCATTTTCTTTGGATTTTGAAGGCTACAGATCACGGATTCGGCCTGAGACTATTCTTCAATGATGATTAAGTCCATTAAGCACCGATTTGGGCGGATTTATTCCGAGTCAATTTTTGGCAGATTGCAAATGGGTACCATCACAGATTTTGGGAGATTTTCCCGAAATGTCATTTTCTATCGATTCTGGAGGTTACATATCACGGAATCAGGCCGAAACTATTCTCCACCGATAAAGAAGTCTATTGATCCTAATCTCCACGAATGATAAGTCCATTAAGCATCGATTTGGGCCAATTTATTCTCGGATGGCATTTTCGTAATTTTGTGAGAGTCGACAGGCCATTTTCTTTGGATTTTGAAGGTTACAGATCACGGATTCGGCCTAAGACTATTCTTCAACGATGATTAAGTCCATTAAGCACCAATATTGGCGGATTTATTCCGGGTCAATTTTTGGCAGATTGCAAAGGGGAACCATCACATATTTTGGTCGATTTTTCCGAAATGTCATTTTCTTTCGATTTTGGAGGCTACAGATCACGGAATCTGGCCGAGGGTATTCTCCACCGATATTGAAGTCTATTTATCCTATTCTCCACGAATGATAAGTCCATTAAGCACCGATTTGGGCCAATTTATTCTCGGATGACATTTTAGTAATTTTGTGGGAGTCGACAGGCCATTTTCTTTGGATTTTGAAGGCTACAGATCACGGATTCGCCCTGAGACTATTCTTCACGGATTTGGGCAGATTTATTCCGGGTCAATTTTGGGCAGATTGCAAAGGGGTACCATCACAGATTTTGTGCGATTTTTCCGAAATGTCATTTTCTTTCGATTCTGGAGGCTACAGATCAAGGAATCAGGCAGAGGCTATTCTCCACCGATAATTAAGTCTATTGATCCTATTCTCCACGAATGATAATTCCATTAATAACCAATTTGGGCCAATTTATTCTCGGATGGCTTTTCGTAATTTTGTGGGAGTCGACAGGCCATTTTCTTTGGATTTTGAAGGCTACAGATCACGGATTCGGCCTGAGACTATTCTTCAATGATGATTAAGTCCATTAAGCACCGATTTGGGCGGATTTATTCCGGGTCAATTTTTGGCAGATTGCAAAGGGGGTACCATCACTAGGGCTGTCAATTTGGTTTGGTTTGGTTAACCAAACCATTAAGTATGAAAAACCAAAAACCAAAAACCAAATCTCAAAAACCAAAACCAAAACCATTAAGGTTCTTATTGGTTTTTGGCAACCAAAAACCAATAAGGGCCTAATGGTTTTGGTTAACCAAAAAACCAACATGTACTCATACACTCATATTTATTCATATTTCCCTCCCTTTTATTGAATAAACGTCATAATAATGGTAAATGGCCATTACAAACTATTAGTTGGCATGCGTGTCAAAAGAAACCAAAAAATAAAATTTGTTGATAAATAATTTTATTCTTATTGGTTTCTTAATGGTTTATATTGGTTTTTCGGTTTTAACCAAACCAAAACCATTAAGTTGCTTATTGGTTTAAAACCAAAAAACTGAAACCATTAGCTTTCCAATTGGTTTGGTTTCGGTTAAAACCAAAAAACCAAAACCAAATGGACAGCCCTAACCATCACAGATTTTGGGCGATTTTTCCGAAATGTCATTTTCTTTCATTCTGGAGGCTACAGATCACAGAATAAGGCCGAGGCTATTCTCCACCGATAATGAAGTCTATTTATCCTATTCTCCACGAATGATAAGTCCATTAAGCATCGATTTGGGCCAATTTATTCTCGGATGGCATTTTCGTAATTTTGTGGGAGGCGACAGGCAGTTTTCTTTGGATTTTGAAGGCTATTGATCACTGATTCGGCCTGAGACTATTCTTCAACGATGATTTTGTCCATTAAGCACCGATTTGGGCGGATTTATTTCGGGTCAATTTTTGGCAGATTGCAAAGGGGGTACCATCACAGATTTTTGGCGATTTTTCCGAAATGTCATTTTCTTTCGATTCTGGAGGCTACAGATCACGGAATCAGGCCGATAATGAAGTCTATAGATCCTATTCTCCACGAATGATAAGTCCATTAAGCACCGATTTGGGCTAATTTATTCTCGGATGGCATTTTCGTAATTTTCTGGGCGTGGAGAGGCCATTTTATTTGGATTTTGAAGGCTACAGATCATGGATTCGGCCTAAGTTTATTCTTCAACAATGATTAAGTCTTTCAAACCTGAGTTGGGCGGATTTATTCCGGGTCAATTTTTGGCAGATTCTAAAGGTGTACCATCACAGATTTCGGGCGATTTTTTCGAAATACAATTTTATTTCGATTATGGAGGCTACAGATCACGTAATCAGGACGAGACTATTTTCCACCAATAATGAAGTTTATAGATCATATTCCCCATGGATGATAAGTCCATTAAGCACCGATTTAGGCCAATTTATTTTCGGATTATATTTTCATAATTTTTTGTGCGAGGAGAGGCCATTTTCTTTAGATTTATTCGAACCTACCGTCAATCTGTTTACAATTCGACCATCAACATCAACTCTTTCTCTATGATAATTTGAACACTACAGATCACGGATTCGGATGAGGCTATTCTTCAACAATGATTAAGTCCATCAAGCACCGATTTGGGCGAATTTATTCCGAGACAATTTTTGGCAGATTCCAAAGGGGTACCATCACAGATTTCGGACGATTTTTTCGAAATGTCATTTTCTTTTGATTCTGGAGGCTATAGATCATGTAATCAGGCCGAGACTATTCTCCACCAATAATGAAGTCTATAGATCCTATTCTCCATGGATGATAAGTACATTAAGCACCGATTTGGGCCAATTTCTTTTTGGATGGCATTTTCGTAAGTTTTTGGGCGAGGAGAGGCCATTTTATTTGGATTTTGAAGGCTCCAGATCACGGATTCGGCCTGAGGTTATTCTTCAACAATGATTAAGTCCATCAAGCCCTGATTTGGACGGATTTATTCCGGGTCAATTTTTGGTAGATTCTAAAGGGGTACAATAACAGATTTCGGGAGATTTTTTCGAAATGTCATTTTCTTTAGATTCTTGAGGCTACAGATCACGTAATCAGGCCGAGACTATTCTCCACCAATAATGAAGTCTATAGATCCTATTCTCCATGGATGATAAATCCATTAAGCACCGATTTGGGCAAATTTCTTTTCAGATGACATTTTCGTAATTTTTTGGGCGAGGAGAGGCCATTTTATTAGGATTTTGAAGGCTACAGATCACAGGATTCTTCAACACTGATTAATTCCATCAAGCACCGATTTGGGCGGATTTATTCCTGGTCAATTTTTGGCAGATTCCAAAGGGGTACCATCACAGATTTCATGCGATTTTTTTGAAATGTCATTTTTTTTATTCTGAAGGCTTCAAATCACGTAATCAGGCCGAGACTATTCTCCACCGTTAATGAAGTCTATAGATCATATTCTCCATGGATGATAAGTCTATTAAGCACCGATTTGGACCAATTTCTTTTCGGATGACATTTTCGTAATTTTTTTGGGGGGAAGAGGCCATTTTATTTGGATTTTGAAGGCTACATATCACGGATTCGACCTGAGCATATTCTTCAACAATGATTAAGTCCATCAAGTCCCGATTTTGGCATGTTTATTCCGGATCAATTTTTGGCAGATTCCAAAGGGGTACCATCACAGATTTCGGGCGATTTTTTTGAAATGTCATTTTCTTTCGATTATGGAGGATACAGATCACGGAATAAGGCCGAGGGTATTCTCCACCGATAACGAAGTCTATTGATCCTATTCTCTACGAATGATAAGTAGATTAAGCACCGATTTGGGCCAATTTATTTTCTGATGGCATTTTCGTAATTTTTGGGCAAGGAGATGTCATTTTCTTTTGACTTTGAAGGCTATAGATCACGGATTCGACATGACGCTATTCTTCAAAAATGATTAAGTCCATCAAGCACCAATTTTGGTTGATTTATTCCGTGTCAATTTTAGACAGATTCCAAAGGGGTACTATCGCAAATTTCGAGCGATTTTTCCGAAATGTCATTTTCTTTCGATTCTGGAGGCTACGGATCTCTGAATTAGGCTGAGGCTATTCTCCAACGATAATGAAGTCTATTGATCTTATTCTCCACGGTTGATAAGTCCATTAAGCATCGATTTGGGCCAATTTATTTTCGAATCACATTTTCGTAACTTTTTGGGCGAGAGGCCATTTTATTTGGATTTTGAAGGTTATAGATCACGGAATCGACATGAGGCTATTCTTCAACAATGATTAAGTCTAACAAGCACCGATTTAGGCAGATTTATTCCTGGTCAGTTTTTGGCAGATTCCAAAGGGGTATGTTCACATATTTCAGGCGATTTCCCCGAAATGCCATTTTCTTTCGATTTTGGAGGCTACAGATCACGGAATTAGGCCGAGACTATTCTCCACCCATAATGAAGTCTATAGATCCTATTCTCCTCGGATGATAAGTCCATTATGCACCGATTTAGGCCAATTGTTTTTCGGATGGCATTGTAGTAATTTTTAGGCGAGGAGAGGCCATTTTCTTTGGATTTTGAAGGCTACAGATCTCGGTTTCGGCCTGAGGCTATTCTTCAACGATGAATAAGTCCATCAATCACCAATTTGGGCGGATTTATTCCAAGTCAATTTTTGACAGATTCCAAAGGGGTAACATCACAGATTTCGAACGATTTTTCCGAAATGCCATTTTCTTTCGATTCTGGAGGCTATTGATCACTGAATCGGGCCGAGGTTATTATCTACCGATAATGAAGTCTATTGATCCTATTCTCCACAGTTGATAAGTACATTAAGCACTGATTTGGGCCAATTTATTTCCGAATGGCATTTTTGTAACTTTTTGGGCGAGGAGAGGCCATTTTATTTGGATTTTGAAGGCTACAGATCACGGATTCGGCCTGAGGTTATTCTTCAACAATGATTAAGTCCTTCAACCTTGATTTGGGCGGATTTATTCCGGGTCAATTTTTGGCAGATTCTAAAGGTGTACCATCACAGATTTCGGGCGATTTTTTTGAAATACAATTTTATTTCGCTTATGGAGGCTACATATCACGTAATCAGGACGAGACTATTTTCCACCAATAATGAAGTTTATAAATCCTATTCCCCATGGATGATAAGTCCATTAAGCACCGATTTAGGCCAATTTATTTTCGGATGATATTTTCATAATTTTTTGGGCGAGGAGATGCCATTTTCTTTAGATTTTGAACACTACAGATCACGGATTCGGCCTGAGGCTATTCTTCAACAATGATTAAGTCCATCAAGCACCGATTTGAGCGGATTTATTCTGGGACAATTTTTGGCAGATTCCAAAGGGGTATCATCACAGATTTCGGGTGATTTTTCCGAAATGCTATTTTCTTTCGATTCTTGAGGCTACAGATCACGGAATCAGGCCGAGGCTATTCTCCACCGATAATGAAGTCTATTCATCCTATTCTCCACGGATGATAAGTCTATTAAGCACAGATTTGGGCCAATTTATTTTCGGATGTCATTTTCGTAATTTTTTGGGTGAGGAGGGGCCATTTTATTTGGATTTTGAAGGATATAGATTACGGATTCGGTCTGAGGCTATTCTTCAACGATAATTAAGTCCATCAAGCACCTATTTGGACGGATTTATTCCTCGTCAATTTTTGGCAGATTCCAAAGGGGTACCATCGCAGATTTCATGCTATTTTCTTTCGATTCTGGAGGCTACAGATCTCGGAATCAGGCCGAGGCTATTCTCCACCGATAATGAAGTCTATTGATCCTATTCTCCACGGATGATAAGTCCATTAAGCACCGATTTGGGCCAATTCATTTTCGGAAGACATTTTCGTAATTTTTTGGGCGAGGAGAGGCCATTTATTTGGATTTTGAAGAATACAGATCACAGATTCGGTCTGAGGCTATTCTTCAAAGATGATTAAGTCCATCAATCACTGATTTGGGCGGATTTATTCCTGGTCAATTTTTGGCACATTCCAAAGAGGGACCATCACAGATTTCGGGGGATTTTTCCGAAATGCTATTTTCTTTCGATTCTGGAGGCTACAGATCACGGAATCAGGCCGAGGCTATTAATGGAATATTGAATAAAATAGGACACAAGTGGCATTTTGCGGATAGTTCGGGTGTTATAGTGGTATTAGCCCAATATCAATTAATAGACTTCATCATGTGTGGAGAATAGCCTCAGGTTGATCCGTGATCATTTGCCTTAAAAATCGAAGAAAAATGGTCTTTCAAAAAAAGTGGTTGAGGATTGGGGCAGGGTGAGTAAATATCTGTCGTCGTTCTACTTCTTTTTTTTTTTTTCTTGCTTGTCCCACATTTGTGTGGGTTTTTTATGCCCTTTAGTGGCCGTGGATCTTCTTTTTCTTTTACTTCATTTTGGTAATAATACTTGGTCTCATCATCCATAAAAAAATCACCCGAAATCTGTGAAGGTACCCCTTTGGAATATGGGGAAAATGGACCCAGAAAAAATCCGCCCAAATCGTCGAATAATAGACTTCATCATCGGTGAAGAATAGCCTCAGGTCGAATCCGTAGTCAGTAGCCTTCAAAATGCAAGAAAAATAGCCTTTCAAAAAATTACCCGAAATACCCTTTTGGAATCTGGCAAAAATGGACCAGGACAAAATTCGCCAAAATTGCCGATTGATAGACTTCATTATCGGTGGAGAATAAACATGGGTGAATATGTGATCTGTTACCTTCAAAATCAAAGGAAAATGACATTTCGAAAAAATCGCATGGAATCTATGATAGAACATACCCCTTTGTAATATGGGGAAAATGGATCCAGATAGAATCCGGCCAAATCGCCGATTAATAGACTTCATCGTCGATGGAGAATAGGCTCAGGTCGAATCCATGATTAGTAGTTTTCAATATCCAATAAAAATGGGCTTTCAAAAAATCACCCAAAATTTGTGATGCCTTTTAGAATCTGGCGAAATTTTGAAAGTTAGTTGTGGGCATAACTCTTTGTGTATAGATTAATTATAAAACAGCAAATCTGTGCTTATTAATCTATCAATTTGCCTATGTTATATCCTTCTGGAACGAGCTGTAAGAGAAGAAGAACGGTTCAACTGTGCAAACTGCCAACAAAGTACGCTGCCCTTTCAAGGCTGTACTACTGTTTAATATGCAATTAACTAACCTCTTAAAAGCAAAAACCCCATTAGTGCCTTAAAAAGCCTGCCTTGGTTACCTAACTAACCAAGTTTAATAAGGAGCAAATTAAGCTTAGCCACCACATAGATTATGGCTTGGCTGGATTACAGCTGCTAAAAGGCCTACTGCTCCAAATCCCAGCATGACAACTACAACAAAGGTTTCACACTCATCAATCACTTTAGGGGACCACAAAGGCGGTGTTGAGAGAACTTGTTGGTTTCAATGATTTGAGTTGTTGGGCAGGAAACTGAAAATTAGATTTTATATAATTTCTTGTAAGTCTTCCGGAGATGAAAGCCAATAAGAGGGTTTGAAGTTTGCATAAGTTTGTTGTCACAACATGTACTTATTAAGTTGGTTAATATAGAAGGTCAACTGTTAATGATCCGAAATACGATATCTTGTAGCTTTAAAGACACCGATCTACCAATTTATAACTCATGAAACTCATATGTCTTGGCATTCGTCACTTCCTGTGCATTAATCCCCAAAAAATAAATTGATCACAATAATTCGAATTATCTAAAGCTCTAATTCTAAGTAGTAAAAAAATAAATTGATTAGAATAATTCGAATTATTAATGCAGAGTAAGACATTGTCGTTTCCCAAGCTTCTCCTTTCCCCCATATCTTTGACAAGTAAAAACGAAATAGAGTGATTTATTATAGAAAAATGAAGGACCTTAAAGGGATAAATAAATAAGCATTTGCAGCAAAGCCCAGGGGATTTTGTTTGCAATTCTATGACAGGATTAACAGAGATTTTGTTTGGGGCAAAGACGGTGATCAAGGGAAAATGCACTTGGTGGCATGGGACAAGCTAGCGGAGCCCAAAGCCCAGGGGGGCGGTGGCCTCAGATCTCTCCGCCAAGCGAACCTCTCTCTGCTAGCAAAAGGTGGTTGGAGGCTTTTGCAGGAGAAGGATACTCTCTGGGCCCAGCTTATGCGGTCAAAGTACGGCAGGCAGACGGAAGGGCTTGACATGCTTCGACCAGTTCAGGGAAGTTCCTTTGCCTGGAGAAGTTTTCATAAGGCTTCTGACCTTCTTAGGAAGGGCTGTGCATGGAATATCCATAATGGTCGGCGGACTAAGTTTTGGCTTGACGTTTGGATTTTGCAGGGTCCCCTTTCCGATGTGGTGCTCCAACCAATTCCTGACGAGATGCGCTCGGAAACAGTAGCAGATTACATTGACATAGACGGGAACTGGGATATCAGCCGCTTATCTCCTTGGCTGTCATCCGAGGTTCTTCAGAAGATTACAGCTGTGAGGGTAGACGCGTTGTCCTCAGTTGATGACACCATCTTCTGGACTGCGACTGCGAATGGCCACTTCTCTACGAAATCAGCATACCAGCTTCTCCAGCCCAGGCCGACGGACCAGGATGAGGGGCTGTGGAAGAAAATCTGGAAACTTGCTGTCCCGGAGCGAGTCACCTGTTTTGCTTGGCTTGCTGCTCGAGGAAGGATCGCCACTAATTGCCTGCGGTTCTCTAGGAAGTGTGCGGAATCCCCGGCGTGCGCCCGTTGCCAGGACTGCCCCGAGTCTATTAGTCACCTCTTGCGAGACTGCCCCCCAGCCAGATACTGCTGGTCGAGATGGATTCCTTATGATCGGCAGCACACTTTCTTTTCCAGTGAGGGTGAGTCTTGGCTTCGCAGCAACCTGCAGAAAGAAGACCCAAGGGGAGACGGTATGCCTTGGAACGTTTTCTTTAGTATTGCTATCTGGTTGATCTGGAAAAACAGGTGCACCTTTTGCCTTGAAGGCGCTCAGAAGGCTTTCACCGCCCCTTCCTTGGCTCACTCCATCGAGCACAAGGCTAACCTGTGGTATAAGGCGTGGCTTGCTCCTTCGACCTTGCAAGGCAGAAGGGAGCACGGCTCTAGGCGGGAGACGGTCCAAGTCAGGTGGCATCCCCCTCCCCGTGGATGGATGAAAGTGAACATTGATGGGGCTTCAGCGGGTAACCCGGGGCTTGCGGGCTCGGGGGGGGTCATCCGGGACGAGCAGGGACAGTGGATAGCGGGTTTTGTGGCGAAAATCGGAGATGCTTCGGCTGCTCTGGCCGAGCTGTGGGCTTTCTTTCATGGTTTAACCCTTGCGTGGAGGTATGGCTGCACTAGTCTGATAGTTGAATCTGATTCTCAACTAGCCATTCAGCTGATTGAGAGTCGCAGAGATCCTATTCACCCGCATGCTTCGCTTTTGAGCTCGATTCGGAGGCTTTTAGCTCAGGATTGGCTTGTTAGGATAGTTCATACTTACCGAGAAGGGAATAGAGTCGCGGACTGGCTCTCGAAGCACAGTCTCGTCTATCCCTACGGTGTGCATGAACTTCCTAGCGTGCCTTCTGCCCTCTGTCAGATTCTCGAGGAGGATAGGAAGGGAGTGGCCTTTGAGCGCCAGATCACTGTTCTCCCTACTCTGTAATTTCTGTCTTCTTCCCCCTGTATCCCCTTTCTTGGCCACTGGCCTCCTTTACACCAAAAAAAAAAATAAGCATTTGCAGCAAACGTCCAAAGGGTTGGAATCTGAGTATGAGGTGGCCCTGACAGCGCAAATCATTTGGAATTATTACTTAATTAATTACCCACAAGGATTAAGAAAATAAATAAATAAAGGTAAGGGCGTAAGGCTGTGGCCTTATTTTTTTTTATAACTACGACTAAATTTTCCTTCTTTCGTGGGTTTATTGTGTTTTGTTAGGGTAAATGCATTAATATAAAAATCAGAAAAGGTTCAGCAACACAAAGACAACAATCCGGGTTCAAAAGAATTGAGCCACAGGAACACCGTCAAAAAATAACGGAAAAAAAACAAACAAGTACGAATTCAACCTGCAAAGGCATTATTTTGTACTTTGTATCTGTTGTTCCCTTTCGGGATATCTATGACAAATAAAAAAAAAGAACTAACAAGTACGAGAAAAATATTTTAATGGATCAAACCACACCTGATGTGAAGAAAAACACCTGCCAAGATGGATCCGACCATCCATATTAGAGAGTAAAAGCGTAAAAAAACCCCCAAAAAAAGCAGCAAAAGAGTCGAAAAGGTCATCATCCATGAAGATGAAGGGCTGATGCTTGGCAACACTTCAGAACCATCAAAATGCGAAAACTCTGCCCCAAGAAAGGTAGTGCATCAAGCACTTGACCTAGCAGCTTGATAAAAAGACGCAACACTTGAACTGAGCAGTACAAAAAACTGAGACAAAGATCCTCATATTCTCAAGAAAAAATCACACATCCACTGTGTCCCCTGATATTTGTTCACCTTACCAAACGCAGCCAACCAATTCACAATCGTTTTAATAATCAGACGCGAGATAGTTCCAGAGCTCTGCTTCTTATTCTCGAATATACGCTGATTGCGATCATTCCAAACTTGCCAAGAGTAGCGTGAAGACAACAAGAAACTAAATCAATCATCAATGCAACTTGGTGTCCTTGACGGCCAGCCACTGATGGTACTCACAATGTCGCCTCTCGGATTCTGAAAAATAACAGATCCTCTCTGAAAAATGTTCAAGATATCATCAATAAACGAACAGCTGATAAGGAGGTGATCAGTAGCCTCTTCTTCTTTCATGGGTTAATGTATACTTTCGATTTTGGGTGCAGGATACATAGTTAATTTTCTAATTTTCAATTTCTTGTCAAAAATTTGGTCATTCATTTTGTATAAAAAATGAACTCAATCATCAATTGTAGAAAAAATTTCTTTTTGTTTCAACTTCTCCTTTTCTCAAATAAAATATATAACAACAAGTAAGAAAATATGTGAGTTTACGTAAAAAATATCGTTATGATTTGCTTATACTTTAAATTTTTCTGAAACTTCAACTAATTCATTATGATTTGCTTATACTTGAAAGTTTTCTTAAACTTCAACTAATAACTATTGCAAAGATAAACTTGAGAGTAAAAATGCATGAATTAGTTGTAACTCTAGAATGTACATTTTAATCATTAGAGTCTAGTTTTGAAATAGAGTGTATTGTATATATATACCCAAAATATAGTATAGGATGTATTATACACGCACCCTACTCATTAAAAGGTAATTTTCTATATATTAGAAAAACTACAAACGGGTGAATAAGGCATCGGTATAGTGGTAAAATCGTGTTATTGAGATTGTGATTTTGAAAATTACCCTGATTAAACTATCCCGAACACAAAATATCTCTTTTTTTTTTTTTTTTGTTGCCTTTTGAAGTTGTTATTTTCAAGTTAAAGTCCATGTCGAGTTCCACACGGCAGGGTCACGTACCGTTGGATAGACTCAGGCGTTGAGATTCCAGTGGGCCATTGGATTAGTTGGATCCCGGTGATTGCGACCGTTGGATCCTTTCTCTTTGTTGGTATTTCCTTTTTTTACTAGATTCTTTTCCCCGGACCCGGAGTATTATAATTGGCATTTGCTGTATTATTGAATATGGGAAAAAATGCTGAAATGGTCCCTCATCGTGATAGTAATTGAAAGTGCACCCTTGACCCAATCACAGTAATTGAAATGGTCCCTTCCTCGCTGGCCATCAATCGTCCCCGGAAAAGAATAGTTACAAGAAAAGAAGTTCATAATCTGCAACTCCATGTTCTTGGCCATGCACACACTCAAAGCATCCTTCAGATCTTCCTTCTTTTGCCTTTCAACCATTTTGATCCCTTTCCAATGTCACGCATGGAGACAATTAGCATTTCTTAGATAAATGAATGCACGCATAAGTATTTCAATCGAGATATCTATTTTAAATCGGCAGTGCATGAACAAAAGATATTATTTTTATTTATTTATTCCATATATCACCTCTTTAGCATCTTTAATGTAAATGACTGAGTCACATAATATTTTCATTTTGGTTCCTTTCCAACAAATAGAGTTATAATGAGGATGCGATGATTCCTGATAAAAAAATATACTTACTATCCGTCGTTAATTATAAACTTACCAACCAAGTAATCGATTTCGATGTACAATACTGCTGATCATGATGCTCATTTCATTCTTTCGTAAACAGAATGCTGAAGGGAACACAAGCAATATTACTTCACCATGCCTGTTCCTCTGTTTTAGTGTAAGGATAAAACAGGGGAATTAATAAATCGATTCACATGGTGTATGTATGGGTAAAAACTGTTATGTGGCTTGCGTCAGTCATCTCATGCCTATGAAACAACTAATTTTTGAGAGGTGGTTGGAGTTGCTTGTCTACCACCAACTCAGAGCATGGCCAATCTGTCATTTTATTAAGAAATGGGGGAATTAGAAGGAAATAAATTACCATCATCGTCTCGTTTATACTAATTTTGGCCTTGTTTGGAGATGAAATGCCCTCTCAGGCTCTCATTCCGCGTATTTCCATCACCAATTTAAAAGAGAAAACATAAAACTAAAAAGCTATATTAAAATCCAGCTATGATACGCTGTTTGTTTCCTTCAATCGACGGACCTCGATTTCCCTTGCTGTACCTTCATATTAATCCAGCCTTTGTTTATAAGGGTGACTCAAAAGAAAGAGAGAGAAGCAGAGCAATAAAACCCCTACCCGCCCCCAAAGCCAAAGCAAGAAAGAGAAAGCAAAAACAGAGCAAGAGAAAGCAGCTGAAAGGAGAAGAGAAGAGAGAAAGCGAATCCCACCCAAGTTGAAGAAGGAGGAGGAGAGAAAAGGGTTTTCAAGATAGGGTGCTTCGGGGGAAGGAGTAGGTACAGCCGGCAGAAGAGTAGCGGTGAAACAATGGAGACCGCTCAGCCACAGCCGCCGCCATCGTCGCAGCCTCAGCCACAGCCGAAGCAGCTGAATCAGCTGATGGTTCAGCAGCCCTCGGGGAGCCTGAGCTTCAGCAGTCAGATGTCGAAGGAAGACGAGGAGATGTCGAGGTCGGCGCTATCCAATTTCAGGGCTAAGGAGGAGGAGATCGAGAAGAAGAAGATGGAGGTGAGGGAGCGGGTCCAGGCTCAGATGGGCCGGGTCGAGGAAGAAACCAAACGCCTCGCCTTGATTCGTGAGGTAAAAAACTGAACTTTAGCAAAAATCAACCATTTCTGCTGTTTTCTTTTGTGGGTTTGCTCTAGATTTAGCGTTTTCTGTGTGGATTTTTTGCAGTGTTTTAGTTTTTCACTGTTTCTATTTAGGGTTTGGGGGGAATTGGGGAAGAAACTGAAAATCCACAGTATGACCGTTTGTTCGTCAGATTGAAGAAGGAAAGAGAAAAGCTGCATATTTTATAAATATTTAGTTTGCAATTTCGATTCTTCCTGTCATTGGGAGGAAAATTTGACCGTTTTATGTCGAGATTCTTGAGTAAATCTTGGTGGATTTTCTGAAATTTCCAACCTTTCCCCAAACCCTAGGAACCATTATTCTGAAATTTGTGCTGGTAAGAACAGATTAAACATGTTGGAGAAGCTGTGATTCGAGGGTTGGCCTAGTGATAACGAGGATAAACAAACACCACCGAATCCATACCGGATTTGGGTGAAAATGACATGGGACTCTGTCTTGTCCTCTGCCTTTCTGAATCTGAGCCTTAATGAATCTTTTTGTTGCTACAGGAGCTGGAAACTTTGGCAGACCCCATGAGGAAAGAAGTATCTCTTGTGAGGAAGAAGATTGATTCAGTGAATAAGGAATTGAAGCCACTAGGACAATCAGTCCAGAAGAAGGTATAGAGATAATAACAAACAGCAGATAACTTCTTTTTTAATGAAAACCCCTTTTTCTGGATTATTGTCTAGTTGTCTTCTATATACATGTGGTCTCCATTTGCTGTTCCATCACCACATGTCAAAACCAGACAAAGAAACAGTTGTGTGATAACTTCGTGGGTTGTTGTTTTTGCGATTTACAGGAGAAAGAGTACAAGGATGCTCTTGATGCTTTTAATGATAAGAACAAGGAGAAAGTACAGCTCGTTACCAAGCTAATGGAGGTGAGACTCATGCTTTCTTTTACTTACTGAGGAATCAGGATGAAGGGTTTTTTTGGGTAAATTTGTTGCTGTTCTTGCATCTAACTTGCGACCTGAATTTGTTGTTTGTCTCTTCGAGTTTGAACAGCTGGTGACCGAAAGCGAGACACTAAGGCTGAAGAAGCTTGATGAGCTGAGTAAGAGCATAGACACAGCCCGCTGATTTGATCGATCCAATGCCTCTCTCCGCGGGGCTGATGACTGATTTTAGGGCTCTTTGTGCAAGTGTTACTGCTTGCTGCTGCTGATGGTGATGAAGATGACTGTGGTTGTATTTAAGTTGACCTTATTTATATTCATATGAGGGTGTATTTTCTTCTTCTTCTTCTTTTCAATGGGGGTTTGGTGTAATTCTATATCTTTTGTTTGTTTCTGTTAGCAAATTTTAATGGAGTTTCATTAGTAGGTGGGTTTTTAGGAGGGGGGAAACACATTATAATGGACAGGGTTTGTAACTAGAAAGTGTTTATTTTGGTTGTCCTCTCTCAACTTCTTAATGGTTTCCTTTTGTAGCTTCTTTCTGTGGTTTGTTCTGTGAAAAAGAATTGAGTTTGGTACAGTGTTCAATCTCTCTTTATTGCAGCATAGCTAAGTTTCAATTTCCTGCTCTGAACTCAGGGTTTTGCTGGTTAGTCTTTATGACTAGAATTTTGCTCGCTTCTATGGATGCAAACTTCAGTCCCATGAGTATGTGAGCCATCCGTGCCGATGGCTGACTCGAGTCATTCCAAGTCCAAGTCCTTGGGAAGTGCTCCTAGATGAGATCCTTTTGTTGGTCCCTCGAGATGCTGACTTAGTTTTGTGGACATTTAGACTCGGATCGTCTGATCAAGGAGCAGGATTGTTTGCGTCTTCAATGGCAGTCAAATCAATGTGATTATTTGATTGCCTCTCATTGCTCTCCTACAAGCTTTGCTACCAGGCAAGCTACCCTGCAGAGAGTTTCTTCAGCACTCAGTGCAGTATCGCTCAGGGTTCGTCGGATGCTTCTGCAGTATCGCTGGTCCCTATGCTGCACACAGGGCCACCATTGTAGGCATGATAGAGCTTGGAAGCAGTAGAGAAAAGCTTTGATCCGGTAATGAGCGAGTTAGGGCGTGTCCTTTAGTAGCTGCTGTCAGTTGAGTAAGGGAAAACGAAGAATAAAGTGGTAGGAAGTAAAGGAAACGTTGTACAGAAAGCCATATCAAGCCGTTCACAAAGGGCTATTATAAAGCCTTTGATTCTGCTCAGTGCCGGAAAAAAGAAAAGGGCTTTTTGTTTACAATATGGGTCTCTCTTTACTCTTCGGCAATCCAGAATCACCTAACCATCCATGCAACAGCAGCCAACACAAAAGTGGTGCAGTTTCCTTAGCAATGAAAATTCTCAAAGCAATAAAGATGTGTGTCACAAACTTTAAGCATGATCCTAGTTAGTTGTGTGTACAAATTGTCTTTATGGTTGGCATGACAAAAATGTTTTGTATGAATCTGAAAGGGTCAGATATGATAAAATTTGAAAGAGCAATGAGAAAGAGTAAAATCAGTGGGGAGCTAAGAATCTAAATTTGGGGAAGCTGATCTGAATCGTGCTGATGTCTTATTGACTACTCTATTTTTTTAATTTGTTACAAATTTTACATTTAATTTTATCTATATTTCATATTTGAGAGGGACTATAGGCCCTACTCACTTTAAACTACCTCCTACACTAAATAAAATTCAATTATCAAGAATTGACTAAAGTGATAGGAGATGAAGTTTGTATAATGTGTTGTCATTTAAATATTAAAAAGACCAAACAATATAAACCCAACATATACAAATTTGATAGCTACAATTCCAGAAAGACTTACCCCATCCTCTCAACAATTAAACATGACACTGTCATAAGCACCAACAGCAAACTAGCTAAGCAACCAACTCTGCCATTTATTTCTTTGTCTCCTTTCTCTCCCAAAGCAAAACAAGAAGGAAAAGGAAAGGGGCATTTCCCCATTTTCTTTTGCCCAATTCATCTTCCCTGTTGGTGGTTGCACCTTTGCAGTTTGTTAAACCACCAAAAGCTTGAAAAAACACAAGGCAAACTGGATCTCACTTGCCCTTTGGTTGAGGTGGTAACACGAAAATGTTTGATTTGCCATATGGCAGCAAAGGAATTTGGGACCAGGCCACGGGTTAATAATTGCCCTTCTGCTACTGATGCTGCTGTGCGGTTTTGGTTTGTCTCTATCAGTTTGGCTTGGATCAACCATCTCTTTCTGATGGGTGAAAAAGAAAGCACATTTTTCACTGTGGATGGTGAATCAAAAGCTAAGAAGGGTAGAAAATGACTTTTACCGTCAATGTTGCTCTCGTCGTTGATTATGTACGCAATAAGTAAGAAATTCCAATAATTTATAAGTAGATTCATCTCAAAATATAATTCGAGATGTTAGATGAGATTCGCATGGGGAAAATGGAATAGGAAAGCCATCAAACTCCACCTCACCATCTTCTCAAGTTTGTGATGCCAGACTGCAAAGCCTGTTTATTGGGACCTTCTTTCTTCATCTAGCTCAAGCTTACAACTTGGAACAAAATAATTGCTTTGGGCCCCCAAAAAATAGAGCCGTTGGTAAAGCTGGGTTTTCTGGCCCATTTTTTGTGGCGTGGGCTGTGGGAGATCTGACTTCTCAATTATTATCGAGATCTACGGGTTGATTTAGTAGGACAAGAACAAATTTCTGATTCTGAGAGATGTACTTGGGCCGGGCCCATTCGCCAATTGCTTTTCCAGTTTTGTCTTTTGGAGTAAGCGGGTACAACTACAATAAGGTCTCCCAAGAGGCCCAATTAGAGCCCACCGAATCTGAAACGATGGATATTGAGGGTCCATCCATTTACATCCTTTCAAGTTCAATCAACTCCCTCTTTAGACCTGTTTGTTGGCAGATTGTTGGTTGATCTTGATCATCATTCATCACTTACCCCTGTGATTAGGGATTTCAATTGTAGTTATTCTACTAAAATCCCCTTTATGTGGTTCATATGCCGTTTCATACAACGACCCAATACAAATTTACACTAACTCATACATTTTTTCTCACAGATTTCTTCGATGACCATTATATAATTTCTAAAGTTACACTAAACGTGTTTTGAAAAAAATTTAAACACAAGCAAATAGTGAACGGTTTTCGTGTGAAATGAACACACTTCCCTTGTTCACTGTTATACAATTGAAAATTAAGACCATTTTGAGATGAATCAGGTGATCAAAATGATGATTATGCGTTCATATTATTATTATTATTATTATTATTATTATTATTATTATTATTATTATTGAGTATAATTATTAGAGGCAAGAAGATAAACATATGATATCAAAACAGGGACCAATAATTAGCTTCTTCATCTACAGTTAATCATCCATCATATATCTATCATTATCAATTTGTATCTTACTGAAACCAAAAGCTTGGCTAGAAGATGATGGCAGAAAGTGTTTATCTTTTCGGTAGTAGCTAGCTAGGTGGCCCAATAATGGTTAGGAGCACTAATCCAATAATATTTAATCAACTTATGCAAAAAAGAGACAAAAACTTCAATCTAATAGACGATTATTATTATAGAAAATAAATAAAATAAATATCAAGTTTGTGTGTTTGGGATGAGATGCATGACGGTGTGACAATAATATTAAACGAATTATAATTGGTTTTTGTGTTCTTAAAATTGGGGTATGGAGGAACATTCCCCATTGCCTTGAGTTCAATAAATTAGAGAAATTAAAGCAAATATATATGTGCAAAGAGCCAAAGAGACATGAATTGCTTGTGTCCATATCGCCATCTATACTTGGTCAAATTGTGACCAAAGCAATTTTTTTTATTTCTTGTTTTGGTTTGTAATACAAAGAACATTATTCATTACCAAAATCTAGGGCAACCTTTAGGCCAAATCTTTTAGACGGCTGCATATATTCTTCTCTTTTTCCTTCTCCTTTTGGCTTGTGGCTAGATGAAAAGAATTATGCTCTGAGGTTTTTAGGGAGAGAGAGATTCGTCTTTTGGTATAAGATTATGCTTTGTGACTCTTTCACAATTCACTATCACTATTAAGCAAATCATCGAATCCATTTGAGTTTGAATTAAACATGTCATATCATATATCTACTTAATGAATCAATACCGTGGTCAATAAGACATAGAGTACAAGACCACTGGCGTCATGATTCATGAAGTGATATCAAATTAATCAAAATAATGAATCCCAATGGTCTATCAACAATTTAAATGCACCTACATAGACAATAAAAACTAAAAATTCTACGATTGATACAACTTAAACTCTAATTGATCAATGTCTTAGTAAAATAACTTGAAGATCTTAACATGTTATTGTCGTTCCAAATATAACATATAGCAAACTATGAAACAATTATGACACATGTTTAACCATTTCTCAACCCACCACTATGAACTTATAGACGAGTTTTCATTCCGTATCGAAGACTTCCAATTATCTATGTCATTTAGTTACCTCTTTTGAAGCACTAGGACGGCGACGTCCCCTCCTTGCTTGCTTGGTCTAGCAAACACAACTATAAGAGCCGGCGTCTACATTCGAGTTTGTGCAAGAGGGCATTTCTCTTTTCCCCTATTGAAAAGGTGATTGAAAGCGAAAGAGATGGTGAAATGGAAATGGAAAGGAAAAGGAAGAGGAAGGATTGAAAACGAAAGGCCTAATTGCTTTCGTCCTTTGTGGTGTCATTAGCGATAGATAGGTATGTTTGTACGCTGGATTTTGACGCCTTCTGTAGTTTCCCCCGTCCGTGTAGTAGATATGGAAATGTGTATGTAGCATGTCATTTCCCCTAATTATTTTGTGGCATAGGAACCCTACAAATGAGTTGTATGAGTTACGGTCCTTTAATCTTAGATGTAATAACTCTTAGTGTTTTTCTAAGTTACTGAATCTAGATTCTCAATCTCGCAAGTACTCATTTGTTAGCATGAGTTCAATTCGATGTGTTGGGTTATGATTAAACGAGGGAGTGATATCTAAAACTCAAGGGGCCCGTTTGGGTAGGTGACAAATTAGGGGTATGGGGGAGAAATTGATCGATATATGGGTTTTCGGTGGTCATAGCATCATGGTCCCTCTAAATCTACCCTATCTCTCACGTTTGACCTATATATTACGGATGCCATAAATGAATGTATCCCATTACATCTCGATCTATCTATAGTAGTTAGCTACAAAATTAAAATAGAGAAAAAGGAAAACAAGGGCTGATATGAGTATAGCTATTAAAGAATATGGACTACTACTAGCCACATCAATTGTTAGAAGAATTTTACAATATTTTATAGTATCGGTGTTTTAGTTTACAAAAGAAAATTTTATGGTACAAACTGAATTATATCATAACATAAATGTACAAATTTATTTGTTGTATAAAATGTACTTGTACTTCTACGATTGTTATACATATTCAGGTTGTATCTCGAAATACCAAAACACCGATCAGGATCCAATAATTAAGCTTGTAGCTCCTTCAAATTCTAGTGTTTCTCCTATAATTTGTCGTGTGCAAGGACATGGGCAAAGGTTGGAATATTAAACAGAATATTTATGGACAACGTATAACCCTCTTCGTACATGCACCTAACCCAAGTTCCCAACATGAAACCACATATCATTTGATTGCCAATGCCTAGAATACCAATTGCCAAATCCAAAGTTCTCCATGTTCAAAGATTTCCCAACAATTTTTCTTCACATTAAAACACAAAGCATGTCTCCCCATTCCATATGCCCAACAAAACTAGGTATTGTTTGTTTTTACCTAAGTTTGGAGACTTGGTTCATATGCTGACATGTTGTGTAGAATGAGAGAGTTTGAAGAGATAACCATAAATTATCCGGTACGATAGAAAAAGAGACGATGATGAGATTATATATTATTCACATACTTTAGAGTCATCTTTGCCTTTGTATAATACAAGGATTTAGACTCTTCTCTCGAATTTCAATATGAACTTAGTCCTGACCGAGATAGATAATATATCGTTACCATATCTCGAGTAATTCACCCTTCAAAAAAGCAAAGAAAAAAACTAGAGTTACAAACGGATCCCTAATTCATCAATTTTAAAAACTTTCGAAATTAGTCGTGAGATTGTTATTAATATATTATAGTAAATCGAGGAAATTGGCTTGACTGACCATGGTATCCTATGTTTGGGAATTAAAGAAGAGGATGAGGAAAACGACAAAGCTACTATTTTGGTTTTGGGGCAGAGAAAGAGAAGAACAGAACAGAACAAAGTAAACGCCGGGAGGAGAAAGAGAAGAGCATCCAATGCAAAGCAACGCGGAGAGCACGCCACGTCAGCGTTATTCCCGCGCCGGGAGAGACAGAGGGTCCACTACCGGCTTGACCGGACAAAGATCCGACCGTCTCTGACACGTGCGATGCGGCCGAAACGCCGACGCTAAGAACCCTCCTTCCTGGTTCCTCCCTCCTCCTTAACACGTGCGGCCGGATCGGAGAGTCTTATTTCGCCTGCGGCCGGATGCACTGAATGACGGTACATTTGGCCATTTCTGATGATAAATTGTCGTATTGTTCTTTCTTCTCCCATTTACGGTGAAGAAAACATGCAAAACGACGGCGGTGCCTCTCCTCTCTTCTTTGTTCTGTCCTCCAACGCAATGTTTGACCTATCCGCCAATGTGAAGGGGACAGCAATCGAGTCTCTATAAGACCTTGGATTTCAGTGATTAACAGGCAAGACTGAATATTAGCTATTATGTTAAAAGAATTAATTAACCAGAGATTATATATAATTATAATTAGCCTGTTTGCTGGTTGTTAGGGGCAGAGGTAGAGGCAGTGATGAGGCAAAGGGTACGTGGAACAGATAGTTTTGTTTCCCCTCCGAATCAATCTTAATCAGTCTGCGCCACAAATTAATTAATATCCTTTTGTTCTAAATTCATTGTTTAAACGTTTTAATTACGTTTAATCAAACTGCATTAGCACCCTGATCTTCACCAAATGTTGATTGTTGATCAGTACCACGAAGCTTCCTGAATTATATTCAAAGAATGTGACTATTCGAATAACACGATGTTATAAGATTCACAACATGCCGTGATTAACTAATTGTTAACTACTCCAAGTTGATTGAACTAATTAATAGTAATATATATTTGTAGGGTTTGGTTCTGGGCAGTCTGAGTAATTGTACAGTTCGACATTAACATTATCGATCAACCTGTCCAATCACCATGTTGCTAGACCGCAACAGATATAACAAATTCTTCTTCTGTCTCAATCACGAATCTTCATGAAGTATATGTTACATATGCATGATAGTACTATTGGAATAACACAAATATTATGATGCGCAACATGCTCGAATTAATTAGTGAAAATGATAGCTTCGAGTGGAATTGACGTCATAGTACTTATATAATTAAGAACAATCGCATCCACCACATGGTCCGATTTACGTCAAACGACATTCTTGACGGCGATAACTAATTAACTTCTTGTTTGTTTTATATAACCGGGATATTCATCACCATTCACCATACATGAGTGAGAAATCTTTTGACACGAGTGATCGTGTAAAGTAGTAAATGAATGACCGTAAAGTTTCGATACTAAAGAAGAGTCAAATCTATGATTTAAAATTTAACGAGCATGTCGATCAACCATGATATAATACTCTTATACGTTCATGTTGATCGACTAGAAAAAACAGTCCCCTTTACAGAACCTAGACTGTTGATAGAGAAACCCCATTGCTGTAATTTTTTTTGTGTGGCAGATCAATTAATTATATGCACATAGCAACAGCCAACAACAGCAGAAGAGAGCAGAGCCATTCTTATCTTTATCTCAAAGGACTTAGCTTGTATGCAAGTCAGTACATGGCGACGTGGAGGAAGTTTGTGATACATACTTGTCAAAAGAACAACGTAACCAGCTGCAGGAGGATCTCTCTGTTGTGTTTTGTATCTTTCGAGACCAAACCAAAACTACAATAATGAAAACCTTATATTTAAGTTACAATGTGTCCCCTCAGACAAGGGCACTGTATACCAAACGAAGAGTAACGTTAGATCGATTCGATCGGATTCCCCCCGATTTTACCTACCTGTTGCTTCAATTTAATGCATGTGCTAGTTACTAGTTAGGTATACCAATTTACGGGGAAGGGACGATGGAATCTGCAGAGTGGTCGCCAACTATATGTTTTTTGATTCAGTATTCCTTCCCTAGGAGAGGGAAAGGTCGAATCGAAGACGACATTGATGGTTGATATTTATGATTAAGAGACTCGAGCTTATCTTGGTTGGACATGTCAACACAAGGCCTCTCTTTGTTTTAGAACAGCTAGCCATAGGGTAGCTACGTGTATTACTATTGTATTGTTTTCATTGTCACCCACATGGTAAGGATCATGGTTGAAAATAAAAAATCTACAACAATATTTACATGGTATAAAGAAAGGGCTTTCTTTTGATTATAGGACGCGTAGGACAAGCTATCCTACATGCCCCGACGACCAGTGAAGTGAAACCAAACTCTACAATGAAATGGACTCTGACAACCCGCATATGATGGATTGACCAGATATGTTACCGTCGGGCTAATTTGCGCTATGTCATAATTATCTATGTAACGATATTATATGAGAACCATTGTTTTAAACTTCTCCAACATGATTTTTTTTTATCAATTTATAAAATATATGCTACCCTATACATATATGCCACCTTTACAGCCTAAAAATTAACACTCAACTATACAATTATTAGGTTCTGCGGATAAGGTAATGAATGAGCTCCCAAACTCCCACTGAGAAGGAATACTGTATTTGCCAACTCTAAATCGCACTAATCATCCCTCCCTCATAATTACACTAAATTCCCTAATCATAATCATATACGCCTCATCAGCTAGTGGCCTATATGTTTTTGTTTCCTTCATCATCATCATGTCTAATTGTCCATTCCCAACATTCATTCCAGCAGTTTGGATATAATTTCCATTGTTAATTAGTGTTTGTTTCTCGTTGAAATGTGTTAAGTATGTATATTTAGGTGGCCTTCCATTCCCTATAATCATTCTTTCTGCAACCCTTTCCTATAATAAGTATATCCTTTTCTCCACTTATAATTTTTTTGGCATTGTGACGGCCTTTGTAATGATTAGATATGAAGTACCTAGTCGGTATGTTAAGGTGCTTACTAATTATTAAAAGAATACATGGCTTAATTACTATTATGTAATAGGGTTTACAAGGAAAGGAAATTACAACAACAAAAAAAATAGCAGTGAAATCTATTAAAATTTGTTACGATTCACCTATCAAAGATAAATATATTAGATAAGACCACATATTTTTGCTACTAGCTAAATACATCGAATTACAAAGTGACTGATCGGATAATAGATCTTTAACAATTTACTTTACACGTGGTGGTTAAAAATGAAAAGAGCAGCAGTTAATTAACTTTTGTCGCTTATGCCACCTAATCCCACCACCCAATTCCTTGGACTAATATCGGCGGCCAAATTATAGAGTAAACCACTACTACTCTAACCACCAAAACCCATTTATTTCTGTTTCGGTTTGTTCCAAATACCAATTTATAATTCATCCCCAATAAATAAACAAGGTGAGTACTACACATGTTTAGGTCTCCATTATGGGACGAAGAGTGATTAAGAAAAGGCCCTAAGGTAATTAGTTCACAAAATGACAAGAAAGTGTTTCCACGAACACACTTAGTTGTAAGATTCTCCTCCATTAACTAAACCAGCTGTACTTAATAAGTAAAATCAACGGTCAGTGGGAACTACATCCTAAGTTAAGTAGCTACTGTGAGAGTGAGAAATGTTGGATCCCTTCAACACTAATTATTATCGAAATTAACAATGACTCTTCTAAGTCGATATAACAGTTTGATGTTAACTAGATTCGCTCTCTAATTAGTTTGGTTTGTGACTTCATTTCAAGGAAGAATGGTATGTAAGCAAACGAGAAACCTAGTCTGCAAAGGTGAGTCGATCTACATCGTGAAAGTATAAGTGCACTCCATTGTAGAAGCCTCGATTCACAACACTGTTATTTGGAAGCTAGTTGAAGTTTACTGGAGAATATTAAGAAATTACAGCATAATATTTGTATGTAAATATGCGTTGATATGTGGGGGATTTTGTTGCCTTCTCAGGGTTCCTTAAGCGCTTGTTACAAAATGGCATGCAAGATAAAAAATGGTTGTTTATTGAATTAACGTTATTTATTTGTGATTTTTAATTAGGGTTTCCATTCAATTTTGTACTCTATTAGCTCGTTTACCTATGTTAATATCGTAGTTATTTTTGTAGTTTTCCGGCTTTATTGTCGTGTTCCTTTTGCTAAATGAAGAATTTCTCACGTAAACCAAAACCTCTGCTCCCACGGACTGGAGGAAAAGCTGAGAAACAAAAAAAGGTATCCTCAAATGGATTATTATAATATAATTTGGTTAGAAGTTGTCTTTAATCATAACCCCAAACCAAACTAATCACCATTTATTCAAAAGTTTCACCCATACATTACTATGGAAATGATGATATTAACGTAACTTGTGATTTATTGTTGTTGACATCAAGTAATACTCGTGATTTTATTTCCGTATCGACAATAGCGCACTCAAATTTCATTATACTTTTTAACTCGCGAATGTTCTCATTTCATACAACAGGAATGCTATTCTCAATTTATACTTGTAAAAAACTCGTATTAATTAATATAATAGGAGTCATTTTAGATTTCTCTTAGTAATATAACTAATTGTTTGTGTTGTTGTTTTTGGGTTTTCAGATGATATTGTTTGTGTTGTTGTTTTTGGATTTTCTGATGATCTTGTTTAATTAATTATTTCCTCTGGCAAAATGTGAAGAAAGGGCACTAAATAACCCATGCACGCCAGGCAATTTTTATATCGAACTGACAATTTCACTGCTTTTGAGGATGAAAATTATCTATCGATTTGGTTATGAACAAAAGTAGGTCAAAGGGAAGAACACTCAATTGTACCTGCATGTGGATTTGGTTTGGCTGCTGAATGGAAAATTGCAATGTGTTTAACTTTGTACACATTATAATTAACCTTTTTAGTCTTTATTTATTATGGTTTTCCAGCTTAGGAATTAATTAACTCTCCTCCTTTTATCTTTCTTTTTTGCTTCTGTTTACTTTTCATTTCCTTTGTAAACAGCTAAACATGCTTCGCAAAAGATACATTTTAGCATGCCCAGACCACAACTAGTTAGGTTTAGGTTGGGATATTTGCATTTTCAAGATAAGGATATGAATCATGCCAGAATTGCTAGTGCCGTCTAGATCAAACATTGTCGATTAGGACGAGGAACACATAGAAACAACTAATTTGAATGACATAATGTATATTTCAAAGCACTAAATATAAGAAAGTATTTTTTATTACTTTAATTACAGAAATATTCCATGTACATGTTCATGGAAGAGAAAGAATGTTCAACGTTAAACTAGATGAAGACTTACAACAATCTAAATGAGGTGCTCATCAATTGAATTAATTAAAAGGTATACAGAAATAACAGTAAGATACTAAGATGGTCGTACAATACTCATACTATAACCATCAATATTCGGTTTACTGTCGACTAATCACAAACAAATAACTCACGAAAAGAAACGAAGGAAGAAACAAGATGCGTGTTTTGTGGTTTTCGATCGCTAATAGTTTTATGGTTGTTGAAGTGGTAGCTAATAACCTATCGTATTAGTTTGAGTATCTTAAGCCATAACCCAAATACGATAACCTTTCCACACTAGCTAGAATCAAATGGACTAGGGTACGTGCAATACCAAACCCTAATTATTTGGGACACTTTGGACTACTATACCCATACCCAGGACTGATAATCAATATGGTTACGGTTTAACCGAACTGACATGTCACAGAAATAGGGTCAATTCCTCCAACCGTACTAGCTGCATAAATACGAACACAAACTGTGCGAGTAATTAGCTGAATATCCATTAATACACACCTCCCGTACCCTTTTGTTTCCATCGTGGAGTCGTGGTTCAAAAACAAGATCAATTTTCTTTTCATTTTCTTCCTATTTTTCTTATGTTCAGTCCTCTAAGAAAATTACAGATATATATATTCATCGGGGGATCTGACAAAAAAAATTATGAGGATCCAAACAGGAGCCGGGCCGGGCCACCCGTCAATTCCAAAACATTCATACAGTGCAGCAGCAACGCACGTATACCCTCCAGAAAAACTCGACGGTCAATTTCCCACTTTCTTTCATTTCACTCCCTGCAAAAAATTCGTACCCATTTTCTGTTTGATCTGTAGATTAATAATTTGCACGATTTTTCTGAAAGGGATTTTTAAATTAAAGTGGAATTTTGAAATCGACTGCTCAGGTGAAACTCTGAATCTGAATACCCCACTCAATATTTCGTGTATGCAAAAAAAAAAAAAAAAAAGAGGTCAGAGTGCGGTTCTTACATGCAAGTGTGCAGTATTGCACAGATCGGATTTATGATCATTATGATGTCTTTTTTCTTTTTTGCTATTCGATATTTCATTCTTTTTCTATCCCCCCACGAGGTGGTTAGAAAAATATTTTCTATAATTAATAACATAGTAAAAGGCTGCAAAAGGTGCATTAGTACAGAAAAAGAGAGCATGGTGAAATGATGAATGTGCAATAGTAACAAATGCCATGAAACTCGGTTCATTGTTGGATCTCTTCAAATGATCGAATTATGATTTCCAGAAATCATGTCATAAATTTGGTGAATATATTGATAATTTGTGTCAGATTTGCGATGAAGACATTGTATGATTAGATGATGGAGGTGATACTTTTGTAGATAGAGTTAATACTCTATTCAAATTGTTATAAATGTCCGAAAAGTAATCATATGATGCTAATTCACATTAATATCACAACGTCCATGTTGCAGTGCAGTTAGATTAATGTCAACAAGCAATTGCATTCTTAAACTGCTGAAATTGGATATGAGTATTGAGAAAAACTAGATTTAATTATTGATCGATGGACTGAACCTTTTAAATTTTGACAATATTGTATGTTTAATTAGGGAGACCAATATGTAAGATAAGATAAAATTAATGGTTGTAATGTTTATTAATTTGGTTTAGGGGAAGTAACTAGAGCAATCCAGCTGTAAAGTAAGTATCACACACATGGAAAACAATAGCCTTTCAACGTTTAAGCTCATACGATTAATTAGTATTTGATTAATTATATTGGATTAAAGTAGGATAAGGGTTGATCATCTTTTACTCTTTGCTTCTCCTTTCCCAACACCAACATATCTCTCATTTCATTGTCCTACACATTTTAAAATTATCCTCGAATCCATCCACTCCAAATTGCGACACAAAACTTTCAAAATGCCTACTTTGACTCACTGTCGAAATTTTGACGTTGAATTATTTTTAGCCAAATTGGTAATTCAAATGTTCAATATAATCACAATTAAGGGTTGCTCAAGTTGATAACATGTTCTCTTTATATGGATTCTAATTTATTATCATGAAAGTATCGTTTTAATGGTCATAAAAAAATTAGATGACAGTGAATAAAGATAACTATCTTTTTAATAAAAGAGATATATCGTGCTTTATGTATGCTTTCACAATATATGATCATCATACTACAACACTATTATTCTCCCATATAAAAGTATCGAGCTCCGATCCATATAACGATTGCGTAACAACTAATATGGGAAATTGCGTGAACAAATACGATAGAGATCGTCTTAGTTATTTGAAAAATCATCTACAAACTTATCTTAAAACGATGGAAAAATCATTATCTTAAAGAACCATTCTGATCCAAACACTTATTTTGAATTTTTGTTAAGTGTAAAGTTGGCAACATCTCAGATGGGGCTTCTGTTTTCTATCAAACCTTAAGTGGGAAAATGATTTCCAAATATTCATTGTGGGTGGTTCTTTTTCGCTGTTCATATGTTTTGGATTATTTGAGCATAAGGTTTTTTTCCAACGACTAATTGCATTTAAACGCAATCTATTGATGATTTGAATTAGGATTGATAGCAAAAGCTTTTCGACTTTTTGTCCCCAATTATTTATTTATTTTACTACCATATTGAAATTTCATGCAACTAATTACGGGCAAAAGAGGAATGACAAAAGGATGTAAAACTTCAAACCAAATAAAATATCAAAACTACTTCCCTTGAATAGGTTGGTGTAGGAGGTGATAAATGTTAGCCTCTCCTCTAGGCAATCCAATTCAAATCCGTCGTTGTCATAGCCTCGTCCTTACTCGCATCGATCAATAATGTATCATGGAATCAACTCGTACCTAATTCGTTTATTGCGGTTCATTTGTTGAGTATATTGTGATGATCCCGAAATCAGCTCATTTATAAAATTCATATTGTTTGTTTTACACAGCGTGTGTGACTACCCAATAATCGATCCCAATCTAGTTAAACCTCCACCTCATATCGCTATGATATTCGTTCACTTGATCGCCTACCCTTACCATGAATCGAAAGTTAAGGTTAGCTCATAGTACCTTTAACCTCCACCAGTTAAAATTGGTTTACCTCAACCAATTTCTAACCCCTTTGCTTCCCCGGTGGGTTATATTATACGTTTGTTTGTTCAGCCTTTCACAGAAAGAGGAGAAGGAAGCATGAAGGGGACCAGTAAAACATTTAACAGTGAAAAGGTAAAAAAACAAAGAAGAAAAAACCAACTGGACTTGTTGGAAATGGTGGTAATCGAGTCCAGCTTTATACGAGGCAGAGCGTAGAGCGGGTTTTTCTCACCAATCCTGTGAAAGTTTGAGCGCCAGCCAGCCCGGCCATTTCTGTTTCCTTCTTCAGTAAAAAAAGAAGAGATAATTACTTTTCGGACCGGTACCACCTCCCATAATTATAACGTCGTTGAAGAATAGCCTCAGGCCGAATCCACCATCTTTATCCTTCAAAATCCAAGAAAAATGGTCTTTCGAAAAAAAATGCTCAAATAATTACGAAAATGACATCTCAAAATATATTGGCCCAATTCGGTGCTTAATTGACTTAATCATCGGCGCAGAATAGGATCAATAGACTTTATTATCGGTGGAGATTAGGCTCGAGCAGAATCCGTGATCTGTAGTCTCCAAAATCGAAAGAAAATGACATTTCGGAAAACTCGCCTGAAATCTGTGATGGTGCACCTTTGGAGTCTGCCAAATATGGACCCGGAAAAAATCCGTCCAAACTAGCCTTGGTGATTCTATTCTCCACGGATGATAAGTCCATTAAGCACCTATTTGAGCGAACAAAGTCCATTAAAAAAGCTATGATGGACTTTATCATACTCAAATTGGACCGAAGTATACTGAAACCTTACCAAGGTTTCAAACCGTACTAACTAGGAAAGCTATCAGACTCGAACTGAACCGAAGTATCAAAAGAAACTAACCGAATCATCTGCTTGAAAGCAACCCAGAAAAAATAATCACTAGAGTAATGCCCGAAACGAAATCACCAGCAAAAAAAAGTGATGAGAGAGGATCAAAGCAATTTTCCTTTTGAAAACCCTTTCTGCCGAGGTGCGAACAAAATGCAGCAAAACTTTGGTTAATACAGCATAGCAAAGATATTACATGAGATGATAGTAAGTAGTAAACGTAGGCATATTACATGAGGAGATAAACAAATTATGAAGGCAACCCTCTAAACTCATCGACTGACTTCACTTTTTAGTATAGCTGTATATACGACAAACCTAAAACAACATTCAAATCCTGTTTTTCTGGTTCTTTTGCCCTACTTGACTACTCCTTTTCTTTTACGCTCCTTCAGGTCATTGGGTATGATAAATACAGAATCTACACAAAGCCCACCTTTGGAATGTGTGCAATCGATCTGTTTCATAGAGAACCGAACCTCGGACGTGGGGTCTGAGTCGGTCACCACGAACTCGCCCACCTTGTACTCGATCCAGTAGCCACGCTTGTGATTGCCATACTCTTCGTCAAGTTCATCGGTATCGTCCAGACAGCATTCAGACGATGCCTGCTGGCCGTCGGATGTGGACAACTCGAACCGGACTGGTTTGATTTCCCAGCCATGGGTTTGATCGAAATGACATACACGTCTTCCGAGACGTTTGGCAAATCTTCCAAGGTGAAGCCTGAAGGTTAGTGTATAGATATCAGGAGGGAAAGGGAACTTTACAACCCCGTCTACTTCGAACCACCATATTTGCTGTAGATAGGCCACAACGTGGAATCTGAAAAAACAACGATTATGTACTGTCAAAATCAACAAAGAAATTCTCTACCAAGCTGATCTGGGAGTCAGTCAGACTTCAAGGGAACAAAGTTGAGTGGTGTGCTACTCTGTGGAACAAATTTGTGCTACCAAGGCATCGATTTCTTAGTTGGCTGGTCATTTTAAATCGAATTACTACAAAAGATAAGTTGCTGGAGTGGGGTTGCGTAACAAGTGGGCTGTGGAAACTATGTGATTTGGAAATAGAAACAAGAGAGCAACTCTTTTGTGCTTGTCCATTCTCACTAGCAATTCTTGCAGAATTGGTCCCTGCTGTCAGTTGGCCTGGAGAAAGGGAGGGAATGGTTAGCAGAGTATGTTCCCTGACAAGGAAGAGGGATGCTAGTGGCAGAGTTATAGGCAGCCTCTGGTGTTGGTTTTTGGCTGTTGTATGGAAGGAAAGGTGCCAGCCTATGTATCGTGGTTCAATGCGGACAGTGGAGAGTATTTTGCTGCAAACAACTTTAGATATGGCTACCTATTGTTCTTGTAATAGTGAATATGCTTTTGTAATGGCAGAGTCTTTCTCTAGCCTATGTAGATAGTGAAGGTAAGTGTTTAGGTAGCAGTAAGTGGATTCTGCTTCTGTCTGTTGTATGCTGTATGACTCTAAGGGGAGTTTTTGTGGAAGCTTGGTCTGATTTGGACCAATTATGGGCTTAATAAAGAACAACAAAGAAAGAAACTTTACACTCTTGAATGCCAAGTGTCGACATAATTATACTGCACTGGAAAGCAAGAGTTGGAGAAGAGATACTTTATCAAGCAAGAAAGTAATAAGAGCTTAACCAACTGGAGAACTACACCATAGAAATATGAGAACGACAGCATTTCCGGAAACAATCGAGAGAAAGACTAATGTACAGGGAGCATCAAACCGAGAAAAACTGTTGAATTAGCTAGGCCATAATTTGCAGATCAGCTGAGCTTTGGACAAAGGGGCTCCAAGTTTACTCCAAGTCTCATCATTAGGAGGGAGAAAGCATACAAGCATCTTGCAGATACCTTTTGGTCTAGGCAGAATTCATTTTTGACTAATACAATAATACCCAATCAACACTTAAACTAAAGGAGTAGCTCCATATCCAGAGAATTCAATGAGCTATTTGGGACTTTCAAGCTATATCCAGGGGCACTAATCATTCATACGTACTGGGTGACTACCTACAAAGGAGAAAAAATTCAACTGAAAACACACAGCTCCCACAAACCCAAGCCATCCTCCGGTTCCCAAAATTACCGAATCCCTTTTCCGACAATCAATAGTAAATGCCATCATATCGATGTTCTTTTCGATTCTGAAGCACGAACGAGCTCGGCAGAACCCCCCTCAGCACATAACCAAGAACTTGGCAAAAATGAATTGATCATCTCTACTAGAGCAAAACTCACCCCCTTTGCCAAGCTTACTACTATTCCAAACCTATCATTTTGATCAACCTCAAAGGAAGCTAGTATTATAACCTAGCAGAATGGATTACTAGTACCTAACTGTTATGGGACAATCCAAGTAGCACATTGGTAATACAAGGGAAGGGACCCTTGTATATTAGTGTCAACCAAGCTCATTAGAACGAGGCCTTTTGGCAAAAATGAATTGATCATCTCTACTAGAGCAAAACTCACCCACTTTGCCAAGCTTACTACTATTCCAAACCTATCATTTTGATCAACCTCAAAGGAGGCTAGTATTATAACCTAGCAGAATGGATTACTAGTACCTAACCAATTCAGCCTAACTCCTCGGACAGCTATTCCATACAGTACATATAGTCCAAACAGGACCCTCTCGGAAATCCTAAGCACATATTCTGCAAACGGAAAGCATCAGGTGAAACAGATCTTGACAAACAAAACCACTGCAGAAGATAAGGTTCACACACCGAAGCTGTTCCAGTGAGTGGTCATGTCTCATGAGTCATGACAATGGGAGCAAGATTAGAACGCAAATGCCAGCAGGCCTTCTACAATCCCATATAGGAAATTATCTCAACGCAAACACTTGTTGGAAATAGCACTAACAATTGAATCCTAGAGAATTCATTTCTACTATGAAGAACCAACTGGTAGGACAGAACATAGAAGGGAAGCAAGCAGACAGATCACTAGTTCAATTTCCAATAGCACCTCCATGTTCAGTTAAACTTTCCACTCCCAAGAAGATAAACACACAGCATGGGGAGGAACATTCTGCTTCTTGCTTCATCATGAAGCAAAACACAGGAGACGAATCCACATGAATACTAATTGCTATCAATCGTGCATCAGAAAGCAAATAAGAAAGGAGATTTAATCAGAAGAACCAACCTGGATTCTTCAGTAGCAACCCAATTCCAGTACCGCCGATCCTCGATCCCGGTTATGGCCATGCCTTTTGCCGATATCGACACGCAAACCCTCCCCGTAACTCGGTCCAACCATAGCTCCTGCATTCAACCAAAACAAAACTTGAATTGAAACCGGAAAAGCCACAGACGAAAGGGAAACGAATCGAGAGAGAGGGAGAGAGAGAGAGAGAGTAAAAACCTTGTTGCCGTCGTCGAAGGGGACGGGCCTGGAGAGGAGAGCGTAGATGTCCTTCTTCTTCGACAAGTCCTTGTGGCGGTCGGAAGGCAGCAAATCGAGCAGATCCAGGTAGTTCCTCGGAAGCTTCTTCTCCCAAACGGAGTCCGACGACGCCGCGCCCCGGAACGCGTGGTTGAGCCGCGCGAGGTTGCAAATCTCCGGCGGCGTCAAGTAGGTGAAGACGCAAGCCACGCAGCTCTCCGGTATGTCGCCGAGCCCTGGCCCTATGGCCGCGCCGTTCGCACCTTCCGTCAGGTTCGATAGCGACGCACCCATTCCACCCTCCCCTCCCGCTCCCGCCGGAAAATGACGTCAGACAGAACGATCAGTCCAACTAATTCTGCGTTTCTTCCTTCTTCTTCTTAATGTTGCTCGCGCTTGCTTGTGTGCGCTCTCAGGTCATTCGCGGAGGGGAGTGTTGGGCTGGTGAGAAAAGTTCAGGGGTAGCAGCAGTGGTGGAAGCCGGAATTTCGCGGCTTTCCTTCATAGCTTTCTTTTTCTCTCCCTCCCTCCGTCCGTCCTTTATTTTTCCGGGAAAGTTAGGGCAGGAAAATTGGAGGCAGAAGAGAGAAAGGGAGGGATAGGGTGGTGAGTTCTTACGTGGGGTCCAGTATTAGGAGAATTGAGCTAAGCCCCTTTCCTAGTTTCCTTTCCTTTCATTTTTTTGGTTTTGTTTTGTTTGATAATTGATAGATTAAACATGAAAATTGGAAGAAGATCTTGCTTAATTTCAAATTTAAAGTCATATTAAGAATTAGTCTGTCTTAACATATAATTCATTAGAACATTGTTACGAGTAGGAATAATAATTTTTCAACATACTGATATTGATCCATCATGAAGAATATTTATAAAGAGAATAGATGAAGATAGGATGAATTTCGTTAGGGATGAATTTAGTGAAATTACCTAGCTTTAGGCGCTACTTATTATTAAATCTTCTTGTTAATAAATTGGTAAATAAAAGAGGGAGGTGCATTTTTTTTTCTTTTTTTTTTTTTTTTTTGCAATCCTCCTAGATAGCTTGAGTTAAGCACTATAAACCAAATATTGCTTTAATTTGCTAAAACCAAATAACTAAGTTTAATAAGAGTTGAAATTAATCGACCACCACCAGACAATTGACGTATAGACAGTCTCGTTGAGGCACTTTTGGCAAAATCTGTGCGGCTCCAAATGTTCGAATTGCCTTCTCCAGAATTGTTTGCTTGATGCTCATTTGGGGAGATCACATAATTAATTAATTGGAAAGAAACTCCAAAGGACTTTCTCCTCACTCCACTCCAAAATTTCGATGTGATGGATAATTAATAAGATCTAGTGTTATGCTCTGTGGCTTAATTAGTTTAGTGGTTGTGTTAGAAACATTGTGGTGTGATCTAATCAATCCCAAATAAAAGAGGAAGGATAAATAAGGTGTAAATTAATTAAAGAAAGCGAATATGTGATTAAGGTAACATACACAAACCATTGCTCATATATATGAAAACAAAAAATCAAATCAAACAATAGATGGACAGCTTAATAATAAAGATTGAAAGGTCAAATGATAAATTAGCATATGTGTAGAGATGACTTTTACTATGCTATAAAGTATTGGTGATTTAATGTACAACTTGAAATTGTAACGTAACTTAAATGCATAAATTCAGGTTGTATTATAAGAGAATTTGTACCCTTATGTTACTTAACCATTACCTAAATGTACAAGTTCACGTTGTACCATAAAAGAATTTGTTCAAAAGAGTATAAGAATTTGTACCATAACGTAAAGGCATAACTTCAAATTGTATCATAAAAACAAAAGTCTATAACACCAATACTATATAGCATTGTAAAATTCCTCGTGTATAGAACATAATGATATGAGGGAGGTAGGGAACAAATGAACAGCCACAGCGTTAGTCTTGATTGTGATATTCACTTTAGCTATCAAACAAAGTTCATTTCTTCACATCACTACACTATGCAGTAGTACCGTTCTGATTTCTTACGATAGATGAAAACATGGCCTGCCCTCGATGGTTATGAATCATAATCAACTCTAATCACCTCCCCTAGATAAAATAAAAAACATTACCTTTATCGATCGAAAAAAGAAAACCGTTTCAATTGAGTGGTTATAGTATCGAATTTTGTATATAACTAACAATCACGATTGAAGTCTTCTAAAAACATAAAAGATACTGAAATCAAATATCAAAATCCATTATCTATGAACTGAACATGGGAAGGATCTTGTGTATAATCCAAACATGCCAAACCTATAAAATCACATATCTTACAATCTTTGGTTAGATGTTTACCACATTAATAAAACTCGTATTGAGAATGGTAAGACACGAGGAAATTTTATAGGTTTTGCATATTTAAATTTTTCATCAGAATTGAGGACGAAACCAAAACGTGGAAATCATGAGTTACCTATCTTTTTCAATCGGTATACAAAACAAAATTACATGATTATGTGCCTCATGATCTCCGTATATATTCTATTAATTAACAACCAATCTATATATATATTATATAGTCTATAACTTGTATAGGTCGTTTCCTTTAACAATTTGCTTAGGCATGACATGTTTATTGCCGTAACAATCAAAATAAGCACAGTTTTGATTAACACAAACCACGAAAACCATGAGTTATCTATCATTTTCCTTCTTTAAACTAAACAATAAAATAATAATAATAAAAATGACGTGTCTCATCTTAGTTCCTAGTTAACCACAATTTCGGCAACCTATACGTTGAGAGTCAAACTTATTATCTTCAAGAAATGTGAGCTATGGCATCAGTCTCTGAGTTCATGTTGTTTTCAGACAACACATAATTAATATTATGATTAAAATTTTGTAGGGTTGTTTTTGACGGAAAGTTAGCCATTTATTTTATTTATTCTAAGACTAAGTGATGAGATCTTGTTGGAATGTTATTCTGTTATAAAATAACACCACCCCTGGTGGAATGAAGATTTAAGACGGTACTCCAATGCATGTATGGTTTTGTAGAGAGTAATCGAAGAGGATTTGGAAAATAATAAATTACATGAAGATACCCATGAATTTCGAATTCATGTAGATGGTATATTGTTGGCAATTAATTTCACGGTATTATGTTTTCGTATTATGTAGAAAAGAAACGGAATGATGTTCAATCGTTCTGTTCTTCCTTTTTTCGGATAAAATATAGTGATAGAGTAGGCTTTAACACATGTGTCCTTTTGGAACCATATATGCAACGATGAGTAGGAATCCATATTATGTAGCAAAGTTACGGAAATGACATTCAATCGTTCTATTTTTCCTCTTTCGGAAGCATGTATGCAACGATGGATAGGTATCCATATGTTGCCATGTTGGTGTTGCACGACACAGAACAGAACAGAACAGAACAAAAGCATGTGCTGTAATATGTTGGTGTACGTTGATCATCAGTTGGGTCTTGTCCTTCTACAAACTTTCATTTTTCTAACTAATAAAGAGAGATTCACACTCAATTGCCGTCCGGTCGGTCGGTCGGTCGAAGCAGACAAACAAAAGTGGGAGAGAGGGTTTCTTTTAATCTCCTCCTGTTGCGAGCTTTAATTAGTTTGTTCCCTGCAAATTTAGGTGCGTGTTTGTGTTTATCATATGCATGCTAACGTACGTGCATATATATGATTGCTCCACCAGGCCAACACGCGTGCAGTTTTCAGCCACAATTCGATCGGTACTGGAGAAGATGCTGGGCTGGCAGTTAGTTGGCACAGAGAGGGTATATTAATATTAATTAAAAACGATGATTACTACTTAATCTGCTGCTTAGTAGCTATCTAATTCATCCAGCCGCCATTCCATGCCATGTTCCTTGCCAAAATATCAACTCTGATACGTAACATGCATGTATAGCCATATCATGAATAGTTTAGAGCTCATTTATATTTCGGCTTCCTGGTTGGAAAAACAAGATTATCATCTCAACATGTTAAAGAAATTCCAAGGGATTCTATCTCTACAACAACAATATTTAATAACACTGATTTAAGGGTTTTGTCTAGTAGTATTAATTATTACTACTAGTTTTGAAACTGAATGTCTCAGTTTCGTACTCCTACAATACTACCTAACCGTAAAAACTAACATGTGTTACAGAGTTTTATTGGCCGTAACACTCGCATTAAGGTTTTAACGGTTTCTAATATACACACGATTAATAATTTATAAATACGGTAGGTTGATTTTCTGCAAATTTCGATGTTTGGATATTTCTAAGATAATCTCCGCATATAGAAGTAATCCTAAGGGATTCATGTACTTTGAATTCCACTTGATAAGTTTGAGTGATTGAACTTAGTTAATTATATAATTTTACAAATATTGGTCAATTGTCACCTCTAACAAACGACAAAATTACTATTAACATCCATACAACAATGTTTCAATGCTTAAAGTTACAATTATGGATGGGAACTGAGCTAATGCTTAACTACTAAACAAAGTCTTTTGTCTTCTACTCTTTTTTTCCATCAATGCTTAACACATGTTTATGGCTTTATGCCATATCCCAAGGCCATTAAGAAAAGAGAAAGTACATGTAATCCTCACTGGCCCAAAATCTTGCCAGAAAAGAACATTTAACCAAAGATGACTGAAAGGGTTCGTAGCCCTTGGGGGAGCATAGCCCAAAGGCCCTGTCTACTCTATCTCCCTAAAGCAATGTGCCTCTTTGGGCTCAACTCAGCCCAATCAGCTCCATTAACACAACCAATAATGAGTTTTGGATTCTTATGGTACGACTCCACTAGATTTCTTAAAACTGGATTAATTATTTAAAAATGAAGTGATACATGCATTAGCAAACCTCTATAGTATAATAATATATCAACACTAAACCACTGCCCAAAATGGCAAACCGACGGTATTAGAAATCTAGGCAATCAAATTATGGATCCGGCCGGCGGGTGGACTTTTCATCCGTAGATACTCCAATTTCAGACAAATAAATATGAGGTCACTAAACGTTGTGATCATTGTTGAACTAACATATGACTTTAACTTATCAACAAAGTACTGACCGGTGGAAAGTAACACAATGTTTACTTTATCTGTCTCTCCTAGATTCTCCGTCTGGATAGACTGGATTGTCTGCTTGAAACATATCAAACTCATCCATATTCCAAAATCCAAGCTTCAATGATGAATTCTATAAAATTGAGAATTTGATGACCGATTTGTTAGCCACTAAAAAGTTAGGTAGCATTGATGTAGTTGACCCTTCCCAGCCCAGTTTCGGGGAAATCTGTGGACTGTGGGTTATCGTTTTGCCGAGAGAGAGAGAGAGAGAGAGAAGGAAGAAAACTGTTGAGCCGAAAATGGAAAGAAGAGGAAAGGAACAAAACCATGGGCAAATCCTCTGGCGACCGCAAAACCAAAACCGGCTGCTCCCTCCGCCACCATCTCCTCCTTCTTCTGTATATTACTTTCCTTCCTCCGCTGACCACCTCCTTCTTATCCATCCCCACTCCTTATCTCAAAACCCTGCACTGCTTCCGACACCGCCGCCTTCGTTTGATCTCCATATCTTGAAACTATTCATCGTCTCCGGGTAGCTAGCTGTTTCCTCTTCTGGGATAACTGAGTGAAAAAGGCTTGCTTTTCAACCAAAGCAGTCCTCTGCGGCATTTCGTCGAACACCCTGTTCCGCTCATCATTTCTCCAGTTGGGTATGTACCAGATATTATTTCCCCCTCATAAAATTTCACTCTTTATCTCCTTTGAGGCCAAAAGGTACATTGTAATTCTGCTGTTTCCCTTTTCAATCTGATGTGCATAGAGCAAAAGAAAGAGAAGATATTTAATTAATTAGAAGCAAAAAAAGAGAGCTGCAAACTGCCGCCGCTGAAACCTTTGCTTGCTTTCTTTTCCTAGTGTTGAATGGAGCAACAACAGAATGGTTTACCAGGTGGGTTGTTTTCAGGAGGGATGGCATCTACAGGAATGCTACAGGGTCTAGAATTTCCGCTCCACCCGCAACAACCAAACCCTCAAAACAATCCCCAGCCAAACTTACAGCAGCATAGCTCACACCACCACCACCACCACCACCACCATCCTCAAATTGTGGCTTCTGCTTTTACCGCTCCCCACCAACTCCAACCAGTCAAACAAAACAACCCATACCCACCTCCTCAATTCACCACCTCAAAGCCCAAATCCCCGCTAACCGACGACGAGGATGCAGGCGGAGAAGACCCTCTCTCTGGTGGGGATCCCAAGCGAAAGATGTCACCTTGGCACAGAATGAAGTGGACTGACAGCATGGTAAGGCTTCTAATCATGGCCGTGTACTATATAGGCGATGAAGTTGGTTCAGAACCCAGCGAACCAGCCCCAACAACATCGAAGAAGAAGGCAGGAGGAGCCCAAGGAGGGTTGTCTCAGAAGAAAGGGAAATGGAAGTCTGTCTCAAGAGCCATGATGGAGAAGGGCTACTATGTATCGCCACAGCAATGCGAGGACAAATTCAACGACTTGAACAAGAGGTACAAAAGGGTCAATGATATCCTCGGCAGAGGAACAGCTTGCAAGGTTGTGGAGAATCAGTCTTTACTCGAGACAATGGATTTGTCTCCCAAGATGAAAGATGAAGTGAAGAAATTGCTCAGCTCCAAGCACTTGTTCTTCAGGGAAATGTGTGCTTACCACAACAGCTGTGGCCATGGCAACGAGGTCGCTGCTCATGCAGCTCCACCACCAAACCCTCAATTGCAGCAGCAGCAGCAGAAGTGCGCCCATTCTGAGAACAGTGGCCACGGGCCAGCACCCAATTCCCATGAAGATGATGACGAGGATAGTGATGATGATGATGATGACGACGACGACGAATACAATGAGGAAGAAGAATTCGAGCATAGCAGCCATGGACATGGTCAAGAAGAAGGAGATGACGAGGTTCGTGATCAAGAGCTGCGGCATAAAAAGGCAAGAAGGAAGGGGGAGGAGATGATGATGACAACCTCGGCTTCAATGAGGGAATTCGGTGGGGAATTGGCAAGCGTGGTGCAGGACGGAGGGAGGAGTGCGTGGGAGAAGCTGCAGTGGACGAAGGCGAGGATGGTGGAGCTGGAAGAGCAGAGAATTGGGTATCAGGCGCAGGCATTAGAGATAGAGAAGCAGAAGCTGAAGTGGGTTAAGTTTGCTGGGAAGAAAGAGAGGGAGATGGAGAGGGTTAAAATAGAGAACGAGAGGAAGAAGATTGAGAATGAGAGGATGGTTTTGCTTATAAGAAGGAAAGAGCTTGAATTGCTTGATGTTCAACACCAACAGCAACATCAGCAGCAAGTTTGTTCGAGCAGGAGGAGCGATCCCTCCTCGTTTGCTGGGTGAATGAACACATTGCAGACTGTCACAATAGGTTGCTTAGGATAATCTTACTTTTGGTTTATGATAGTGATAAATGTTTTGAATAAAAGGTCTACTTGGAAGAGAAAATATGGCTGATTGTTGGTTATTTTGAACATAAAATCGTCTGTCAAATGAAACTCAAAGAGGGAGGGAAAAAATGAATTTACACACCTGGTGGGACTCGAACCCACAATCGTTTGATTAGAAGTCAAACGCCTTATCCATTAGGCCACAGGTGCCTGTTGACTTTTTTTATTACAATTCAATTTTTAAATTCAATTATATGAAGTCATTATCTGTGTTAACATTACAAACTATCCACTAGTCCATCTAGGAGTACAATATTTTTGGCGCATGGATCCGCTTGGGATTGTCGAAATGAATTTAATTTGTGCTCTGTGTTAACTAAAATGATAACAACATAGCAATTAACATTCTTTGTTGCTAAGCATGTTTAAAGAAGAATTAGCATTTATACCCATTTAGATACTTCGACGGCTACTATGCATAAAACAATGAAACTTTTTCACAGCCACTAAGTCAAGATCTCCCCAATTTCCCCCTACCATTAGTTTATAAGCTGAACTAAAACAGATTGCTCAGTGTATTTTGTTTCCTTGATACAATCTCAAAACCAAGAATCAAAATACTCCCAAAAAAACTGGAGGCTTTCACACCCTCCGCAGTGAGTGCGTAATAATATCATAAACCCTTGCCACCCACTTCCTTATATAGTCGGTCTTACATGTAGGGAGGGGGGAAAATCTTGCCCATTGTGTCTTCGCCTCTAATCTTCAAGCTCGATGATCTTAACCACCGACGCGTCTCCGACTTTCTGGCAGACGACTACTCTGTCGTGGGACTTGATCACGCCTGAGGCCTTCCCGTGGTCCAAAGCAACCTTCAGGACTGATTCATTTGTGGCACTCGTTGATTCAGCCTGGTCACAGAGATATGAAGCAGGTATGTCAGAGTTGTTAGTTTTTAAATTTGAAGATGGAACACACAAGTTTTGGAGCAGAAAACGTACGTGGTGTCTCGGATCAGCGAGCATTGGGAAGAGACCTCGAACTATAAGCGATTGCCTTGCCTGCAAGTGTACAAGATTACCTTAGGTTTCTACAACAGGCACATCAATGATTAAGGATTCATAGAAATGCTCTAAAACCCCATCTTTGTGCAAACTCTTTTTGCTAGTCAATGACAGCTGAATGGCTGGTAAACCCACTCTCTCTTGGGAGAAAGAGATATTATAGAGGATGGCCTTGGATTCCAGTTCAATAGTAGCTGAATGAAAATAATTATACCTCAAAAGCACCACTGAAACTCCACTTCAGTTGGTTTGTCTTGAGTCTGGGGATAACAACAGAGATGACTGGCATCGTTGGTCTATACTTGGCAATCAGTCTGCACACAATAACAGGATTTTCTAGTATGAATCACTATCCGACGCAGCACATTATCTTTTCCACAATTGTTAACAAGAAGAGGAAGAAAAAAAGACTTCAGCACTCGAGGAAAGTTGTATTAGGTACCTAGCGGCCCTTCCTGATGAAGTGAAACATATGATGACAGAGGCCTTCACCTTGATGGCTGCTCGAACCTGGATGAAACCAGAAAACAGGGATTAGGATTATTCTATTTTCAGGTATGTACTTGACAATCAGTCTAACAATCTATTCAATGAAAAATATTCAGAATAAGTGCATTACCGCAGAGGAGGCAATAGATTCTAAGTGAGTCATTGGCTCTCCAACATATTTGACAGTTTTCTTGAAATAGACATCCTGATTAAAAACCTTCTCTGCCTGCAAGAATTGACCAGCATAGCAAAAAGATTAAGCTCATAATGGAAGAAAGAAACATCACATCTATGATCAGGAAACCAAAAAGGTCTCCCGTGGATAACAAGCTTATAACTTTTGAGTCGCTACAACACAACCTAGTGATCTACAAGCTGCAAGATTCCAATGAAGTAGACAAAGATATGGATAGTTCATAATAAACATGAAAAAGTTAACCTCACAACAAATTCTGCCAACAGTAGAAATGGTTTCCACAGGATATATCCCACGAAGAGTTTCAGCACCAAGAAGAATTGCGTCACTCCCTACGCCAAGCAAAAAAATAATTGAAGTGCATATTCAGCAAACTTTAACACAAATATTATGTAGAAATCAAAATCAGAGATTCTGATTTCCGGTTTGGGAGTTCACCATCTAGAACAGCATTGGCAACATCAGTAGCTTCAGCACGAGTTGGCCTCAAATTGTTTGTCATAGTGTCTACAACACGGGTGACCACAGCAGGCTTGCCAGCCATGTTGCACTTGTAAAGGGCAGCTTTCTGAAACAAGAACACCTAGAAGAAACAAAAACAATATAAGCCAGCAACCAAGCACACAAAATACTTGGCAGTTTGGACACCACAAACTGATATAGTTCAGTTAAAGGAACTGCGATTTGTAAATTGGAAAAAAAAAATTGTAACCTTCTCAGGGGGCAGATCTATGCCCAGGTTCCCTCGGGAAAGAATAATGCCATCAGCCTCTTGTAATATCTCATCAAAATGCGTCAATCCCTACAAAGAAACAACAGTAAGGAAACATAAGCCCCACGTAAGAGAGTATTGCTGAAAACTAACCTAAGAAGCTAAATGCTGTATAATAGTTACCTCAACATTCTCAATCTTAGCGAAGATTTGAGTTTGGCTCAGGTCGCCTAGCTTAGAGAGGTATTCACGGGCCTGCATTACCATACAAGAAGCCAATTTTAAGAAAACGGATAGCCAGTATAGGTTTTCAAGATAACCGTGAATTCAGTGATATGAATGCCTTATAAGAAGGCTTACCTGACGGACATCTTCGGCATGTCGGGTATAAGATAATGAAAGAAAGTCGATTTTATTTGGCACTCCCCAGGCACTAATAACCTAGAATGAGAAAAAAGAAAGCAAAAAAAAATGTACTTCATAAAAAAACAAGAAGAGTAAAAAAGAAAATTATCATGGAAGAAAAGGAAAGGGAGCTCATTCAGCTCAAATTCGAAGGAGTAAAAGAACACTGACCTCCTTATCCTTTTCGGAAAGGGTAGGTAGTTCAATACGGATTTGAGAAGCATGTAGAGTGAACAACGACCCTGCCAATGTAGCGGTATTTTTAATCACACATACCACATCTTCTCCTTTGACCTCAGAAACCTGCACAATTCGAAAACGATTGCTGTCACTAGGAGTTCGATTATTCAGGAGACCTAGGTGTAAGTGTAACAACATATTTCTTCTCGAAGTAATTCTATCTACTTGGAAATGAAGAGCCACTGAAGCTTTATTGAAACAGCTGTTTCTGTATAGTCCAAATCTCACTTCGTCCTATGATAGCCAAATCAATACAGGGTTGTCTTGTACATTACCTCCAGCCACACAGAAGTAGTTTCACTGCCAGTGAAGAGATATTGACCAACAAATATGGTATCTCCAGGTTTCACAGCCTGGAAAGGAAAAATAGATCATCAGTCATCAGGTTCAGAAGGTGAAGAAAAATTCATGATATGAATAAGCCCCTCACAATTCAGAACAAGCAAATATGAGTTTCAATGACTATGAAACTGAAACTGGTCCTAAATTCATTGTAGTATGCCAACAGCATGAGCAAAGTCCCACAATGCTCACTACACTCACAACTGAAAATACGAATGAAGAGTGGCAAAAGGGAAAGGGGAAAAAATGGAGAAAAGGTTAGAACCTTGGCTAACCCATCAAAGTTAATGGGCAATATTTCTGATGAGGCATTCTGTTCCTTATCAGGTGTCAGGATGACAAGACCATCTTGCAGGAGTGAAATGGGTTGTTCACTTCTGTTAAGAACCTGCAACTCAGGACCCACCGTATCGAGCATAACCTGTATCACGGAGAGAATTCCTCAAATTATCATCTAGCACCATTCACCACTACCAAATACAACCATAAGGTAATCTCAAAACTACTAAGCAGAAGCAATCAAAATAGGCTAAAATCACAAACTAGCTGAAAACGGATCAAAATGTTTCATAGTAGCTACTATGAAAGAAGTGGCTAATCATCACTGCTTCGTTCTCAATTAAGCACCAAAAGGAGTGACCTTTTAGATTCTTAAAATCCATCTTCAAAAAAGTAGTACGAATGAATCCACAAACTAATCATCAACAAGGGGACACAATCAAAGGCAACAAACCGCGCAGAGCTTCCTGGTGCTCTTGATGGCAGCTTTCAGGTTCTCCAAAGTCTGCTGGTGATACTCAGCGTCGCCCCAGGAGAAATCGAATCGAGCCACTGCACCAGAAATGACAAAAAGAGATCCATTACCTCCGGAACGGAATCAAGTCCAAACGCAAGTAAATGGGGGAGCAAGCAGTAAAGTACCCGACATTCCAGCCGTGAGGCAGCCCGCAATCATCTCCGTCGATCGCGAGTTGGGGCCGAGAGTCCCAACAATCTTAGTCATTGCCGGGAAGAAGCTCTGCAAATTCAAAAGTCAGAAGAATAAAATCAAACAGTTGACGGAAAACTCATACGTGTAGTTGCCAGATCCGAATCAGCATCACCACAAACGGGCCATGGAGATTTGAAGGGCGGAAGGCGATTTTGAATTGCGAGAGAGAAGGATACTCACAGACTTGGAAGACTCGAGGATTGACGCCATGCGAATGGGCTCCTCGAGAAGCAGGTGGCTGGAATGCATCTTGGCCGAGTTTGAGCGAGCCGGGAGAGAGCGATCGATATGCGAGGGGAGAAGGGAGAAAAAGCAAGGAGAAGCGTGAAGCCGACGAAGGAAGGAGGAAGAAGGGAAGTTTTTTTTGCCCTTTCGATCGAATTCCGGTTGCTGCCCTGCCCTGTCCTGCTCTCCTCAGAATATGCCCACTTTGGTCCTTTTTGTGTTTGCTGGATGGCCCTTGCCTTTTTGTTAGGTCGAGAGAGAAAAATAGTAATAAAACGACCGATAGAGAAACGGTGGGAAAAGGGGAAGCGGCCCGGTTCCTCTACACTACCGCCACGGAAGCTGTCTGTGTGCCTTTCTACTCAAGTTGCCCATAAATTGCCAATTCAAGGTTAAGTATGATAGCAAAGGTGAACCCAATTGTACTTGGATTCAGTGTTAGTCATTACAAATTTCAATTTTTTCAATATAAATCAAGTTAATTGTCCTTTTTATGTGTATTTAATCCCCCGAAAGATAGGTTGCATGTGAACCTTTCATACAATTGTCCTTTTTAATTGTAGCAGCTTGTACGTTCAATTTACAACGAGAAAGCACCGCTACAATCTCTTAAACGCACCAAAAATTAAGCACTGTGCCATGTGTCTGACAATGGCAACCTAGGTGCATGATACTCTGGTACTACCGCGAGGCAGGCAATCAAATTCCTGTCGTGGGGAAGGAGTAAGTAGGAAAATGAAAGCGACACACGTGGCGCGTGGGTTACCGAGCGCGAACCTGTTGGCTTGGCGGGTTATTCTTGGCGGCTACTGATCCGCGCGCGTGGGCGGGAGGGAGGAGTTGGTTCGGTTAGTGCCGGGATGGGTTAGGTGTAACGCACGTGCCTCGGCTGCGTAGGTGGAGAGGGGTTCGTAGTATATTATTGTCTCCTATACATGTTTTTTTGTTAGCTGATTATTGTGGGAATTGTGTGTAGACGTGGAAAATAGTGAGGAGGAGGATGCCAAAGTGGAAAAGTGGGGGGACGCCCTCAGGAAAGGAAAAGGTCAGAAAGAACTTCGCCAAGGTCAAAAAAGAACTCCTAAAACAAAACCAATGGGCCGTCGCTTTAATAAGTCTCAAGGAGGGAGCCGCTGCTTAGCTTAAGGACAGTTGTTTTGTTACTTAATAACTAGTAAAGAAGCCCGCGCTCTGCGGCGGGGAGACTATATTGTGGGAATGGAGAGTTGTAAGCGAAAGAGCGGAGTCATTGTGCATGTGAATAGTTTGTACGTACATCGCGGATACATAAGTCTGTTGATGTTGAAGTGCAAATATTGCTAAATACTGGCATAATATAGGTAAGACAACGGTCGAGCACAATGACTTTCTGCGCAAGCGTTGACGTTTTCATTAGTTTATTGTTAGAGCTGGCTGCGGTCGAATGCAGAAAGTATAGTAAACTCCAGAGGAGTCTGAGCCAGATTTCCAGGTTTAGGGAGTTGCACACAAAACGAAAACCAACAGCCATTCATGGCCACAATTGGCGGAGGGAAATGGCCATGGCGGTGGGGATGCTGCAACAATAGTTCGTTTGGTGTAACTCCAAGCAAAGATTCAGCGGTCTTTCCAAGTGCGACGAAGCACGCCGAACCAGTAGTGTCTCCGACAGCCAAATGAATTTTGTAGCTGTAAGAATGTATTAAAATTTCAGGGGTGAATTGGGCGTGCCCACTTGACTGATGGGGAAAAGGTGGATTTTAAACTAACCAATGTTCGGTTTCTTCAGCCTTTAGTTGGCCATGTTCTTCACAAAAAAAATCACCAGTGCCAGGAAATTCCCTAGCTGTCTTAAAGCAAAAGGCACATCCTAAGTAGAACCATGATCTTGAAGCCTCAGTGGAGAGGACTTGCGCCAAACAATAGTACTGGGTAGCCTGTAGGTAAACAAAACTGGTGAGAAAGTGTAGCTAAGCAGGCAAGAAATTTGTTAGTTTACTGGCAAAAGGGACTGGAAAAACAGATCCATCTAGTGGTGAGGCAGAATAAATTTTGAAGCATGAAAATAATGGCTGGCTACATTAATAGTGCAGATTATGCTTTAACCTGCCATGAAGTAATAAGATACAGTGCTGTGACAGTAAAAGTTATGACAAAAGAACGCACGTCAACCATTGGATTTCTGGAAAGGCGGATGAGGTCCATAATTGTCTTGGTACTGTCAGCTCGAAGCATTTCCTCTTCAAAATAAGTGGAAAAGCATGGAGGATAATAGCGGATCGTATCTGTACCACCAGTAGCACTACAATTTCGAAAGTATATGAGATAAACGGAAAGTCAACTACTAAAAGCGGCATCTTGTAAGAGACTTACGTAGCACGCAAAACATTTGCCAATGCAGAAGATGGCTCCAAAACAAACCGTGTAGCGGAGGTGCTGGTTAAAAAAATGCCGCCTTTGGTAAAGGTAGGAAAGGAGATGTGAGTCGTCGTAGAATGGATTAGCAATAGCATTAACTGTGAGGGATAAAAGTGCAGTGTAAACCTGGTGTGGCGTCAGTAACTTGAAGACTGCATACACCAAGTATAACAGATCCCATGCGGCTAAGATATGCTAGTTCTTCTCCATCTAGTGATCGAGCAACATCGCCACATATGGTGATGTTAACACGTTTATTTCTGCAATAGTCAAGTGCAGGTTAGACGGAGATGATTGGAATTACGGTTAATCAAATACAAATGGAAAGGTACACAATCGCATTGCATTGAAAACCTTTCGTTTTGTATGACCAGTTTCCGCCTAATAATAGCACCAGTGGATGTTGCCGAACAGGATAACCCGCTCACAGAAACAACTCTGCCAACAACATCTACATTTGGAGAGGTGTTACCAGAGCGTCAATTCATTAGTGCAAAAAAACCAATCAAGTATATGTGATGAGATTACAGTAATTGCCAGGTGAACCTATGAGCTGGTTTGTTGAGCGAGGTAAGCCGTGCAAGGAACTGAAGTGTAAAAACTCAAATGAATCAGCACAGAAACCCGGTGACAACATGGTTACATCCTCAAATATGGTTCCCTGAGAAAGGACCAAACTAAATCTATGGGAGCAAGGGCGGCACAGTGGCTGTGGTTTTGCCAGCTGGAATCCAGTAACTAAGTAGACACACCCTAGTTGCAGGTATGGGCCAAATCGGTGACCTAAATGTGGTGTCGCGATGGCCTGGATTAAGGTTCCCTGTTAAACAGGGAGGAGGCGAAGCAAGAGAAATGACCGAAGAGCACAATTTGCACTGGTAACTGCAAAAAAAAACGTTTAAGGAAATGCTATATTACCTTGGAATCGGTCCAAAGACTGCAAAACTGTGAGAGAATGGATGGATTTTCTGAATTGCAATCACCCCAAACATGCAAGAGGCGTATCTTGAGAGCAGCTTCTGGCCCTTCAGTTCCATTCAAATCCCGAAGCAGCTTTTGCGGAAGCATGTCTCTTTTGTGAGGAAATTGGGGACGGAGATCGAACCGGATGACACCAGAAGGAAGGTTGAACAGGAACAGTGTGCTGATTCAGGATTTTAGTGAGGAAATAGCGGAAGAAGAGTAAAGTTGATGAGAGAGGATGAAAAGTGAGATAAGAGCAGGGATCTTCCTAAACGTTGAATAAAACAACAAAAGACATAAACTTTCTCTCGAACTGTTCAGTGTTTCTGCGGCCCAAAATGATTCAAAATACAATAAAAATGGTCGTAGAAGAAAGGCCTAAAAGACAAGTGGTGTGAAGGGAATCTATTACTTTTCAACTGAGGCAACAGTACAGTAAACGGGGGAAACATACTAACACTGGAGGCTAGAAGGGAATGACCGATTTTAGTCGAATTACAGGAGGTTACATTAGGAACATAGTACACTGTAGATAGCGAATCAGGGGTGGTTATTGATATCTGTAATGATCTTGAGATCTAATATAACAGAACAGTAACGACACAAGAGTGAAGACAGAACACTCAAACACATGTAAAACAAAGGAACTGCAGAAAGGGCATAACTAAGACGAATAAAATACGAACGTGCATTGCCAAGTACATTGTTTAGATCTGAACTATTTGGATGGTTGAGCTTAAAGGGTAGCTACCATACACAACGTACCAGAACAGTTTATGTTCAGAATGGAAATAAAGATGGACTATTCCAATTCTCAAAATATCGAATTAACTAATAATGTTGCAATCCATGTCTTCTGGGCCTGCCTTACTTTGATCCTTCCTCAGCCAACAACCCAATTCGTTCCTTAGTCCTAAGAGCTGCAATAAGAACAGACATGTGGGTATTTATTAGTGCGCAAAAAATGGTTGTGCCCACGAGCACTAATGTTCCACTGAATGCAAAACAAAAGTAGGAAGGAATGTACCTTCGTTGACTGCAACGTAAGGGTTCGGTCAGATGCGCAATTTAAGTTCTCGCAATGGCTGAAATGCTTTTGAATCCCAAATCGCAAACATGCGGATGTGTGGTTCATCTGAATCTTCTGATCCCACGATGTACAGTTCTGCCATTAGCTGAACATTGCAGAATGTTTTGAGCAACTCAACTCTCTCGTCATATGGCATCATTTGGAACTCGAGCGGTGGCATACGGATTAGAGCAAGAGAAGGTTGATGATTCAGAACTATTGTTGCGGTGTGATTTCCTGATTCGCATTCAGCCTGCAATTCGTAGTACAATCTAAACGTATACGTAGATTAGAAATGTGGTAGCAATGAATTGTTACTTAACAATAAGGAAAAGAAAAGTAGTCGTAATTTGGAAATACTCAGTGTCTTCAGGAAAAGTTTTGCAGGTCTCAGAACCAAGATGGAACTTAAGTATCTTCAATTTGCATCGATAGAGTATCTGTCACACGGATTGAATTAGGAAAAATGTCAAATCCAGTTTTTGTTAGTAACTAAAACATTTATTTTGTTGGAAGGCCACCTGAGGATGCTTGATAATTTTCATATATACTTGCTTAACAATCTACAGTTGCAGAAAGAAGGTAAGGAAAGTCACCTCAGTTTCCATTTCTCCTAATGGAACTTTGGTTTTCAATTCCAGCAGTGAAATTCTGGGAGGAATCTTGCGCCGAAGGTATCCAAGGCGCTCCTTCGAGCTGTAGTCAATGATGTCCACTGGCAATCTGTTATGAAAGAACCTAGTAGGTTTGTTGTGTTTAATTAGCTAACTGGTAGAAGAAGATGCATATAATGAAAAGAAAGATGCAAATAGTACAGCATACCTGTTCATTAAAAGATGTGTCGTTTCATTGTATGGTTGCACAATGAGACGGGTCCCAGGAGATGTCACGAAACAAAACGGCGGAATATGGGTGAATTCGTGGACATTTCGGGTGAGGCCTGTTGCTGTAATAATCAGAGGATAATGCACCTCGGTTCCATCAGCACTATGAATGAATTGTTTAATCCGCGTTCCGATGTAGCTCACAAGTCCTTTATTGCCACTATGAAGTTGGAAGACAACTAATGAGTGTTAATACAGACCAATTTCCATTCAAACGTATAAAACATAAACTGATTTCGAAGCATACCTCATGTCTTCAAGATAGATTTGGAACATAAATGTATCAGAATTGACCCTAAGTGGTTCTGTTATGTGCGTCACGCATCCTGTGATTTCTGAAGCATGAATCTGGTTGAGTTATTTGGTTGCATGTGGTCTGTAAATATTATATTTAGGGAAAAAAAATATTCTGTGCATCAATTTAAGATGCAGGATGCTGTGTTCAGTTGGTTAAGCACGAAGAAGAAATACCTGAGTAACAGAGTGGGAGACTTGCAGGAGAAACACTGTAATCACAAAGGACTTGATGGGCACAGTCATCTGGAAAATTCATGGTGCTGCGATATTCATGGATTCCTTCAAACGCACCTCTATTTGTGAAGGACAATCTCAAAGTGGAAGGTGCAATTCGACGTTCAGATTTAGCCGGTATCACAGTTGGGTTTATCATGGTGTAGAGACAACCAAGGTTCATGTCTGAACACATGTCAGGAGAGTTCCCACATCGCACAACAGCTTCCATAAGCTGTCCCTATAGCAGTTACAATGTTGGAAACATGTGTTCACTAAACATTCTATGTTTAAAGTATAAGCAGGAAGTAGTTTTGTTTTTTATAGACGTACCTCTTTGTCTAGCCAAAGCATTTGTATAGAGGTAGCAGATGTAGTTTCACAGGGGTCACATTCTGTCCAGATGTTCAGTAGGCGTGCCATGAGGAAAATGTTGTTGGTTCCCAGATGGAGTTCACGGAATATTGTGGATTGCTGCATGACATCTAAAACAAAGCGAAACTGCATGACAACACATAAAAGGATACGGAGAAAAGGCTATTGTTCAGCAATGGGAAAATACCATGTGGGTCCGGTGGCAACATTTCGCTCTCTGTGTTTGCCAAAAAACAGAATTCAGTGGGCAGGAATGTCTTGGGTGCAGGACGAACTTGCTTTCTATAGCTGCGGGAAGAAATATGATTACCAGAATAAATGTGAAAGCTATCAGAAATAACAGTAAAAAAGAACAGGTTATTGCACCAACAAAGAGCATGTGTTGCTCGCTATTTGGAGACCTGTCGACATTTAGCGGCAGAACAACAAATAGTCTAGTTTAGAAGGATATTCGTTTCATGCATATGTCCCTTTCCAAGTCGATTATTCAAAACCTTACCGACACACTTTTAGAGTCCCCCGTTGAATCCAAAAATAGGTCAGTAGAACTTTTGCCGGCAAAGGGTACAGAAGAACGGCTAGCAAAAACCGAAACACAGGGAATGAAAGACCATTAACAACAATATCGAACTCACAGTCAACGCGAAAGTGTGGGCAGATGCTGACGCTGGGGGACTGGCAGCGTTTCTCTGGCCGATTTTATAACTTAGGGTTTTTTGTTACGAACAAAGGGTGATCTGAACGACAGAAAGATAGGCAGTTTATTTGAGGAGACAAAGTGGAAGGGTTTGATGGAGAAAGCTATTGGGCCGGGCCAATCGGTTATGGTATGTTTACAAAACTGCATCATGCATAATTGGTGGGCCGAATTGGTAAGTTGTGCATTTCTGTCGACCCAACTGGGGCGGAAGAATGTATCTAGAAAGTATATCCATCATGGTTTAAATTGGCCCAGTTATAATGCTAGCGGGTGTGTTCGATAACCTATTCATAACTGGACTTATTACACAAGCTGGGCAAGTAATTAGGGTCTTGTTCCTTCTTGTTTTTAAAGGTTGCTGGGGCAACACTGAGTACTCTCTGTCCATGTTAAATCTCCTCTCATCCGTGTACAAATCAGTCACATATTTGCAGGCATTAATAAAGAGCCTTAGGTTTGGAAGCCGTGCAGTTGCATAATTTGGTTTTAGAGTGGACTTTCTTAATGATCAAATGGGTCCAGAGACTATAGAGCTAGTTTGGTGGTCAAACTCTCTATGTATCGATAGGCTGTCAAGTGATGGACCTGTTTTTTTGTTGTCTGCGAGGAAGCACATTATTTAGTCACATTGGGTCCGAGGTAGAGTTGCGGATAGGAAGGACCCCGCACAAAATGGCGAGACTATCAGTGTTCATTACAATGACATCGAAAGAGGTAACATCCTGGAGTCTTGGTGGCGAGAATACAGCGAAGGGCTTTCGCAAAGCAAATCTAAGGAACACAAAGACATTGAAACGAAATCTATTTTACAAAACTAAATGCTAACCCTGAATCCTTATTTCTAAGACGCTTAAAACCAATCCTGAACACTTGCAGCATGACGATGCCAGACTGCAACAACTTCAAAGCGTTCATGCCTATCCTTACAGCAAGGCAACATTTTGATCTCAAATGTATAAGTGCGGTAAAGGACAGGCTGGAGGAGACGGCGAACATCTGCGTCTTCAAGGTCCCATAGAGGAAATGTTTGCAGTAATGCAGAAGCTGCTTCATGACTAATCAAGAATGAAGTCTTAAATGTCTCGTCACAGACGTCGGCTGAGATATAGAAACTATTTATGGTTGTATGAGAAATCTGAGTCAATTTGATGATTCTATCGGTCTAAGTATACTATTACTTTTATGTGCGTACCTTTTAATCCTTGTCATCATGAGCAATGGATGCAGAGCAATTAGAACAGACATCATTCGGGGACAATTGATGTTTTTGTGGTGAGCATTCAGGGCACAACCAAGTAAAGAATCCAGATTGGTGATTGATTTTCTGAACTGTCGCCAAACACCTAAATGTTGCCTACAGATATAGAACAAAGAAGGATTAGGGGTGTGTAATATAAGTAGTATGTGAATCCTGGTAAAAGTTAAGGCAAAATACACTGTTGAGAGGCGCAGTGTGCAGCGCATCATCCTCAGCCAACAGGAAAAGTAAGTCTGCTATCGAGTGGCATGGACCATGTCGTTGGACCGGTCTGACAATGTCATTGCCGCGCCATTGACTAATGTAGAAGATCGGCATATTCGAACTCGAATGTCTGCATCGAAACGAAAGGCGAACAATGTATGCAAGATATGATTTAAAATAATACTGGGTTTTTGTAAAAGGATGCAAACCTGTAAAAGCTGGGCCTATGCATTCGTAAGGTTTGGTCAACAATGACTCTTGTACTGCATGTATTCTTGTAAATATTTTTCCCTGATTCCAAAAGAATGAAGAACTGAGGGACAGACAAAGCGGCGGCATGTTGTGTTGGCACAAATCTTACCATCTGAACAGTGGCCGACCATAGAAGTCATAGTTGCAATGACAGGCCCGTTTCGCTCTTGGCTAACAACCAATGCCTCAAGCGAATGCATGATCAAGTGGTCGACGATTTGGGTTAAAATCTGTCTATTGCTGCATGTAAAAGCAAAGAAGCACATCTAAGCAACACACATCATTCGGGGAGCAAAAAACTTATGAAGACTGAATACATGCCAATTATCTTCCAGGATAATGAGCTGGTGCATCGACATTACATCGCCTGGTGTATCCATGTAGGGTTTGGAGATGGCGACTATGCGGCCCATTATGTCTGGGTAATAATAATGAATCGCTGAAGGGTTACAGGAATAACACGAGACAAAACAAATGAATGGTGTATGTATATGGCGACTGGATAACCTGATCTCTCCTGTTTGGCAAGTGCACGCATGTATAAGTCAAAGAAAGGGACTGGTTCTGCCATGTCGGTTGGGTGGTAATCGGACGGTGGGGGTTCAGGAACAGACCGGAAGCTACTGATGTTTGTAAAACGAAGTTCGGAATTATGTGAACAACAACGGCCCATCATTCTTGCAGGGGTAACGAAGAAGGAAGATATCATGTAAATTTTGCCCGGGCTAAAAACTGGCTGACTTAATTGGGGTGCGACAGGATCCGACGTCGCAACAATCAATATTCCCTGGGTGTGTCATAATGTAGAAATCAGCCAATGTAAGGACAAATAGATTCCGATAGATATAAATAGAAGTGCAAACGAAATACCTGCTTATCAAGTAGAAGATGATGATCTATATCATGCCCCGACAGCGGCTCCTGCCATGTATGCAGATGTCGAACCTGAAGCAGTTCGTCCGTGTATCCAAGGTCAAGCTGATTGATCTGTATTGTTTCGCCCATGACTGGAAACTCTGTTCGCTGCGGCGGGCGATTCTTTGCGAGAGGAAGATTAAGGACAGAGAATACCCTAGAGAAGCTAATAGAAACCGTACCGGGCCCCTTTAAACAAGTGGGCCTAACCATGACAAAGTGGGCCAGATGTAATTACATGCACAGCATGTCCTGCATAGCCCCGCGTCGACGGGCCCTAAAATAACACATAAAAGGAAAGGCCTCTCTGCGTCACCACGTTCGCTTACTTTTTTGGACCCCCATTATAATCAAGCTGCACTCTGGCAGGACATCTAAAACGGTCTGAATTAGGACGAACAATACATATTGCATAGTTGCAAAATGTTCCCTATATTGAAAGCATAAACAACCAGCCAGGCAGAGATCAACGGCAAGATGGGGGCAGATTATGTTTAATGGATAACATAGACCAGGCTAAACATATAGCTGAGGAGCGCAAGTGAAGGTACTGCACGCAGATGTAGTATACACGTTTGATTGTGGAAAGGGACGGGCTTAGGAAAAAACAGATCGTCTAACAATACTGAACAGAGGGCAGAATTTGCCTGGGTGCCACTAAACCACATTTATACAAAGAGGGTTCCAGATCGTCGCAACAGAGATATGGTTGGTGACATGGAACGCTCTAGCAATCCGTAGTTCTAGAGTAAAGTACTTGCCTTCAACATCTTTAACAATAGTTTCTTTCTCAGGAAATTGTAGCACACTAAACTCATCGACCGGCAATCTGAGCAGTTGAACCATTGCATCGTGATCGAATTTAACGATTTCTGTCCTGACCAAATCACTACACGACACAAATGCATCGTACCTGTTTGACCATGAGAAAAACTTGTAAACATTTGAAAGGAAAGAACATTTGGAAGAGCCTTATATGTCTGACCTTAGAGAACCGTGTTCATTCTTAATAAAGCATTGGTCCAAAGTAACAGCAACAATTTTTGCCAAACACCAGTAGCGCGCCTGCACAAAAGCAAGAAAGGTTGTAAATATGTATTTGAGAGCACGTAAGCGTGGCTATACTACATCTACCTCAAAATTGAGTGTATCAGCCGCAAGCAGTCGAATCATTCTGGTGAGTGTGACTGCAGTCGGCAGAGGGTGCCTGAAAGGTTTGTAATTGGGAACCGCTGCCTCCTGAAGGACTGTAATTGGCCTGTGGTCATGTAAAAAGCTGCGGCGCAAAGAATTAGTGCGCCTTTGTGTCTATATCGATACAACACAATTTGAGATAAACAGGTAAGGCACAGCTAACCTGTTCATCAATGTCCTGTGACGATGTGAATACGAACCATTAATTGTACGGGTTGCCTTTGTGCTGGTTAAAACCAATTGATCTACACAGGTAAATTGTATTTCAGCACAGATTTGTGTAAAAGGCATAACAACGAATAGAGAGATTAAGAGGCGCACATCTCGGTTCAGGCTGAGCAACAAAAATGCTCGTGAAGGTCGCGACCACCGGATATTTGAGTTCAGTGGCTTCAGCCCAATAGTAGAAATCATCGTAGGGAGCAGTGTAATTGATCACAACAGTTTGCTTCCTGATAGAATGCAGAGAGTGTTAGTGTAGTTCTCACAAGTTCGAATGTAAAAGGAAGGACTATAAACATTAACCTGGTGTTTTCTATTTGGATCATCATGAAGGTAGTGCTATCACTATTGTATACTGGTTCTGATATCGCTAAAACACGACCTGTGAGATCTGGAAACGTTCAAGGACCCTAGTATCAGAACAATATTTGGAGGAAAAATTGATCACGCAGGCAAACCTTACCTGCCAAGTTCGTTGGGTCCAAGGCCATCCCGTAAAGTTCTTCAAATTCTGTGTTCTTAAATCCATCAACCGGGAACCGCTTCTTTATTTGATTTTCATCGAGGTTCCTGCATGATAGTCCTGTCCGAAGGCAAAGGCGTAAATTACCAGTTGCAGTTCTTTGAGTACTTCTTGCCACGGTTAGTGGTACTTCATCCAGTACGTAGAGCAGGCCCACCTCGAGAAGTGGTTCGATATTAGCCATATCAATTCTGTCGGTGACTCCCTCAATTAAAGATTCCTATGAAAGAATAGAACCATATCATGAGTATCAGTTTGGCATAATAAGTAACATGGAATTAACTTGAAAATCGAATATGCCAACCTCCACATCAACCCATAAAGTATACATGAATTGGTTGCTCTCCGTTCCCATGTATTCATCAGATAGCCAGATATGAATCAAGCGCAGTACAATGTGACCAGCTACCATTTTTCCTTTGAGGTCCCAAACTGTAGTTGACGTACTGATTAGGTCTGAAATTTCAAAAAGGAAGTACACGCCATTCAACTACTGACAGCAACAGCAACGACCGTATCCATGCACTGGAAAATAAAAGAACTGGCCGATTGTTTCCCCCCTGTATAAATAACAGTGCCGACATGTAAATGATTAGAGTGTGAGGAGTCCAACCTTCTGGGGAACTTCGTAGGGTACAATTGAGGTCCATTGAATTGTGTGAAACTTTGGCCCAGGCGACAGAGAGCATAAACTGCGGTGAACTGAGAGGCCAAGGAATGCCGGGATTTCAAGGCAAACCCTAATTTCACATGCGGCGATGTTTCCCCCAAGCACAAGGATAATGAGTTCAGACAATAAAAGCGGAACACTATGCATGGTATACCAAACTGCAAGTAAAAGAGAGATAAGTACAAACCGTTTGCGTCGAGTTGACGATGCAGCGCAGGATGGAAATAAAGTTCAGGCGAACTGAAGTTTGCATAGCACTTATTGAATTAGAAATCCAGAGTTCCTTATACACGAAAGGAAGTAGGTGGTTGTTCAGGCTGAGTAAAAACGACTGTCAGTGTCCAAGGACCACAAAAAAACCATGTGGGCCGAAATCTCCTCCACGGTTGATTAGGGGAAACGACAGTGACGTATGAGTTCTTGTTGTGGGCTATAAATGGGCTGTCATGTCTAACAGGCCCTTGCGGAATAGTTGTTTCACTTGGTTATGTAGAATGGGTCCATATATGTAGCTATCTACCTTAGAAAAGTGTACAGGAAAAAACCACATATCCTAAACTGAACTGTTCCCATTACACTGGCGGCAATAAAAGTTTGGGAGAGTGGAATGGGGTGTGGCAGATTTCTGCCACTTCATTGAGCATTTGTTTTTTATTGATCAATTAAACTATAATAACAGGGAATTCTATTTCGGTAATGTACATTTAACACACGGGAAGATTTAATCGGGATAGTGCAAGACATCCATCCCAATGACATTTTTCTCAGAGTAAAGGTTTTTTGGAACTCGAGCGATCAATATGTGCACTTGTGCTTGAATGGTGAGTATTCATGCAAGTGAAATACACAGATGAAATTAGTATGATGTTGTAAGACCTTCAAATTGATTTAATGTACTACCAAATGAATCGCAAGACTATGTTGCTTAAGACGATCCCTTTTAGTAGCGGGTTGTTGGTTGTGAGGAGGAGTTGAAATTAGGTTGTCATTTCCTCATAAACATGAATCAATTAACAATGCATCGCTAGGGTTGCCTGCTTTTTAAAATAAATGAATACCATTTTGAAGTAGCGAATTTGTTAGGCAATTAATCACTCGTATCATTGAATAAAAAAGAAGAGTTAGGTGTTCATTTATTTATTATGACTTGACAAGCACATATCTGTATAGGCAGCACAAATTATTGGTTGGTATGCGTGGCAAAAGGGGATTTTTTGTTTTTTCAAAAGAACAACCTTGCGGATGAATAATGTATTATTCATGGGTTCTATTGTTTTTTCAGTTGTAACCAAGGCAAAGGCATTAAGTTGCTTATTGGTTTAAAAAAAACCAAACGAAAAAATTGCTTTCCAATTGAGTTGTGTTTGGTTGAAGGCCAAAAAATTCAAACCAAATGGACAGTCATGTCCACGTTTCGATCAAGCAAATATAAAAAGTAAAATAAAGCTAAACAATAAAAACCTCCCACCCACCCGAAGACGGTTTAACTCCCTTCTTCCTTTCCCTCCTCCATCGCTCTCACCTACCCTCCAGGCCCTCCACAGAAACCTGACCATCCACATCGCCAACCCGCCATCTTCTGCTTCTCCTGATTCCCGTTCCCGCCGCAAACCCCGACATATTCCATACGGTTCGCTTATTCTCCCTCGGCGAACAACCCAGCGTCCAGTCACCACTCGCGTGGACTTCAACAACGTCACCGAAGCACGACGGTACTGTTTATTCGCCGGCGAGAAGGAAATCAGGCCATCCAAGCTATTGCATGCACTCATGATCCAGGGCTGCCTGACTGACCGATATTAGTACCATCTCTACATTTCCAGGAGGTAAGTGTTCAAATCTGACCGCATTAAAACCCATCCTAGGACGTTTCACCTCCCTTTTTCCCTGACGCTTTTTTCTGCTCTGCTCACTCTCCGGCCACCAAAGCAACTGTGAACCCATTCCAGTGCATGCAATCATTTTCCAGGCCTTCTCTCTGCCTGATCGACGTTAGTCCTACCTCAGCATCTCTACAAGGTAATCTCTAAAACCCTACCTCGGCAAAAACTTCCCTTTCCCCTCATCAAGAATTTATGCCACTTTTTCCAGACCGCTCATCAACTACATTCGTTTGCCGGCCTTCAAATTAGGTTTTTCCAGAGCTAATACAATGTTATCATTCAGAATAGTTTGTTTTTTTTTAGTTCGATACTCCAAGGAAACTTTGTATGCTTGTAGTGACACATTCATGTATTGTGTTGCTATTGTTTGTGCACATTCGGGTTTACATATTTAGTTGATTAGTTGTATAGCTCTAACATTTGTTGATAGAGTTGCTAATATTGCTACTAATTTAAATTATAGGTTCTTTTCCATGGGAGACTTCGTTTCAAATTTGCGATATGAAGTTGCCGTACGAATTTGGGACCATATAGAAACGGATGAACTTATCCCTATGCAATTGGATGTTGCTAATCAGGTGAATCAGATAACATATATTTTATCTAGCCGGAAGCTATATTGCCTCTAAAGAATTTGCATCTAATGGGGTCTTGTTTTGAATTCCTTTTGTTTTGTATTGTACCAGGGCAAGTCATACATTTTGAATGGGTGGGTCAAAGAAGTGAGGAGATCTTGGAATGCCGACTCCGGCATATACATGTTGCACGTGACAATTGAAGATTTTACCACCGGTATTGAGCTCGTATGTCCATCAACTTACTTACGGCGAGTCATGTCTGCTGCTGTTGGTCCTGATGAGATGGAAGATATGGAGTACATTCCACTACTCAACAGGATTGGTGAGGGCCCATATAGTGCTTTGCTGACATTCGGACCTTGGAACAACGTGGAGAATCGTCTTAATGTCTTTTTGGTTAAGTTGTTCCCGATTTTAGACTAAGTAGCGTAGGGTAGTATTAGGCTAATCGGATTAATGTTAGTAATGGTCGCACTCACTTTAGTTTCGAATTATCTAACCGCGTAGTGAATATGTGGAGCACATTTTTTTGAAAGGGTATTATCCTTTTGCGGTGGTCCTTCATGTGACCATATTTTGAGGATCATATAATTGTGTTCTTTGTTAACTGTCACATTCCTTGCTCTTTAGTAAATTCCTTGTAAATTAGTGTATTCTAGAGTTTAGAGTTGGAACGCGCTGGCAGACCATTTAGGTAGCCGCCCAAACAAAAGGGAAAACCCCCCACAGGGGCAATTTAGTTAGATGCATTTGAAATGTATTAGCCCGGCTGTGTGTAGTCATTTGCCATGGGTTTTGCAAACAACTCTGGCCCGATTACTGCATGAGCCACATAGGAAATAAGGGCATCTTTCCAACTAAAAGATAGCATCGCGGCAGCTGAATATGGTTTCCGTCAGATTCCGGTGGAAATATTTAACCAGCAGTCCTTGGGCCAACTACGTCAAGGGAGAAGAGTTTGGGCCGGATACGTCAAGGGGAAAAAGTCTGGGCTGGATACTTCAGGGGGCAACAGGCCGGCCCAACTATATTAAAAACTGTCCCGGTCCACCGGCAGAATGTGTTGGAGGTGAAACGCAACAGGTTTATTTAAACGTGGATTGCCTAAAGTACCCATCCGACAAACCCTCTGCGAACTGGTAATTTGAATCCCTGGAAACGAAACACTTGTTTTGCCTTTATAAGATAGAGGCCACAACCCAAAAACGAACAGCAACATGGGATTCTTTGGTTCGAGAGATCCGCACCAGACCTGTGAAATATAAAGGCAGCAACGAATATGAACGTTAGAAGATACATTTCAGTTCCAGGAGGATGCTGAGCAAGCAATCTACAAAAGATTCAATGTACCAGATTGAAAGGAATACCTCTAGTTAGGAAGATGGGGTCTGAAGGTCAACGAATGCTTCCTGGTAAACAATATTTCGGGTACAGTTGGAAGGCACGCCATCTTCATTCATAATAAGGAACCTAAGTCCATCTGGTGTTCTAACTCTAGAAACAGCGACATAAAGTTGGCCATGGCTGAACACTGGCTTCGGCAGATACACACCAACATTTTGCAATGTCTGGCCCTGGCTTTTGTTGATTGTCATGGCGTAGCACAATCGTACTGGAAACTGCCGGCGCTTAAGAACAAATGGCCAACGATAATCATTGACACTAAGGACAATTCTTGGAATTGCCACAGTCTTACCATTGAATGTACCCCCCATTATCATTCCTTTTATCACATAATGGCCCAAATAGAGCACCATTAAGCGTGTACCATTACAAAGACCAATGGATGGGTTTAGATTCCTCAACAGCATAATTGGAGCAAATACCTTGAGATCAATCTGATGTTCAGGGCAGCCATTGAAGGACAAGGAATTAAGGAATTCAGTGGGATATTCAGCTTCGAGTCGGTCTGGATCGCTTGCATCTGTATGAAGACTGTCACCACTAAAATATGTGCGTGGCATTCCCGGAATCAGAGCTAACATATGAGAATTGATCTCTGTGACATTTGCATTGGTCGGTGTGATAATGGATCTTTCAGTGAGGTACGATACATTATGGAACCGTTGAGCAAAGTCAGGATAGACTGTAGACGTAATCGTATGGATGGGATTTCCTGAAGAAGGAAGCAGTAATGATTCCGGAATCTCTATCCAATCAGTAGATTGGTTAGAAGGAAATGATTTTCCTGGCACATTCCCATTTCCCACAGCAAGAGTCCATTCGGTAAAGGGCATGCCACCAAAAGTTGACCTTTGACTCTCCCGGGAAGCAACCACGCGCATATTTTCAGTTAAGTGCAACACAGTGCAATGTTGCCACAAAAAGGAACAGGTCAGAGATGAATCAATACTCTCTTCTCTGCCAGCATCAGCTACTATTGGAAGCGTTTGACGAAAATCGCCTCCAAGAAGAACAACTTTGCCACCAAACGGTTTATAGTGTGCACCACTAAACGGAACATCCATAATATCACAAAAAGCTCTGTTTACTGCCTCAAAAGACAATCTGTGAACCATTGGGGCTTCATCCCATATTATAAGCGATGCATTAATGATCAATTGAGCCAATGGCGTACCTTTCTTGATATTACATGAAGAACCATGATCGATTTCCAGTGGTATTTTAAACCGAGAGTGAGCTGTACTTGCATCAGGAAGTAATGTTGCTGCAATTCCTGAAGAAGCAACTACCAAAACTATTTTTCCAGCTTCTTTAAGTTGCGCAAGAATAGTTTTGTAGAGAAAAGTCTTGCCTGTTCCTCCATGACCATACAGAAAGTAGAATGTAGGCGAGTCTTCTGTTGGAGACATAACAGATTCCATTACACAATGAAAAGCTTCAAGTTGCTTTCTGTTAAGATCACCAACTACAGGAGGTGGGGAATCCACAGCAGCTAAAGTACCAGGATGTGAATCAGTTCCAAACTGAAGCAAGGGATCAGTTTGTGGGTGATCATCTGTTGGCAAGGGAAGGTTAAAATGAGATAACGTGGCTGAATAAGCATGTAACATGTGCTGCAATTCCCACAACAATTTATTTTTGGGCAATTCAGTTGGTATGAGGTTGTTGTTGAAGCAAACGTCTCGTTGGCACCTATATGTGATGTCTTCGCAAAGCAATTCCCATGTCTGATTGAAAAGCTGCAGTGGGTTTGATAGTTCACAGAACATCAGCATGGACACAAAGAGGTATCGTAACAAGCGGCACATGCCCCATTGGCTGACTTCTTTAATCACAAGTAACCATTCATCATCGTTAGACAAAAGACCAAGGCGCTGGCACGCATCTTGATATGTTCTACATGGGAATCCATGGACTGTCCGAAGATCTGCATAACTAACTGACCCACGAACTTTGGTAAGAAGTTGTCTGAGATAAAATGTATCACCACAACCTGGATGGATATAGACAATTCTTCCAATTGAGAACCCTCTTTTCCGCGGAGCCCATTTTTTTGTTTTCGCATTCCATATATAACGATTCGGAGTCTCGGCATAAAGTAGATCCCTTGCAGTTGGATCTCGTTGGTTAAGGGAAAACCATTGTGTCAATGTTGTCTCTGAAACAGAATCGCGGGCAAGTATTCGAGACAGCCGTTGTTTCTTCCTATAAGGAACATAATGTCTCCCTTCAAGATGAACGCACAACCGCTGAACCGGCGGTGTTCGTTCATGAACAGGGAATTCAAAGATCCGCCACGCTGCCTCATATGAAGACAGACTTCTACAATCAAGAAACTGTTTAATTTCGTCCAATGGAGGGATATGGTTTGGGGTAGCAGAATCAGACACAGACAAGCCAGCAGTTTCAGCAAGAACCATGGATCTATCAGGCCCTTTTGTAATGTACTTAAACAAATATTTAATCAAGCGGCCTTGATGACAGACCTCGACATTGATATGAGCTTGAAACAGCACAAGTAAATTCCGATTATATGGAACGATAAACCGGTTGTCTAGTATAGCTGTACCTTTCACTGCTGTTATACCTGTATCGCGACGGCGATAAACTGTATAGCCAAACTGGTCCGTTGTAGTTTCTGAATTAAACGGTTTTGGAAAATACTTTGAACACGATCCTTCTTTCATACAAACATTGGTCGGATTATCTTGACCACACGGACCATGCAGCATAAACTTTGTCACAGCATCATACCCAATTGGATCTAGTAATGGATCTGGCAGTTCAGCACTAACAGTTGCATCAATATCAGAAGCTTGTCGTAGCTTATTCTTTGCATCCAACCATAAAAGTATATGAACATGGGGCAAACCCCGTTTCTGAAACTCAACGGTTTTGATACCTGGAATTATAAGGCAACGAAATGTGTCATTTATGCTAGAGCACAAAACATGAGGTAAGTGAGGAAGTTTAGAGTAACAGGAAAAGGAGAATTGATAACATGCAATTGTAAAAGGAAGTAAGACAGAAGGCAACCGAACAAACCTGCCACTGTTTGACCAAAAAAATGGCCTCGTGTTAATTCATCTTCCAGTGCATTCAGTTTCATGCGAAAGACCCTAGCAACAATCTCTGGTTTTAGTTCGCTGCGTGCACCACAGACAGTGCGGAAAGATTCTGTTATTTCTGGCCACTGGGAGTTGCACGTAAAGGTTATGAATAGGTCGGGGCTGCCATGATGGTGGACAACAGCCATTGCATCTAAGTATAGTTGCTTCATATACCTAGGACTTCCAGTATGCGATGATGGCAGAACAACATGGCCAACAGCATCTCCTGTAACATCACCTCTGTTGAAAGCATCTGTAAGGCCATAGTATAGTTCAGAACGGAGGTTTTCTTGATGCGATCGCAAATAATAGAGTCGGTTTTGTTCAATTGTGGAATATGCATCAACCACGTAATGTTGAAGTGCCTTCCCACCTCGCATCAATGTCTGACCTTCGTCGTCTCTGTGCTGAAGCCGGTAAGCATAGTACTCTCTCTGAGTCACATGTTTCCTTTTCAATGTTTTGGGAGTATGAACAGGATCATACGGTATGGTTACATGGAATCCATCTTCTCCGTATGGGAAAAGGACTGGAAAATGCAAAGCATCAAACTTCGGGTGTACACTTGTGATCCTCTTCAGGCCCTCTGACCGATGATCAATAATGATGTCTCGTTCTTCCTTATCAGGCAAGAAATCACCAGGAATGAGTCCAGCCAATTCTGAACCAGTTGGAAGTTCATATTGTCGAGATGTTGTGTCCCGTGCACCAACAATACGCAGTCTTAAATTGATTAATGCTGGATCATTCAATTCAGATTGAATGCGTCTAAAAGACTTAACTAATTCATTTGTCACGTCAAACAGCTTCATTAAACCAGAAACAATATCAGGACGCAGGGACCTTTCAGCAGAAGAGAAATTGGAGAGTCGATCTGCTAGTTCGGTCTGCGGGTCAAAGACGTATAGCTGAGAATATTTAGGTCTCTGGCCTGCAGCAGGAAGCAAAGATCCCATTCGATGATAATTTTCTCCGCATATCACAAATGAATAAGGTCCTCGTGAACGTGTAACTCTCGGATCAAGGCGTGCTCCAAAAGATGTGAAAGAAAAAGCAGCATTATAGGAGCGTATATGTTCCCTGAAGTGCGCTGCCATAGGACCGGCATTAACACCCAAGAGGTCTTCAAGGTACTGAGGAGTTTCCTGTAGGAATGGGAGGCGTACTCGTCCCTTTTGACAACAAAGCGTGAAAACAGGAGCAAGAGATGCATGCCTGTTAAGCCGCTCTTCATACCAGAACCGTGCACCACAGTATTGGCATTCACAGTCAGGGAAACCATGATCGATAATTCGACTGAAGTCTGATTGTTGTGAAGGTGGTAGAGTCACATCAGGCAACGAACAATCACCATCCAACGCAACAGGAGGCTGAGTCTGCGAACTGGCTGTTAAGTCTTCAGGAGTTCTTAAGTCCAGTTCGGATGAGTCAAGTTCACCTTCTGAATCAAGCAGTGGGTGCAAGCGTCCCCGTCTATCAAAGTTGCACGCACGGCGCCTCACAGAACTTCTCGAAGGAGGCGTGGTAGGCACAAAGTCAGTGGAAAGACCAATATGACGACGCTTCCTATGCGCAGAACGACCGGGGAACAGGAGTGCAGCCTGTCTGGGAGTGGCCTGAGATCACACACTGACGTTACAAAAAAAACAAAGACCTGCAAACTATGGCACAAGCGTAGCATGGTACAGGAAACAATGGTAAACGTAGCAAGATAAAAGTAATAAATTGACCAAACTAACCATGCCACGCCTTCTAAACGGGTACAGTGGAATAACAAAACTGGCAGAATTGCAGAGGAAGGCAGATACCAGGTAATGGTATAGCAGATGCAGCAGAGAGTTGCATTCAATGACCAACAGCAAAGACAAAATGAGCAAAAAGGAGCAGTAATGGGGAAGCAGTTATGGAAGAAGACAGTCTACAGGTAAACGATGTTTCCAGGGAAAAATATCCTTCTTAAGAAAATGTATAATAATACAACATGCACCATAGCAGGCTAGTCTAGAGAAGTGAGAAGTAATAAAGCCATCATTAGTGAACAGCCTAGTCAGAATAATAAATGCATGATGGCAATTAATAGAAGAGAAATAAGTTTATAATGTGGGTCTATGGAAGCTAATAAACAAAGGCATGGTATTAGTGGACAATCAAAATATCTAGTTACTGTGTGGCTGGTAGGACACCACCTAAATACCCTGCAACCGAAAAAATGTGTGCACAATTTGGTCCTCAAAGCGGCCATTTACAATAGGCAATGGCCACCTGCGAATACAGAGCAAAACAAGTGACTAACGAAGAGGACACAGGCGCGATGCGAATGCGGTCTAAACGGCGAATTTGCGCGCAACAAATGAAGATACAAAGTACAACAGATCCTTAGCACAAAATAAAGATCAGTTGCAGAGTGGCGCAATACTATGCCACTTAAAGGAGTCCATGCCCAAATGGTGTTTTATATTAACGACATAGACCTGGTTAGAAAGCAGGTACGCAGGGGTAATCTGTACCAAGAGGTAACCAATACAAGTCAAATGTCATAGCAGAGCAGATTGATAACAGTGGTGCCAGTAATGGAACACCACAGGTGTGCCAAATGTTGCAACATTCAGACAAAAAGGCAAGAGTACAGAATGTACAGACACGATAAATAGTGTTCCCCTTAAACAGTTCTACAAAAGGAAGGGAGGGACAGTACTGGACAAACATGGTACATTAGCACGCGCATGGTGCGAATCACGGTTAATCAGCAAACAGTTGCTTCTTAGCAGGTTCCTTAGCAGACGATTTTGGAGTTCTTGGCTTTCTCTTAGAAGCATCCACAGATGCTTCAATGGCCTTTGTAGACGGTGTTCTGATTCGCTTTGCCCTCCCAGAATTAGTTTTCCCCACTGAAAGTAGCGGAACTTCTTGGACAGCAAGAAGAGGAGAAGGCAAAGGAACGTCAACAGTGGGAACAGGATAAGTCGAAGAGTTTCCAACAGGCTGTTCTTGCAGTGGAAGTTCAACATCCAAGTCTTGCAGTTCCAAAGGGACAACAGGTTCGTCTTCATCAGAATAAACAACCAAGCGACGGCGCCGTACAGGTGCAGGATTTATAGACATAGGTTGCCTAGAAAAGGAAACAGAGGAAGTAGGTCTTTAACAACACATCTATATGGGAAAACATGCACATTCCTATGCAATGCGGCAGCAACTTGTAAATCAAGAATAAGACAATGCCTAACAACAAAGAACAAACTGCACAAGGGATCTCCATAAAGTGAAGACGATTATTACTTCAATCTGTGGGAAAACAATTGATTTGAAGCTGACCAAGTAAGCAAAAGCTACAACTATTTGTTTATTTTGTTCTGTATTTTAAAAAAGGTAACACATTCGTAGATAATTAGTATGGCACTGAGAGGTAACATTGTGCGTTTGCAAACTGTAAACACGTGTAAGTTAGCGAAGGTCGAAGAAAGGGGTACAAAAGGCCATCCATCGGCTATTGTACTTTATGTTAACGACATAGAACCATGTATAAAAGCACAAGACCAAGGTAAATGTAAAAGCATTGTTTACAGTTCTTCCCCGTCAAAAATAAGTATTTTGTGCAGGCTGGAAACCATCTTTGATCAGTTTTAAAAGGGCACAAAAATCATGCAAACTGGAATCTTAGGGAGCAGACAACACTGGCAGGAAGATAATTAGGACGACACATACTGTGACAAAGGCTGAATTGTTGTTGTCTGCAAATTGACACCGAGGGCATTAAGATTTCCAGAGACAGGATTCGCCGATTCGGTTGGCAAAGGATGTCCAACAGGGATCTGAAGGGACGCTATCGGAACATCGGTTTCTTCAAGAGTAACTGTAGGACGACGCGCAGCACCTGCAGCACCAGTTTTCCTGCAAAAGTAAAACAAAGTTGTAGAAGGTAAGGCCAGTAAATCGAAGTACACTGCAGGATACTATGATAAACACAAGGATTCCAAGAGGCAATAGTGGCGTATGCACAGTTAACAACCAAGTAAGTGGTAAAACGAAAGAACACTGGGAAATGGGTAGGGAGCAGGGCACATTTTTTTAAGAGAGTGCACAACAACCAAGTAAATTGCCAGTACGCAAGCAGAAGCAAGGTAAATAGGAACTGAAGACCTAATGTAGGATATGGTAAATTTGGTACAAGAAACATAGCAAGTAATAAAGGGCAGAGAGACTTCTTCTTAGCAGATGGTTTCTTCGGCTTCGCTTTCTTTGAACTGATGTTCTTGTTCTGCACATTAGCATCTGTAGTGTCCGCAGCAAGTTCCCTGATACAGAGCTGCTCAGCAAGGAAAGAAGAGACAATAAAAGCTAGTAAGTAAGTTAACAGTAGGGAAAGTACTGTGGGGTTCGCTGTGGTGCAGTTTCTGGGGGCACTTCCTCACTTCTAGGCCTACGAAACAGTAAATTCGGGTGTGCAAGAGACAGTGACAAATATCAGCAGGCGTAAAGTCGAACGATTGAGGTAATACAGGAAAAGGCAAGAAACTGACCGCGCATAGGAAACAATCTCAGTACGACTAAGTTCGGGAGAAGAAGGTACGGAACTGATGTTTAAAAGAAACATGTCAGGAAACGACTTAAGAACGTGTATAAGCAGAACTAAGCTAGCAAAGCAGACAACAAACAGACAACCTTCCTAATGCAGCAGATGAGGGCGAAGATACAGCAGCGATGCGGCTACTGGAAATTGATGGTAAACAACGCATGGGAAAGAAATGTCAACACATTGGGAAGAGTACGACAGCGTCCAAAGGAGCGCTGTCAATTTTGTAAAGCAAAGTGAATTTTAGAAACAACCTGCTATAGGGGCGACGTGGAGGAGTAGAAAATGCAAGCTGAGAACTCCCACTGCAAATTTAAGAAGAAACCCGAGTTCAAGACAAAGAACAATCAGGGAAAAGAGGGCATGTAAAATGGAAGCATAACCTCGGTGAAGCAACAGAAGGACCATGGTCTACCGAAGCGCTCGGCATTGTTGGAACAACATATGGAGAAGCAAGAGGCATCTTGTGAGGACTGCAACGGAAAGCAGCGATTAGTAATGGACAAAAGGAAAACGTGCCACAAAAGTCAGGACATTTAAATACCTGTTAGGAGGTGGTGTATGGGACATAGCATTTCTTGCCCGGCGACCAAGAGCTGGTGAGCAGGAATTTGGTTGTTCTTGTTCAGTGACAGCAAGGACCGTGAACTCTGGGGGGCCACGAGACCCATATTCCGGTTTTGGAAGCTGGACGTCAAAAGTAAAGTCTCGCCCTTCAAGAGCCAGGAGTTCTTGTGGCAAAACATTGCGCTGGTAAGGAAACCTGGTAGAGAGATCGTTAGCAGTCAAGCCCACAAGAAGGTCAGCGGCCCTACCCAGCAGAACAAAAGCTGCTGATCCAGTGTTGTCATCAACTGTTACCCGGAGCTTGTAACTGCACAAAACACGTACAGGAGCATGTAAGGACACGAGAAAAGGCAAAAGGTATGGGGCAAGAATGAAGAAAGGAATTACAAGTTCTGTGTTTGTTGAGGCACCAATCGACGGTGGTCATCACACCATTTGTCAACACCATCATAATCTATGGCTGCTTTGGAACAAAGCGCACAACCCAAGTAATACCACTGCATAGAAGAATCAACCGAGACGATCCGACCAGAGCAATGGTAACGCGTAGACTACACAAAAGGAAACGGAAGAAACGATTAGACGGACAAACAAATGAAGTGAAAGGAACAGAAGCAGGTAAGCAGGAGAGCAAAAGGGGAAGGAACATACATCGGCAGCAGGTGGAAAACACAAGGCAAGGAGCTGTGCTACAGTCTTCGTACATTCAGCTTCAAAAGCCGCTGCCTCATTAGGAGTTGCAAACCTCGGAGGGTAATATTGACATGTATTAGTGCTGGCAAAGAACCTAGCGAAAGCAAAAGCAAGGAACGCAACAAATTAGCAGGAACAAAAAGACAACTGACGATGCTGAGGGAAAAAAAAATATGATAAGGATAAGAAGAGGCATACACAGATTGGACCAGGTGAGCCATTTCAGAAACAGGGTTGAGAACACAACGTGTGCCTGGAGTACTGGTAAGAGAGTAACCTCCTACAAAAGGGGTAAAGTTAATGAGGAAAAGAGGAAGGGAAATGAAAGGGAGAATCCTGCGGCGGTAAGGTATATGGAGACCTTTCGTAGCGCCAGTGACCCGAAGTGAGGAAACAGCTAGCATAACTGGCCCAGAACGACCAAGGACAGCCAGTTCCTGACCATTGAGATTCCGAGCTATCTCACTCCACAGGCTGATATCAAGAAACATGTGACTGGGCAACGAAACACCGAAAGTTAGTAACAGGTGTATTATAGTCGATAAAGAAGTGGTGTGCATGTGTAACATACTTTTCATTCTGAAGCACCAAATCACTACGCACAGTGGTACCGAATGAAGTGACGGTGCTAGAAACGCCTGTGATGCTAACAACAGCGCCAACGACATCTGACAGAGCCGCAAGCAAGAGAAGAACGCAAAGGATGTTATTCAGTACACTATAAAACGAACAGCAAGAGACGTAAAGGACACAGAATAAGACCTGTTAAATAAACCGATGAGCGTATGCGGGAATGAAGCGAACTGAACGGGGTAAATTCAAACGCATCCGGCCAGAATGAAGGCGACGAACGGGTCACGTCTTCGAACTGTGTAGCGGCAGAGAGGACGATGGTCAACTTATGAGAGCAAGAACGATACGAAGGGGACGGTGGCTTGACGCGGAAATTGCTAACGAAGTAAACGCTACCCAACTGCAGAAGCGGAGCAAAATGGCGCGTGAGTTCCGACGGAGCTGTGCCCTGAATCAAAGTACCCTGGGCAGGAAACACACGAACATCAGAGGGCTGCAAACAAAAGGGAGGCGCAAAATTGCATGGAAAAAAAAAAAACAGAAAAGCAGCGCTAACCTCCTCATCGTTCCAAAGAGTGCAGTAGTTGAAGATTAATTTAGGATTCTTCAGACCATAAGACCCCCACGCATTAAGGAGGCGCAGCTTCAGAAGAGTCTGAGGGCCATCGGAGTCGCTGAGGTCAAGAAGCAATTTATGGGTCACCATGGAAGAGCAATAGAAGAAAGCAAGATAGAAGAGGGAAAGTCTGTGAGGAGCATAAATGAAAGGTAGCAAAGCAAAACAAGACTTTTGTGGGGAAAGGAACAGATAAGGAAGCGGCAGTCCTGTCATTTCCAGGGGAAAGGTGAGGAGTCCCGAAAACCGATCAGTTGCAGAGAGAAGAGAAGTCGCTGGCGAAGCAACCCAGGCAAAAAGCATAGAGACCAGAGAGAGGAAAGCAATGATTACAAACGAAGACTCAGCTAAAATCTGGCAAAGAAAGGAAACATCAGTGCATTTTTCGTCCTCAGTAAAACCTTGGTTAATGGTTAATTACAAAAGAGAGCCACCTATGGATGTCAGTACTCAGAAGAAGGGCCAATCAGAAAGGAGAACAAGAGGCAAAAAAGCAAACCAAGTGACAGTGTTTTGATGTGACTCTAAGAAACAGTAAACTTGTAACTTGTTCTTTTAAAGAGATAATATTTTCCCTAATAATCACTTTGTCCCTTTCCAAATCACAACAGATACCAACAAAAATTTAATAATAATCAATCACAAACAGAACGGAGGATTGTTTTTAAGGGCCTGTGATTGGGCTTTAGGGTGTGCACAATATGTATGTAGCCCATATGCGACGAGGTAAGAATCCAAGAAACGAGAACGGCCATCATCGGTGATGGGCCTGATGGCAATGGAGCGGACGAGGCGGGTACCTCAATACTCATGTCTCGTCTCACACTATTAATGGGTTGGGGCGGCCTACTCTTATATGTTATTTGAAAAAAGTACACGTTTAAATTTACTTTTTATCATAAAATGAAGGGGAAAACCTTTTATGAATGAAAAATAGTGATAGTAGAATGAGTAATTGAATCTAACTAATTGAAAGATCGAGTCTAACTAGTTGAACAAAAATCAAAATACGATAAATATGAATAGATATTGTAAGAAATTGAGATATAATGGGTCAAGAACGGGCGGGTGGGACAAGACGGGTCGCAAGTAGATACCCATGCTCCGCCCGACTGCCCCACACTACTACGACCCGGATAATATCATCCAAATCGCGAGTTAGGTCGAGTAATACCTGGCGAGGTTGGTTCAAATTGCTATCACTATGTACGGGATGAATTGTGCTCTAAGGATTACTAATACGTCACTGCATCATTATATGGGCTTGGGATCTAGTTATATTGAGTACGACCAATAGGAAGAGACTATGGTGACAAGTCATGTATTATATTTATCTCCACGTTTGTTATACAACTGATAGTGGTTCGACTTTGGTTCTTGACTGCGCACAAACATGTAAATCAATCTTTTATTTCCTCTTCATGAGTGAACTATTGGGGGAAAAAGAAAATGAAGAGACATTGGTCCGTGCAATCACAAAATTGTTGGAATATATTAATAAATCAAAATGATTAGGAAATATAACAATATTTACCTGTACCAATAGCAGGCTAGCTTGTTAAAATTTCAATTCCCATAAACATACAACGGCTAATATAAGTGAATCCCATTGATAGCAATGCTTAAGTTTTCTTCTAGGATGAGGCAAATTTGTCTATGACCCCAAGAAGGATATAGCCATCAAAGGCCAACTTCAGGCCCTATAAGTTCATAGAAGGCAGTTCACACCTATAGAAGGCCTAATTGGTGAAGAATAACAACAAACGACCACATCTTACGACTCAAACGACACAAGTACACTTCACAGGAACGAAGGCTTAAACAAAATATGTAGCAAACTAGACAACTAGCTACCAAACTACACACTTTGTTGGGCCTGGACATCCAACAGAAACAAGTAATTAATGAACTTAACAAATAACTTACTACACTTAAGCCACCACTATTACGACAGTAAACAAAGTTATTCTCCTCGAGAAATAAATGAGATCAGACTCCGTCTAATTCAATCCTCAGTAGTAGCAAGCGACGGCGAGAGCGAGTTCCTCGACTCGTCGCAATCCTCCCCCAACGGCGACTGCTCCACCCGAATCTCCTCAATCATCCTCGCCACCTCCACCATCTCGGGCCTCTTCTCCGGCGCCGGTGCCACACAGGCGAGCGCCACGTGGAGCATCGACACCAGCTCCTCCTCGATGTTCTTGTACCTCAGCAGCTCCTGATCGAACACCTCCGCCGTCCACTCCTCCTTCACCACCGACCTCACCCACCTCGGCAGATCCCCTGCCCCCGCGGCCACCCCGTCCGTCACGAGTTCGTCGGGGTTTCTCCCGGTGAGGACTTCGAGGAGGAGGACGCCGAAGCTGTACACGTCGGACTTCTGGGACAGGCGTTTGGTCTCCACCTGCTCGGGAGCTCGGTACCCGCCCAGCCTGGCGACGGCGTGGACCGGGTTGAGGAGCAGGGAGAGGCCGAAATCGGCAATGCAAGCGATGCCGTTTTTGTCGAGGAGGACGTTGGATGATTTCACGTTGCCGTGGGGGATTCGAGCCGACCGGTATTCCTCGTGGATCTTGGCTAGCCCGCGGGCGGATCCGAGTACTAAGCTGATCCTCGTGGTCCAATCCAGTGGGATTCGGCCTGGTCCTCTGTTTCCTGATCAAATCGAAAACACCCAATTTGATCATCATCATCATCAACACAGTCTAGTCTGAATCTGAAGCAGAGAAAGTTGGTTTAGAGAACTACTAACCATGGAGAAGCCAGTGGAGGCTGCCATTGGGCATGAAATCGTACACCAGAAGCTTCTCTTCCTTAGCATAGTAATAAGCTCTGAACCTGACGATATTGGGATGCTTCAGCTTTCCGATCACTTCCATGTACTGCTCGAACTCCCTTCTCCCACAAGGATTCGCGTCCTTCAGCCGCTTCACGGCCACCGTCCACCCGCCGTCCAGCACTGCCTTGTACACCGTCCCCAAACTCCCCTTCCCCAGCATCTCCGCCGACGCCTTGAGCAAATCCTCCAATTCGAACGGCATGGGCTGATCCTTCCCGCCGTCATAGAACACCAGCTTGCTCCTCTCCGTGCCATCGCTCTCCGTTCCGCCGTAACTGCTCCTCCTTTTCACGCCGCCACCGCTCTCGATCTCGCTCCCCACCTTTGATGATCCCCCGTCTCCTACTCCGCCGCCACTGCCGCGGCCACAGCAGTAGGCGACCAGGAACGACGCCGCTACAAGGAATGTGACGCAGATGGCGATGATTATCGCCGCCATCGCGGCGGTGCCCAATCCTCTGTGCACCGGCCGCTGCGAAGTTTGGCTTTCCACGACGGGAGGGCTGTTCCATTGCGGAATCGTGGTTGGGTTCGAGGGCACCGTTTCGTCCCCTGGGAATCACACAGGTTAGAGATCATATACAACATTAAGTATATATATATATATAAAGTAAGGATTAATTCCTAAGAACTCCATTAACACCTGTAAATGAACACACGGGGAGCGAAGGACCGGATCCACAGAGCCCTTCGTTACCGAAGAACCCCCGGCGGCCGAATTTCTTCTCCAACCCACCGGGGACTCTTCCGTACAGCTCATTATTGGACAGATTCAGCTCTTTCAATCCGGGGATCGAACCAGAGATGTCTGGAATTCGGCCGGTGAGCGCATTGTTCTGGAGCCGAAGAGTCAACAGCTTGGTCAAATTGCCAATTTCCGGAGGGATTGAACCGGCGAGGTTGTTGTCCGACAAGTCCAAGCGGAGGATTCGGTGGAGGGAGGAGATCGACGGAGGGATCTCGCCTGAGAAGTCGTTTCCGGCAAGGTAGAGGAGCTTGAGGTTGGAGCAGTTGGTGACCGGGGAAACAGTGCCATTGAGGCGGTTGTCGTGAAGGTCGAGGAGGCGGAGCTGGTCGAGGGAGGCGAGAGAGTTGATCGGACCGCGGAGGGAGAGAGAAGGGAGGGAGAGTGAGATGACGCGGCCTTTGTCGGCAGAGCAGCCTACGCCGAGCCAGGAGCAGGGGACGTTTGAGGTGGTGGTGGTGGTCCAGTTGGAGCGGAGGTTGCCGTGGGAGTCGGTTTGGAGGCGGAAGAGCGTTAGAGCTTCCGTGTCGTTAGCCGGAGGAGCTGCGGCTGAGATGGAGAAGAAGAGGAAGAAGAAGGAAATGGAGAGTTTCGGTTTCATGGCGGCCAGGACAGGGAGAGCTCTGCGGAGTGAGGCGGGAAGGAGTGTTGAAGAAGGGAGTGGTTTTGTTTTAAAAAAAAAACACATATTTTCTTACTTTGCGATGGGAAAAAGCGGGGAAAAGAATAGGAATTAAAAAAAAAAATTGAATGCTTAGAACGTTGAAATGATTGTTTTTTTCTTCTTTTTCTTCCTTTCTTTGCCGCTCAAATGATTCAACTTTTACGGAGATGTTACCTCAAACTTCTGTGATTAACATAATTTAACGGTGGAAGGGAGGGTTTAGTATGAATTAATAAGAATGAAGGGGTTGGTGATAGCTGCAATAATTTGCCTTAACCCTTCAATTTCTCCCATCTTACAATCAACTCTTAGTTGCTTACATAAGACCACAATTCCACTTGCCCTTTGTCTATTCACACTACATTGACATGAGCTTGTGTACGTACCCCCGCTAAGAAAAACTACTTTAGTAAGTTTGGCGGACTAATTTATTATGCATTTCATGTATCGATAAATTCCATATCACCAATCACATATGCTAAAATAAGAACATGCAATCTCCATTCTACCTAAAAATATATATAAGGCATCAGGACTCTTGGTTAAGTTAATAATGACAACTGAATTGACTTATTGCACCAATTAATCATCCTGTTGCCATGTGTTGCTTTTGTGTCATTTAACTCTATTGTTTGGTATTGTAAAAAAAAAAAAAAACTCTATTGTTTGGTAAATATAAATGATATGGAGGGGGGAGCGGAGTGGGGAAAGGCTTATTAGTTGGCTAGTGATGATGATGGATAAGGGCAATTGATTAAAGAAGGGAGTGGGGAGGAAAAAGTTCATAATTACAAAAATGGGGGGTGAGGGGTTGGATTATAATAAAATTGGGGAGGTAAAAGGGAGGGAAATCTGCATGATTAAAGAGAAGACATGTACAATAGGGGGATATGGTTGCTACTTGCTAGAATGATTGCTGTTCTCCACTTTGCTATTTGTAACTTTTCCCATTCCGCATGATAATAAGTGAGAAATTGGACAACCCCTTTTTACTATTCAACCTTTGTTCATCAATTTTCCCCTCTCCTTCTTGCCTATGCTTTCTGTTATAACTTATAACCATCAATCATGCCATGCATTGGTCTTCCTAATTCTAGAGTATTTATACACTATAAGCTTCCCACACAATAATTTTTGAATGAGTTTTTCAATTCATTAATTACTCAATTATATTTGAATAATGACATTCTTCAATAATACTACGATTCTTATATAAATATTTGTCTAACCACAATTTATCGACATAATTCATGTGCTTTCTACCTCCTATACATTCTCTTGCATTTCCGCATACCCATATTAACCTACGGTTAAAATCCTAACAAACAATTAATTCATTACCTCCTGCTTCTCTAGCTAACCCTTCTAGCTAGTACTTTTCATTTTTATTGGAGCTTGTGCTTTCTTTAGAGCTACTGAGCTAACATTCCTTTTATATTTTCTTCAAGTCTTACAAGATCCGAGGTCTTCAATCGGATCCAAGGCATGGATGTAACATTTACTCTCGTGTATTAGTTAAATTACATGGTAAGTATTTCTGCTAGATTATACTATTTAACTCGTTTGACCCTTGACAATTGACATATTAGGATAGCCAGATCATGTCAAAGTTGTTATCTGTCTAGATACTCAGCTTTGCTTTCTTACCTATATTTATAAATAAAAAATTGAAAGGGAAAAACAAAGGGGGGAAAAGTGAAAGGGAAAAGAAGAAAAATGGATAGAAGAGGAGAAAGGAAATGCATAACATAATGATTAGAGGCAATGGTCCCCCTTCATTCTAATATTATGGCATGCAAGGCTCTCCCAACTTTAAGTCATGAGGAAGCAAAAGGCAAAAAGCTGCTTGCTTTGCCGTTGCCAATGAAGTGAATGATCACCTCCCTCCCCCCAACCATCCTTAGTCTGTCTTCCCTATTTTGGTGATTACTTAATATTATCATACCACGGCCATGACTACTGAAACTATGGCTCATCAGTGGCTAATTAATACTCGAAATGTACGGGTTGAAATGCTCACCTAGGGAGAAGAAGCTAGCACCAAACTACTGCTTCAGCTCCAAGCTTGATTGAGCAGGGTGGGCATGACGCCATGACCCGATCCAGAATCGAATCTGATCCAATACAAATGAAAGAAATACAAACCAAAGCTGGTAAGTTATCTTGGGTAGCCATAAAAATTTGCAATTTCAGAAACTGAAAACTTTAATCCCTCTAGTCTCCTATCACTTTGCTTCTTCCACCACAGTTCTTTATTTCCCTCCCCCGACAAGTACAAAGTGTCAAATAGAAGCAATCCAGCCTCCTAAGCTTTTTCTTCTGTGCATTTCTTTATGCATGCATTGTGCACAGTGGTGGAACAAGGGTAAGAGGAAAAGGAAAATGAGGGGGGGAAACAGAAAAGCATGGAAGAAGTGAATTTTGGTAACATGGAAATGGGGCATGGTTGTTGTGTGGGTGGAAGGCAATTTTTTGGTACCAACTTTCACAGTAAAACGATAACCAGATTCCTATGGGTGGGTTGTCTCTCTAAAGTGATGGACTTTGGAGAGTAAAATGAACAGTCATAATAATACCAAAGGACCAATCAGGAAGGGAAAAGTGATAAAGGGGGCTGAATGGAAAACGACATGAAATTGGTGGCGGGAATGGCGGTCAAAAATTTCTCTCTTATCAGTTTTCTTTTTCTTTTTTTCTTGTCGGTCACTCAACAGGACAGAAAGGCTAAATGAGTTGACACGTTAAATAAACTCTTTTAGAAGCTTCCCTCTCGACTCCTTAACGAAATCCAGACACGGGCTAAAAGTGCATTAGTAATTTATTATACAGTGTACTTCAGTCTCCCACAGGGGATTATACAGAGACAGAATCCTAACATTTCCAGCTACAGAGATGGGGGAGGAATGGAGGAGCCGCATTGAAGCAGTAATATTTGAAGATTTTCGCTGGTGCTTGTTTGGCAGATGAATGCAAAAGGGTAAGGCACATGCGAAAATTGGAATCCATAATATATTTGCTCACATGGGAAGGGGAAATAGTGGGGGAATAATGGGGGATTAATCACAGTAGATTATGGAAATGAAAAGGATGCACAATCAAAGATCTAGGTCTTTAAAATGAAATTTGACTGTCTGCGTAGACGTAAATATTATGATTACACCTACTCAAATTAGATGTATTCGTTTCACCCAGACACAATTATACAATCAAGTTGGATCGCCTTAAAACAATCATCCCATTAAGGACATCTTAAAATCTATCTAGAGGACAGTTACCTCTGGCACATTAGACCAAGTATTTAACCAGTCAGATTAGGCGGGGAACTTCTATATAGAGGACAGCTGGTAACTAAGAATTATCAAAATGCATGAAATTCGATTGATTTTGGAAGATAACATTATATTATAATTTCGTGTAACGCTTAATATCATCTAAGATAAGCATGAACTACGATCACGATGAGACATTTGAAATAAATTAAAAACAGATCTTTGAGAAGTATCTTACCGGCCTGGCCATTGGCCAACCTAGGTTGGGCTGGTTACAACCGCTCTCTTCTGTCTTAATGGCGATTGGAACAGTTTCTGCAGCACAAGGAATAGGACATAGGGTACGAGGTTACACGGAAATCTGACATGTCTGAAGAACAAACAGCAACGTAAGATAAGAGGTGTGTAAGCCAAACATCAAATTCTCGTCGCCTCCAACACTTGCCTATTTCACGCTAGCTAGCCGCACCTATAGCTAATAGGGAAGGTCCCGTAGCCCACCAAACCTATCCTGCAAGCAACATGCAAAACCAGATTAACATACCAGCCCTTGGGCAAAATCTGAAAACATTTGTGAAACAATTGCCAATTTTCACGGTATCGGTGGCTAAGGTTCATGCATCTCATCTCACAGCCATGTTAATGCAGAAAGAAAAACATGACACACAAAGGGAAACCAGGACATTGCATCTGCATGGGGGTTTGACCTCACGGGAAAAATATCAAACATGGAGAAAAAAAAAAAGAACTTTGCATTGCGTGTAGAAATGAGACATGAATGATCCTTTCTTGTCGAGGGTAGATAAATAGGCATGGCCTCTCTTCTAAAGGGTTCATTCAACATTCTAAAGCAACTTTCGAAATGGCTTTCTCGGTAAAGGGATTAGAGTGTGGTGGGATTTGCAAGATAATGAAGCTAAGGAAGATTTTTACCGACGTGTGCCAGAAGCATAAGCTTCCACGGGATGTGCCTCCTGGTCATTTGCCAGTGATGGTAGGGAAAGCTGGGAAGAGGATCGTCATAAGAGCAGATCATTTGAACCATCCAGTTCTCAGGCAGCTGCTGGACCAAGCGTACGAGGAGAATGGCTGGAATAACGACGGACTGTTGGCCATACCTTGCGATGAGCCTTCTTTTCGAGATATAATCCACTCGCTTACGGTTGGGGACGAGATATCCAGTTCTCGCACCAGACACCAGAGAAATCCAGGGGTCCAGATTTCAGACGGATTGGAGGCCTCTCCTTCATGATTCCAGTAAAAAAGGTGCCAATTTTCCTCCTGGAAGAGAGTAAGAAACTCAACGTCAGGTTGAATTTAGCAAACAAGTCTGGAAAAACGGGCATTTATGTTTAGCAGGATAAACTCTCTCCCACTATACACGACCTTCCCCTTGAATATGCAATGAGCATGTAGAAAACAAACTCAAGAATGCATGTGGGAAACAAAACGAGCTGTTAGAAGTTGGTATGTTCAGAAATTTCAACAGCTGAAGGTTCTGTGAAGACACTTTGTCAACATCTTTCGCATGCTGTGTATTACTAGAAAACATTATTTTGATTCAGTAGACAGAATCTTCCAAGGACTATAGTGAACCAATACATCGAAAGCAGTGTTAAGGAATGAAACTGATCCTGATGTTCATGTTTGTACAAGTGGACAGAGTGTTTTGAGCACTGGTATTTTCCACGGTAGAACTAAAATGCATTACTTCATATATTTCAAATGAGGACTACTTTCACCTAGCCATTATCACTTTAGCATATAGTTTCATAGGAATACCCGATTTGCAGCAGAACACAAATGAGGGATATGCCCACGGACATCCTTATTCTAAGAGGTTCCAAACCTTGTCAAGTATTCCACTAGACTAAAATATTTGTTTACCAAGCACACAGAACTTAATTATATTTATATCTAGTGACAACGTAAAGCAACTTACCTGGAGCGAGTTTTCAAAGGGAAGGGTGAGAAATTCAACTGTTGCAAACCACTCGACAAGTTTAAGCATGTACGATTAGCCTCTCCTCTGCGAAATATCAGCGTTGTCAAACCGAAGCAGCCATACCAACAATGCAGACCTTAGCTTGGTCCAGGGCAGGAAGGTTCAACATTGAACGTTTATTAGCACCTTTATTACTGAAATATTTGAGCACCAGAGCAAAAACTTCAAGCATCATATATAAAAGAGTTTGCCTTCATTTTCCATTTTAGGGTGATACAATAACCAACTTCAACTTCCTCGTCCTGAGATATTCATGATGATGGTGATTGAAGATGGAGGCAGCCGCTATGTTAGTATACTCGTCAGACTCTAGCTCCACTAGGCTGAGGGCTAATCGAAACATAGTGCAGAAGACCACCTTCATTACCATGGTATTAGGAAGCAGCAGCATATATCGGATCACTCTATCAAACACTTTGATTTCTTTGTAACCCAGGAAATAATCCCCAAGACTAGTCGAAAGTCAATTGCTCCAACAAGGACATGGCAGGATCCAAGAGACAGAAGCTGGCTTACAATGTTCCTAATTTGAAACCCAATTTGGAGCGATGCCTCTTTAAACGAAGGACTGGTACATCGATCTTGCCACAAGCATGTCCACCTCCTGAAGAGGATACTGGTTTCAGCGATGGGTACAGGGTCGAGGAAGGAGATAATGTGATGCAGACTGGTCCCAGAACATGCCTCAGTCTATCGAATCCTTCAACAACAACAACATTCCTCTTTAACCTTCCAGCTGCTCCCATAATCCTCCTCTCCAAACTTCTGAACCCTACACCACCAATCGCCCTGGAAAAGAAAAGGAAGGCTTATCTGTCAGTTAATTGAGGTTATGACCAATACAAAAACAAACGAGCAGGGTGCATGGGCGCGCATCCTCGTACCAATATGAATTATCCTTCAAGTTCGTTCGCTCTACTTGATGAAGACCGTTTCCCCGTACGGAGGCGGAGCAGTTCTCTGTCAGCTCCGGCCGGCGCGCCGCGTGTTGTGTTTTTGCAAGGTGTGAGATGGAATACGAGCGGGGAAGAGAGGAAGGCGGAGGAAACTCAGGCGATCAAGAAATCACACGCCTGAAAATTGGGAAAACGGCGGTAAAAGGTCAGAAAACGCCAGGGAAAAGCGCGAAAAGGAAGGCCGAAACGGCGAAACGCGAAACGTTTCGGACCCTCAAAACCAAAATCGAAACGCGAGAAATTGACGAGAAATTGAAATTGACGATAAATTGACGAGAACTTGAAATTGGCGATATTTCGCGATATGGCAATAAATCGCGATATTTTCACGGTATTTTGGGTTTCCACGATATTTTGAATTCCCCAGGAAAACTCAGCCGGTGAATAGCTAAGAAACAGAAAATTACAGGGTAAAACTTCCCAAACAGAATCATAAGAATCGAAAATATTGTGCCGACGCATTTTGGGAAAGAAAACAATACATTAGGAAGAATTTCATCGCTACAAATTGAACTGAAAATAAGAAAACCAGAAGGGAAACAGATACCTCACCTGCCGGCGATCCTTAACGACGCAGACTGCTGACGACGACGGACAAGTAGCTATTGCGGCTGCAGATTTCGAGAGAGAACTCAGAAATTGATCGATATCGATTCATCAATATTCAGTCATCATGGTGTATTGAGCAGCATGCAAACAAGCACAGATTTCAATTTTCACGTACTAACAAAGCTTGATTACCATGCAATTATGATGAATGCCGCCTATCATTTTTTTTTCTTCAATAATGGAGATCCTGTCAAGGACATGGGTATCCAAGAGGTTCCAAACTTTGGCAAGAATTCCACTCGAAAGGGTATGAAACGTTTGTTTTGAAGCCATGCGTCGTGCTTTGAGCATCTTTCTGTCACTGAAGAGCTGGAAGAGCGCTTCTTGAAGTTCTTCCTTTCCAGACACCTGAAAAAGTGAAACAGGACAAAAACAGTCCACTTAAGGAACTAAAATGGTAGCACTGAGAAGGCTATGAATGGACCAGAGAAGTGAAGGGGGCATCGAAAACCTGCACAACTGAAAGAGGATCCAGTCGTTGCATTTCATTTATCATGTGTGAGAAGTGTCCGACATGAACACCTGAAAGCAAAAGGATAGTATTGGGTTTTAGAAAGCATGGCATGAAGTCTGTATAGAGCAGGAAAGAGAGGGGTCAAGAGAGAGAGAAGAACAATGACCAGTTAAAACAGCACAGCCAGCTGCGGCAGCTTCGGATATGTTGTGGCCAGCGAAACCAGGACAGAAGGAACCTCCAACTAAAGCTATTGGAGTTAGGCTATATAGATGCCTCAATTCACCTATTGAAGAAGTTTGAGAAAACGATTTAAGAACATTATGGAGAACATGAAAAATGGAACTTGGGAGAGTTTAGAAGCAAACCTAAAGTGTCGACCACGTACACGAGTCCTCTAGCCGTGATCTTTTGTTTTCGAGACCTCAAGGCTACATGAAGTCCTTCTTTCTGCAATTCCTGCACATTTTCAAAACAAAACAAAACATTAAACGAGAAATTACTTGAGTTTATAATCAAACCAGTTTCACTAGAATCAGAATATGAAATCAAGACATCAAGTTCCTTCGATCCAAAGGATATCACGTTTTCCAATCTTACTATTTAGCTGTCAAGATGCTCGCATGTGGGTATATGCATGTGTCATGCTGCAAGATGTCTGCAATATGAACTAGTTGGAACATAAATGACAGAAATAGAAACAACCAACCATGGTGGCCTATCATCAATATGTGTCGACTGGGCTAAACAACTTGCTCATCAGGCCATTGTCTACATGCTCTTAAGGCAACAATCATGAACAACGCCTCTATTTATCTTTTAAATGGCGATCAATGCAACATTAGGAGATGTCTTCTACAACAGGTCTAACTCCTAAGTCCAGACATTTGAGTTAGATCAGACTTATCAGACGGCATCAATTTACCAGGGGGGAATACAACAAGCATATGCATTAATATAGTTTAGACTCGAAACACCTAGCTTAGGGAAGAAAGATGGAACTGGAACTGGAACTGGAACTGAAGTTCATACTTCAACAATATGGTGGGCAAGCTGTAGGTGGCGAGGGACAATAATAGTCACCAAGTCGGGATACCTTCGCACTAACAATCTGTGAACTGCTAAGATTACTGAAAAATGGCAGTAGTGAGTGCTTAGAAATCCACAATAACTTAGGGCCACCAATACAAACAAAAGTAAATGAAATTTTTGGCATTTTGTAGTGGAAATATTCTATGCCATGCGCCATCAAGCTGTAAGATAGACTCAGAGTTACACTGTAATGAAAAAGACGTGACACATAGATAGACCAAGTCAGAAACCAGTGCAGCTTGGAACACACCTTGTTCTTCATCTCTATGAACTGATGCAGCCATCCATACATGCCTATCAGAGAGCTGCTCCTTCAAATCTTCAGTGCTTGCTATATTCCTCTTGCACATGTCATGTTCCACCACTGAAATAGAAATACCCTCACCTAAGAAAAAATCAGATATCTAGTTCTCAGCCATGGGCAAAATCTATACTTATGCCTCACAAGAACCAATATTGTGATGTGTGTGACCATTGACCAAACACAAAAAAAAAAATAGTAACCATACCTGTCAATCTTCATTTTTAGAGGAAGAACAATACCACGTTACTAGAGGATAACTGTAATAAACATACCATATTTCAAATCACCAGCGAAATTTATGATTGAAGGTGGAGCTTGCAGAAGCTGGAAGTGTATTGCCTGAGTGGTACTCTATAAAAAAGGACACTGTCAGCATCAAGCACACCACAATGATAAAAGAAAAGAAGACACAATAGCCCGAGAATGTACCAATGGGATAATCAAAGCAAACTTGGATAGCATTAATGATATCAATGGAAGCGCCCATGCTGACCAAAATTTGAAGGACTTCACAGACATCCGAGCATTCAATAATGTAAGTGGAATCTGCAACATCATTCAATGGCGATAAGTCACTCCAACAAGGCATATAATCATGCATATTGCACAACCCCGCAAAAAAAGCTATCCCCTAAGGAAGCAGAACGATGAATAGCTTTCATTCATGAATTTCTCCCTCCTAATCTTTCACTTAAACTCCTCCAAAGTCCAAGCAAAGCCTAATTCACAATCCCAGTCAACTACCAATTCAATGTTGGAATACTTGATAAGTGAAACAATTACTATATCATAATTCACAGGGAAGAACCATGGCCTATGATGCACATGGATGGATAACTCATAACTTACACCCTTAGTTGAAGATACCATGATCAGATTCGGCCAAAGCTCACTCTCCAATAAGATAACTGCACTTGGCTTCCAGTAGCAAAGGAAAGCATCAATGACGGCCGGGGTATCCACAGGACAAAACTGGTTCAATCGGAAAAGGCTAGAATTACTACCAATTTCACAGCACATACGGAGAATTCATAACTGCAGAAACATTAACTACTCAACCACTGAGGAATCAAGTAGTGAGGACGGGCGAATGAACCTGGTGTAGAACGCCACTCGGAAGATCATTCTCGAGCACCTTACTGCAGCAAGCAAACAAAACGAATGAAATCCTCACCGCCATAGCAAAACAGTTTAACAACCGATGAATCCCGGAATTATTAGAATCTTACAAAGCGGACATCGTCGTCGTTGTCATCAGAATATTCAACCCAGGCCGCCGACGAGCGCACTGCCTGACGACCGGAATCGCAGCCATTCCTTCGCCTGGGAAATTTCACACATGCTCACATAATTAATCTTCCATTTCAAATTGTGAAATCGGCAAAACAATCGACTGTAGAAATTAAAATCACGGAGATTACCTAGGGAGACAGCGTGAAACCAGACGAGAGGACCAGGCGGCCGGGGGAGAGAAGGCCGGCCAATCCTCTCTTGCCACCGCGCCGGGTGCTCGAGGCAGCGGAAAACGCGCCACCGCAAGTGAAGCTGCAGAAGCGGCGACAGACCGCGAGTTAGCGCCCTGTAGACCTTGTAAATCATCAGTCCTTTGGTCGAGGCGACCATTTCTACCTCGCTCAGCTTCTCTACCCCTCCCGCAATTCTGCTGTTTAGTGGTAACTGTGTGTTGTCTGTTTGCTCCTCTCTGGCCTCTGCTTTCAGTTCAAACGAATTAATTCTCGGCAGCGGCGCCAGAGTCCCCAAAAAATTTGCCGCCGGATCTGGAACTGAAAAGTGAACGTCCACGAATGGGCCGCCTTCCCGTGGTCTGTTCAGTAAGCCCGAACTGGCCCATTTGTTTTTTGTTTAGATGGGTAATGCGCGGCCTACTTCCGAGCTCGGTTTAGGAAAATAAAAATGACTGGTTATAATTTTCTATCAACAAATTAAAATCGATTTAATAATTTCTGGTCAAAAAGACTTAGTAGTCTATAAGATATATGATGGAGATTCATGACTCAACTTTCTTCCATTTCAAATTTTCTGCAACGAGAGTGAAAGTAGGAAGGGTACTTTCGTCATTGCAATTGTTTATTTTTTTATTTGAAAAAAATATCAGTGTCAAGATTTGAACTCGGGTCTCTTCTAACAAGGACAAGAGTCATAACCAATAAGACTAAACAAATTTGTTGCATTTATTTATAAAAAAAACATACAAGAGGCAAAATTCTGAAAATCAAATGACTTTTCCACCACAGTTAGCTACCCCACTAAGTCTTTCTTAAGCATTTTTAGTGTTGGATCTTTGATTATCATTTATTATTATTTTATTTTGACTTCAATAATAATGGTAGTCTATCTTATAAATGGAGGATAATCTTAAAACCGCAATCCAAATATCATTTATTCGAATATTGCATATCAAATTACAATATTAAATATATATGTGCACACACAACCACATATATATGGGTCAGACTGGTGTACTCCTGGAGTATATTATACTTCAGGTACTCTTCGTGAGATATCTCTATCTAGACCATGATTTTTAACCGAGTTTGGGGTATGATACTCTACCCTAACCTCTAATGGATAAACCCCAGGCCCCGATTCTCTAAACTCAAACCCAAAGTTTAATTTAATGGAAAATTATAATTGACCATTGAGATTGATTGGAGCTCAACAAAGTACATCTAATGTCTAGATCATGTGGAGTATACTATACTCTTGGAGTATACCAGTATACTATACTCCTGTAGTATACCAGTATGTGTGTGTGTAGTGTTTTCTATCATATTTTGAGTAAAATCAAAAGGTAACTCATACCCTTGGTAAGAAATGGCAATCTAGACTTTGAATTAACCTGATTTCGAGACGAGACACTATATTCTAACCCTTGACGAGTGAACTCTAGGTCTTAACTATTTAAATCATAGATCCTAAACCAAGGATTATAAAACCTCATCAGAGGTTGTACCGAAAAAGTCGGCAGGAGGGTATTTTATGCGAAAACTGTGGTTAACCGTGATTCAGTCGTTTCACAACACTACATAGTGCCTACTGGTTTAGTCGAACCCCCGGTACGTTAAGGGTTTTCAATCCTTGCCCTAAACACTAAGATTATGCACATAATTTTTTTGATGTATTTTGATGAAACACGACCTTCGATTATTGTTTCTAATAAAATTGATCTTAGTATATGAGCTTCATAGAATTAAGACCTAGATTTTAATCTGTAAGGGCTTAAGGTATAGTACCATGTCCCTAGCTCCGGCCACTAGACATCATTTTCATACTCAGAGTATATCATTCAAGGTCTATATATCATTTCCTTATGTCATTTTCTTAATCAAAATATGATAGAACCACCCATACTTATAGTTGTGTTATCCTGCTGGAAAGTCATTTGTTCTAAATGTTAGTTGGTTGGACTGCAGTTTTATCAGGGTTGTATGTTGTTTGAAACATTTTGAACTTCATTAGTCCAATATTTTTAGTACTCCTATATTATTTAGGGATAATATCCTATTTTGTGTTGAACTTTGATGTAAATAACAATTTTGGCATGAACATTCAAATAAGATAGTTTTGTCCGAATTTGAAAGAAATTAACAAATTTGACCCGAAATTTGGGTCGGTTATTAATATTGAGGGTCAAACATTTCTTTTTTTTATGACTCAACATACAATGTTAAGGTGACTGTGGTGTGACTTTCACGTCATAGGTATAATATGCTATTTTGCCCTACACTTTCAAATAAGACAGTTTTGTACGAATTTTCAAAGAAATGAATAACTTTGACCCAAAATTTAGGTTGCCGTTAATATTGATGAGAGGGGTATAAAGAGAGATAGTTTCGTGCTTTGGGATTTTTGGGGGCCTGAATCAATTTCTTTTTCCTTTTAATATGATTTATGCAAGTAAATATGAAAATATTAGGATATACTAATGGTCCTATTTTGTGGTCTTTTTTTCTTCTGAAAAATTCACTTTTTTAGACTTTATAAATAAATGACTTGGAAGCCACATCGCAACCGAAACCTCTCTATCACAACTGTCAATATTAAAGGTCAACCCAAATTTCGGACCAAATTTGTTCATTTCTTTCAAAGTGCAAACAAACCTATCTTATTTGAAAATTCGAGCCAAAATTGTCTTTTACATCAAGTTCATGCCAAAATAAGGTATCATCCCTATGACATGGAAGCCACATCGCAATCGCAACCACCTGAGCATTGTATGTTGAATGGATGAAGAAATTTTTAACTTTTAATATTAACGAACAACATAAATTTCAGTCCAAATTTGTCCATTTCTTTCAAAATTTTGAAAAACTGTCTTATTTGCAAGTTCATGTCAAGTTTGGCTTTTACGACAAACTTCAAGGTCAAAATAAGGTATATCCCTATTATTTATGGTCAACTTACCAATCAAAGTAGCCAGTGAAAGTATCAGCAACACTGACAAAGACAAACATATGTAATTCAAAATTAGTTGCACTCAGCCTTAAGTTTGAAGCTCTCTTGAGAACCCGGACTATTTTCTAGGCATCTTCGGGGACTACGACTAGCATGCTTCCAAACCAGCTGATCCTTATTATACTTTCTATGAAGAGGAATAATATGGGTGTATCTGTTAGACATTAATTAGGGTTACAAATGATCTCATTCCTAAAATCTGTTAGAGACCAATCTTTTTCTTTCCTTCTGAGGGTTCATTATGTATGTTTTAGGAAAAACAACTCTAATCTTGAACTATTTGCCATTTTTAAGTATTGAAAACCTATTATTTTGTATGTTTTTCTTTTCTTCTTTGAACAATTATATTTCTTTTTTCAGTGATATGTCGTATCTTCCTATTATATTGTAAGCATGTTATATGAACATATTTTTTGTCTAGACTTTCCCGGCCAAGGGGCCGGGCCCAGTGCTAGTTAGTAATAATAATTATTATAGATCAATTCAATTAACAATGGTACCATAATGTACGGCAACTTAGCGAGCGGCATAAGACAATGGCTATACTTCTAGCAAGGACATATATATGATATTTTTTGGATAATGTACAAGGAGAAACGAACGTAGTAATAATAACAATGGACATGGTACAGGATTAATAATTAATTAAGTAGAATTTGGTACGATCGAGCATGGGTGATGACACTGAAGTTGAAAATGAAGCAGCTTGTAGGTCTTTCGAGTTTAAATGACTTAGTCAGATCTATAAAAAGTAGAGTTGAATAAATACTTGTATTTTGAAGCTATACGTACGTATGGTATGCATGCAGGATCGATGGGGATCATGTATGTACATGAGAATTTTGTCGAAGATCGCCATTATTTATAAATCTTTCTTTTCTTTGTGTGGTTGGATTTTTCTCCTAAATGTATGTGTTGTTGGTGGCGGGATCAGGAATTTGAATGAGAGGACTAAGTTTGAATCGTGCATGATAATTGAGAAGGAGGGCTAACGCTTTATGAACTGTTTTATTTTCTAAAATTATTATGAATTTTGCATGTAATTTTTTATATATTTCAAAGTTGGGAGGGACTATAGTCTATAGCTTCTCCTAAGTTCAACTTAACTCCTGCACTGCGTGTTGTAGTTATCAAATTGCTGTTTAGTGGTGTTCTTTAGAAAATTCTGGTCGCATTCCATCCATTTGTTGCAATAAAATGAAAAGGAGACTAATCTGATTGTAATGCGCTAGTGTTATTTAGAAAAATATGGTCATATCCAATCTAGTGATAGCAAAAAAATGAAAACGAGAGTAATCCAACGTGTTCAATACGTAGATTTTGATCAACTCGGTGTTCATGTAATAACAATATTTGAAAATATATAAAAAATAGCCATGAATGTCATAAATTTCCACATAATAACAAGATTCATGATGAACTTGATGTCTATATAATTAATAGTCCAGTTCCAAAGCTATGTTGAACTTCAACTATGAAATATAAATAAAATTACAGGTATAATTTGTAATGAAATTAGAAAATATATAGTAGTTTGGTCTTAAGCATTTCCCACCTCCCCAGCTAACACCATTCGAATGGGTACTTGTTAGTTTTGTTCAGATTTCTGACTTCTCACCACAATCATTAGTAAATTGAATTATGAGATATGTTGTTTAGAGTGCAAACAATAGCTAGCCTTGGTCACCATATCGGAATAAAATCACCCAATCATTAGTTAAATAGATGCAGAGGCAGAAACCAACATCGAAAAGGCCAATGGAAGAACAATCATGGCTTTGATTTACTTAACATTTCTCTGCATGATTGATCATAACGGGTACCCACATATTTATGCCGTGCGGTGGGACAACTGAATTTGCCGTGAAAGGATCAAATCTTATAATTTCTACATTATTCCTCAATGGATCGAAACAATTTTGTCTACCATGTACATTTCTTTATGGCTCTGTGATTGCCGTTTCAAACGAATCTCATATATCACTAGCTAGATAATTTGATTTGTTTTGCATATTTCAATGTTGTACCGGAAGTTGGACAATTTAGTATATAAGATCAACCATTATAAAAAAAAATTAGTATAAACCATTATCAAAATTATTTGGTATATAATATCAACCAAATTTCCATAATGCCAAAAGTTAATGTTAGGTATGGTAACTTGACTTCGGTCCACAATGGCATTTCGAATAGACCATTAATAAGAATAAGTTTAGGGGAAAGAATGAGAGGAATAATTAATTAAAACTCTATATATATTATTATTCATCCATCACAATACTTCTCAAGGCTCGTCCTCTTGGCGCTATAGCTCTATATATTGGAAGTCCAATCCCGTACCAACTTAACATTAACGTAAACTAAAAGCCACAACACATCTAAGTTGATCGAGAGAAAATAAAATGGGTTCCTCGATAGACTACGAAATCTCCGCCATAGCCCTCCTCCTCCTCCTCTGGGTCGCCTGGGCAATGACGACGGAGCGCCGCCACCACCGTATCGAACAGCTCGGCCGCCTTCCTCCAGGCCCCCGCCCGCTCCCGCTCGTCGGCAACATCTTCCAGCTGGGCTGGTCTCCGCACAAGTCATTGGCCCACCACGCCCGAGCCCACGGCCCAATAATGACCCTCTACCTCGGCTCCATGTGCACCGTCGTGATCTCGTCCAAACAAGCCGCCCGCACCATGTTCAAGAGCTACGACGTCGTCCTCGCCGGACGGAAGATCTACGAGTCCATGAAGGAACCCAAGAGCCGCGACGGCTCCATCATCACGGCCCAGTACGGCCCCCACTGGCTCATGCTCCACCGCCTCTGCACCGTGGAGTTCTTCGTCGGCCACCGGCTAGACGCCACCCAGCCCGTCCGGAGCCGGTGCGTGGAGCGGATGATCCGGTTCATCGACGAGGCCCGGGCCCACGAGCCAGCTGTGGACCTGGGCCGGTTCATTTTCCTGATGGCGTTTAACCTAATAGGGAACCTCATGTTCTCGAGGGACTTGCTGGACCCCAAGTCCGAGAGAGGGGCGCGGTTCTTCCACCACGCCGGGAAAGTGATGGAGTTCGCCGGGAAGCCCAACGTGGCGGATTTCTTCCCGGTTCTGAGCCCGTTCGACCCGCAAAGGATCCGGAGGAACACCCAGTTCCATGTGGAGCGCGCGTTCGAGATTGCCGGGGAGTTTATCGAGGAGAGGACACGTGGAGATCATAGTGGCGGCAGCGACGTGGACGACGAGAAGGGGAAGGATTTTTTAGACGTGTTGCTGGGTTTCCGCGGGGAAGGAGTTGACGAGCCGGCCAAGTTTTCTTCTAGGATGGTCAACGTCATCGTCTTTGTAAGTCGAGTTTTGTTATCTCTATCGTTCCTTTCCTTTTCCTTCCTTCGTTACTAACCAAACCAAGGGAAGGGAGACATATGGTCAAACTGTCTATAACTAATCAACAAAGTCAAGCTATTGGACGGCACTAACTGCTAACCGAAAAGATAAAACAATTATAAGGTTGGATGCTAGATGAAGTGGATGTGTTTCTGACTGTTACGGCGAAATGCTCGAAGAAATCAGATTTGGGAATGATGAGAATTAGACAAAGTGTTTGTCCTCTAGTATGTGTGGGATAATTCGATTTCAACAAAAAGGAATCGAATGCCGGAAGGAAAGAAGTATGATAGAAATCCTGGTCTTCCCTAGGAATTAAATTCAACATTCTTACTTGTATTTTACCCAATATGATAAAGTTGTTCAATTTATAATGATTTTTTAACATCTCTACGGCTTTTTAATTAATTAATTCAAGAAAAATATATTTTAAAATTAGTGGAAAAGGTGTCGCAATTAAATTGTAATACATATTACAAAAATCAAATATACATAATAGTTACTACAAGATAATTAAGGAATAAACCGGTCAAAAGCGATACTGTAGACTTATAAGAGGCATAGATCACCCTTGCTTAGCAAATTCGGAAGAAATTTTTAAGTTGAAGGATAAGAAATATTAATGAGAGTGTCTATCAGATACGGTAAATATTTTTTATTTTTTACTACTTGTAATAGGAAGTTTTAAAATATCATCATTGACTTGCAGGTTATAACTCTACTATGTTAACTATGTTACGCTACAATATTATATTATCGTAAGCTAAAGATTTATTAGAGAGTTTGAGAAACTCCATATATTATACTATCTATTATTTATTTACAATTTGGGTCTCCTTTGTTTACTCTATAGGAGATGTTTACGGCAGGTACGGACACAACTACGAGCACATTGGAATGGGCCATGGCGGAGCTCCTCCACAACCCAGAAAAGCTACACAAGGCCCAATCCGAGCTAAGGGTAGTCGTCGGCCCAAGCCAGAAACTTAAAGAACAAGACATCCCTAATCTACCGTACCTTAAAGCCATCATCAGCGAAACGTTGAGGCTCCATCCACCATTGCCCTTCCTCGTCCCGCACATGGCCATGCAGCCATGCAAGATGCTAGGGTACTACATCCCCAAAGAGACCCAAATCCTAGTGAACGTTTGGGCCATTGGCCGAGACCCGACCACGTGGCCCGACCCACATGAGTTCAAACCCGAGAGGTTCTTGGACTCCGATGCAGTTGATTACAAAGGACAAAATTTCGAGTTCATACCGTTTGGGTCGGGGAGGAGGATGTGCCCGGCTGTGCCGCTTGTTTCTCGGGCTTTGCCCTTGGCGTTGGGCTCATTGTTGCATGAGTTTGATTGGGCTTTGCCTGATGGGCTTAAGCCCCATGATTTGGATATGAGTGAAAGGATGGGGATTACCTTAGGAAAGCTGTTCCATTGAAAGTGATATCGAGTAGGAAGTACAAAGGGAATTAAACCATTAGGGTTCGACATTTTTCTTGTATGATGATATTGCAATGCATCTTTGTATTGTCGAGGAGGGATTGCTCGATATTGTAGTACTTTTAGGTTGTTTGTATGTCACTCCTCAAATAAGTAAAGAGGGATTTTTTTTTAAGACGAAGTTAAGTAAATATCATATCCTTCATCAAATTATTTTAAGAAACTCGTAACTCTCTTGTATATAGTTGGTGACACGAAGTGCAATTAGAGAAAAATTGTCCCAACAATTCTACAAAAGTAACCTAGTTCAAAAAGGTGGACGCAATGTTGTTCCCGTGTCTATAAATGTGGAGGGCCATATTGGATAGAGAATAATACCTTATGATATTGAGACAGGTTTCGTATTATGTTCCTAATTTTTGTTGATATGAGTTGAATCGAATTATTTGTCATCGACCAAAAGTCACGGGATATAGGCTTATACACGTTTGAGTTTTTATTATGGGTCTGGTTTATGACCTTATTCTTTGCTATATTAGATTAAGGTTAGGTCGTATTGTAAAGTACTATATATACTTTTCAATCTTTCTACAATTATAATGTATTATTTTCTCAAATATAGTGAAACCAAGGTTGTCAAACCGGTTTATGCCAGTGTGCTGGTTTAGCAAGTGGAATGGTTCAACCGGTGGCACATATCGGTTTGTGCCGATCAATATTGCAAATAAAATTATAAATACTCATATTTAAACATGATATTTAACGTCAATACCTAAACATTTATACTTGAATCCAACAAATAACATCAATATTTAACTTTTATACTCATAAAATAAATAATAAAATAATTTTTAACAATTAAATTCACTAAAATAAGGTCATTTTACTTAGAGATTCGTATATCGATCATGCCGGTCATACCGATGGTATCACGCCGGTTTTATGACCAGTACCGGTTGAACCAGGTAAAACGGTTGTCACGCCGGCCAGCGTGACAACCATGAGTGAAACTAATTATCTCCTCCATGTGAATTAATTAATACATATTGTAATAGTTTAACTATGTAAATATGTGTTGTTTACTTTTTTGGATTATCAATTATCTCCATCCATTCTTAACTATGAAAAATAGAGATAGGAAGATTGGTTTTAAAAGGTACAAATTTTGGGTGCTCAACGACCTAGAAAACAAGCTCTCGGTGATGGCCTGATGGCTGGCTGGACAGACAAGTTGGGTTGGGCTGCTTCAGCTAATTTCTTTTTTATCATTGTTGACTTTCACAGAGGAAGGCCGGGTGACAAATAATAGCATCTGCTATTCGCCGTTGCCCCAGCACAAGTCCAACGATCAGCTTCCAGACACTACAGCCACCGCCTTGTCTTTTCTCGGTAGGTACGTAGCTTGGAATCAAGCATAAGAATCATCGGACAGAGTAACAAAAAAGAGATTCTGTTTGGACTGCAAAACAAACCTAGTCAGGTGTCTTGGACGTATATCAGGAATCGATAGTTGACAAACTGTTTTTAACTTCATGTAATCGGCAGGAGAAAAGGCATCTATCTATTAATCAATCATTATAAAGGAAACCAGTGTTAGTTATATCTCTATATATGTATATATCTCAGTAATAACTAATAATTACTAGTTACTGTTCCCTAATTAAGAAACATTTTCGTGGCCATCATTCAACTAACAATAGTACAAATTTAAATATGATGAAAAGGAAAATCCACTTGCATGATATTTAATTGTTTATAAGAAATAATGGAATATAATGTCCATTGTTACTTGTGTAAATTAATTAATCAGGTGAAAGAGGTTTTTCTCGTGTGAATTAAGATAAAGTAATTAAGTTGCATAAAAATTATGCAAATTAGATGTATAGTTTTCTTGTCATCCTTCATCACTCGTAAGGTAAAATCTAATTCGCATCTCATGTGACTATCAATCAATTCAGAACTTACATATCTTGATAGATATCTTTCATATAAGATATAAACTGCCAATAAATCGATTCTTATTTCAATAAAGGTATGTCAATGTAAAATCGGAAACCATAACTATCATATAAAGTATAAACCCCTTCCCAACGAAGAAACAAAATAATATAAGAGCAAACTCTAAATCAAGGAGAGAAATTACTACTTTTTTGAGGTCACACAATATTAGAGATTATACAAAACTCCAAACTTATATGTAGATCAACTACCATATGAAGACAGGCTCCCAGCACAGCATTTACCATACCTATAATCAATCCATACTTCATACATACCAATATATGTATAAACATTAACTACCATCTTCAACAAAAAATATTTTTCCAAACACGATCGAGGCTGGAGTGGACCATTAATAATCCTTTACTTCCAAAACCCACTCCCATCCCATACCCATTATAAATTAAAAGGTCTCCATAATCACAGTCACACTGCAAATTAAAAGCAGGTCTCCGTAATCACAGTACTCCAGAGAAATTCCATTTCTCCTCAATCATCATGATCTCGCCACATCACTACTGGTCAACGCTATGGCCAGCTAACATCCTCTTGCTTCTCACCCTGCCGGCGCTACTCCTCCTCCTCCTCACCCGCCGCCGCCGCCCCAACCTCCGCCACCCTCCCGGCCCGCCGGGGTGGCCGGTGATCGGCAACATCCTCGACCTCGGCACCATGCCCCACCGATCCCTCACCGCCATGCGCGACGCCCACGGCGACGTGGTCCGCCTCCGGCTCGGCTACTCCAAGAGCGCCGTCGCCATCCTATCCACCTCCGCCGCCGCCGACTTCTTCAAGAACCACGACCTCGACTTCGCCGACCGGACCGTCACCCAGATCATGAAAGTCCACGGCTACGACCGCGGCTCCGTCGCCCTCGCCCCCTACGGCCCTTACTGGCGCGTCCTCCGCAGGCTCGTCACCGTCGACATGCTCGTCGCCAAGCGGATCAACGCCAGCTACCCCGTCCGCCGCAAGTGCGTCGACGACATGATCCGGTGGATCGGCGACGAGTCCGGGTCCGAGATCCAGGTGGCGAGGTTCGTGTTCCTCACCACGTTCAACCTCCTGGGGAATCTGATGCTGTCGAGGGACCTCCTCGACCCGAAGTCGGCGGAAGGCAAGGAGTTCTTCACGGCGATGATGGGGCTGATGGAGTGGGGAGGCCATGCCAACGTGGCCGACATCTTCCCCGTGCTGAGCTGGATGGACCCACAGGGTTTGGTCCGGAAGATGCGGCGGGATCTCGGGAAGGCGCTGGAGATCGCCTCGAGATTCGTGAGTGACAGGATCGAGGACGGCAAGGGCATGAAGAAAGAGTGGGACAAGAAGGATTTCTTGGACGTGTTGTTGGAGTTTCGAGGGAACGGCAAAGACGAGCCAGAGAAGATTGCACATGGAGACATCAACATTTTCATCCTCGTAAGTAGTTTTTTCCGTTTTACAATCTTGATACGGCGGCCTAAATTATGACAAGGGCTTAGGTCTGGTAGTAGTAAGTAATGTTTTTCGGTTTCGCATGCAGGAGATATTTTTGGCCGGATCGGAGACGACGAGCAGCACGACGGAGTGGGCCCTGACGGAGCTACTCCGCCACCCGGAGTCGATGGCCAAAGTCAAGACCGAGCTGAGAGAGGTGGTCGGACCGGACCGGAAGCTGGAGGAAAGCGACATCGACAGCCTGCCCTTCTTGCGGGCCGTGGTGAAGGAGACTTTCAGGCTGCACCCGCCGATCCCGCTCCTGGTGCCACGTAGGGCGATCAGGGACACGAAGTTCATGGGGTACGACATCCCCAAGGACACGCAGGTCTTCGTCAACGCCTGGTCGATCGGGCGCGACCCGGACCAGTGGGTGGACCCGTGTAGCTTCAAACCGGAACGGTTCTTGGACTCGAAAGTCGACTACGCGGGCCAGCACTACCAGTTCTTGCCGTTTGGGGCTGGAAGGAGGATGTGTGCTGGCGTGCCGCTAGCACACCGGGTGCTTCACTTGATACTCGGCACCTTGCTTCACGAGTTCAGTTGGGAGTCGAAGGTGGATCCTATGAGCCTGAACATGGACGATCGTTTGGGGATCACTATGAGGAAGTCGGAGTCGTTGATGGTTGTGCCGACTAAGGACAAGATCATGTGATGGTGGAGAGTACCAAGTCAGAAGGGGGTTGTTAAGAAGAAATAATATAATATATAAGTTTTTTCAAAGCATCTTATATATGTACAATGATATGTTCTCTAATATATATATTAGATGCTCTGGGTAATGACAAATGATCTGCAACATTGCTCCATACATTAAAATTAAGGTTTGCTTAAGATATAATGGTTGTCAATGACCCATTCTTGCCTTCCTGGCCCCAATGATTTATCTCCAAATGTCTTTGTAGTTAGGTACGATCACTTTGCTGGAAAATGCATAATAATATGTCTCCAAAGTTGTTGGAGCAGACGCAGAAAGATTCAAAATCGGTGGATAGCTCGCTTTCGACACAACAACAGAATGCGCTTGTGAGCATCTTCTTACAAGGCGCCTTGCCTTGCAACAAACTTGTGTCGACTTTGCAGATGATACCACAATGAAAAATCGGATCATGAAGCTCTAAGTTGAACAATGAGAAGATGTTTGATCTTTGTCTTCATGCCAATTAGCTGTACATTGATTGGAACACACATGGCCCATATATAGGCCCGTTGGCGTTCTCTAATGCACTATGCCACTATCATACGAGTTTGGATTCTAGTTTTGTATTGGGCTCCTTTTTTCATGAATCTACAATATTAGCGATGGACCTTGTATGGCCTCGATGTTTGCCAATGTCAAAAGTTTTTCTCTACTTCGAAGTAGGTTTGGTGAAACTAATTACCATGATAATTGTAAATTAATTTAGATATATAATGATCAGGTGATCCGTCGAGGTTGGTAATGAAATAGTGCAATGGTCACCTCAAAATTCGTAACTTATGTGTCATAATCGTCATTTTGAACAGAATAGTTAAATTTGTTTGGAGAGTCGAAAAAATCGATTTATCATATAATATGTCATTCTTAGAGAATATATACAGAAAAATCAAAGGAGAATACTAATAAGGGATACATAATTACGTGGCTACTGATGTAAGGAGGGAGGAAACTAATAAGGGCAGCAAATTGCCAAATTTGAAGACAGTTTCTCTTTTCTTCTGTTTCTTAATTGGGATACATACTTTTGCTGAATTTGAACTATTGGCAGTGTTATTGAAGAAGTAAAATTGGCAGCCACAAAATTCCACAATGGCTGCACAGTTACTGTTGTTATGCTGCTATTCCCATCAAAGATCATCCATAATAGGAATCTCAAACAATAAGAGTTTTTAAAATATTTCATAACCAACCGTCGTAATTATTGACTAAACGATGTAATAACTAATAACAAGAAAGTGTCACACCAAATCAAACTTCATTCCAAACCTCCAAGTTCGTGATAAGTCACGCTACTCGCTATAGAACTAACCAAATAACTAATTATGCGTTATAGGTAATAAACATTATGAGTTAAACACCATCTTATAATATCCTAATTAAGTCAATAATTCAACCATTATTATGTACACATTCACATTTTTCTTCTTCTTCAATGTCTGCCTACCAACTTCCAATAGCAGGGTCGTCCATTTTTTTTAAGGTATGGCATCTACTGGACACTGTTACAATATGATGGGTATCCACTTACCGAGAAGAAAAAAACAACAACTGTCCTTTAACCCCCCTCGTCAGCTGATTGAATGAACAGTATTAGCAAAATTAATCAATTTCATTCGAAGACCTATTATTATTTAATTATGGCGGCTGATCAATTTAATTCATAACTAAGCCTTCAAACAAGGCTGTGCGCAGTCGAGTTCTTCCTCGTTGGTTCTCCATTGGCTGCGGCTTACCAATAGATCAATTAGTAACACTTGAAAAAATAATCTCTAGCTAAGAACTTTTCAGACATTCACTACTGGCGGCTGACCATCAACTTGCTATTATTCTAGCAGGGGATGCTATTATATATCCAGAAATCAGAATCCAATGTTTGTGGAAACAATTAGTGTATAGTAGTCTACATAGAAAATGAACATAATGATCTCAATAGATAATGGAAGGAAACAACTATTTTTAACTCTTGAGATGATATATATGAGTCGGTTCACCCAAAATGTATCGTACGTGTCCAACCCATTCAATATTTGCCATTTATTTTGAGCACAAACAATTAGATCGATCTGTCATTAGCAGCAAGTCGTCAGGGTAATGCAATCTCATTAATGGGAGGAAATAAAAATAAAGATTATAACTCAGCGCATTTTCCATTGAACTCAAATGAACATAATGATCTCGATATTGATACGTACAAAGACTAAGAAATATGTGATTTTTTCCATTCTTCCATTAATATATATATGACTTTCTTTTGTTCACTCGATATCAAAGGATATTCTACATAGAAAATGTTCATGGAAGAAAAGTTCCACGTTGAAACTTTTGAAGGAGTAAAGAATTTATTGAGAGCTATTAAACAAAGTATATATTTCATACAGAAACCATTGAATTTGGAGGAGAATTTATCATCATATGCAGCTGTTTTCCCAAGTTCAAATACTTAAATTAGAAAGTGAGAGATATATATTTCATAATCTGTTCATCATTTTTATGTATAATAATTATGGCCGCCGATTGATATATCCATCGAACAAAAGGAGGTTATCTTATGCATATATAATATTTATTTTTGTCCATTTCTCTCCCAACACAAAAACTAGCTTGCTGGTAGACACTATTGACCAGCCCAGTCTTTTTTGTCAAACTAAGAATAATTGAACAAAAGAAAGGAAGAAACATGGTCAAATTTCCCTTCTCATTTTATTTATTTGCGTTGGTGTGACGTTCACATCACATGCAATAATATACGATTTTATTTCATTAATCAAGTATAGACAACACCTAACCAATAATCAAAGGATTCAATCTCTTACATTATATATTTTCATTTCTCGAATCCTTTCAGTCCACTTTGTACCTATTACCCGCCACAACTTTGTATGCAACGTAACTTCGTATCAATTTCCACTACCAACCATTCCTCTCTCTATATAAACCCTACCATTGTTCCCCCTTTAATTATTTCTCATCATCATCACCATCATCATAAATCCCTTTTCTTCACCATCAAACTCCACACAAAAAACATGGCGACCACAACGTCGTTAATCGACTATGACAACCCCTCCACCCTTCTCATCCTCTCTCTCGCAACCATCATCGCCCTCTTTTTCCTCCTCCGTCGGAGCCTCAAGAAGACGGCGGCGCCGTTTCCTCCCGGCCCCCGCGGCTACCCGCTCATCGGCAACATTCTGGACCTCGGCAACATGCCCCACCGCACCCTGACCGCCATGCGGGAGAAGTACGGCGACGTCGTCTGGCTCAAGTTCGGCGCCAAAAACACCATGGCCGTCCTCTCCGCCAAGGCCGCCGCCGAGCTCTTCAAGAACCACGACATCAACTTCATGAACCGCAACCTCACCGAGACCACCAAGTCCCACGACTACCACCAGGGCTCCCTCGGCCTCTCCCCCTACGGCACCTACTGGCGCGTCCTCCGCCGCCTCGTCACCGTCGACATGCTCGTCCTCCGGAAGATCAACGACGGAGTCCCCGTCCGCCGCCGCAACGTCGACAAGTTGATCGACTGGGTCCGTGACGAGTCCTCCCCCGCGGCAGGTATACAATAATACAAACCTTTATAGTCAAAAAGTAAAATCATTTTTAATACTAAATACTACATCTTTCAAAATTTCATTTATCAAGAGAATTCCACGTGTGTGTTTAAAAATTTGTTTTATCACGAACGTGATAGGTGATCAACAACCAGCGCCAGCGCGTGAGATCCACTTGGCCCGACTCGTGTTCCTGACCACGTTCAACCTGCTGGGCAACCTGCTCATGTCCAAGGACCTGGTGGGCTCGGACTCGAACGATGCGGACACGTTCTTCGAGGCGATGATGAAGCTGATGGAGTGGAGCGGGCACGCCAACGTGGCCGATGTGTTCCCCTGGCTGCGATGGCTTGACCCTCAGGGCTTGAGGAAGAAGATGGACCGGGACCTTGGGATCGCGCTAGGGGTTGCTTCCAAGTTCGTCAGGGAGAGGATCACCCAAGGAGACAACAACGAGAAGGAAGGCGACAAGAAGGACTTCCTCGATGTGATGCTCGAGTTCCGAGGCAACGGGAAGGACGAGCCCGACCGATTTACCGAGCACCAGATCAACATTTTCATATTGGTAAGTTTTCACTTTTTACCATACCTTTTTATCTTCCTGGAGTCAAAGTCAAACGTATTTATTTGTTCTCACGTCATACCAACTGGTCAAAAATCGGCCGAAATTGTTGAGAGCCAGCCACCAGCCACCTACTGCCACGTCGATAACGAAAACTCTTCCCGTTTTCCGACTTGCAGGAGATCTTCCTGGCGGGATCGGAGACGAGCAGCAGCACGATCGAGTGGGCAATGACGGAGCTCCTCCGCCACCCGGAGTCGATGTCCAAACTGAAGTCCGAGCTGGACAAAGTGGTGGGACCCGACCGGAAAGTGGAGGAGTCCGACATCGACGACCTCCCGTTCCTCCAATCCGTCATCAAGGAGACCTTCCGCCTCCACCCGCCGCTCCCCCTGCTGGTGCCGCGGCGCGTGGAGGAGGACGCGATCTACATGGGCTACCACGTGCCGAAGGGGACGCAGGTCCTGGTCAACGCGTGGGCGATCGGGCGGGACGCGGAGGCCTGGGGGGACGACGCGTGGGGGTTCAAGCCGGAGCGGTTTTTGGGGTCCAAGGTGGACTTCAGGGGCCAGCATCACCAGCTGATCCCGTTCGGAGCCGGGCGCCGGGTCTGCGCCGGGTTGCTGCTGGCCCATCGGATGGTCCACCTGGTGTTGGGGACGTTGGTTCATGAATTCAACTGGGAGCTTACCGTTGACCCCAAGGATCTTAACATGGATGATCGGTTGGGGGTGACCATGAGGAGATTTGAGCCGTTGATGGCCGTGGCAAGAGAAGTCAGGGGGTGATGATAGTGTTCGTACGTGCATGGTGACGTCCCACTTTGACCTTTGGATGAAATAGGAGCAAAATGTGTTTTGGTTTTTCTCTTCCTTGAATAATTAATGACATAGTCACACTATAATTAAGTATTCATTGTTTTGTTCTACGTATAGTATGTGCAACTTTAAGAAACATGCCCTTTTAGTTATTTGTCATTTTTGTGGTTAAGTGAATATTTTAATTATATTTAATGTTATTTTGGAAAACGGTGTATGATTTATAACCCTATCTATTTTTCTTTAAGTACATGATGTCCAAATCTGTGCGACCTAACAGAGTGCTACAAAAGGGTGGAGGAATGAGGGATACAAGTGTGAATTCCAACCTGTGGATTACTGGATTAAGACTGACAACCAACAACATACCCACTCAGTCGCGATCTCGATCTCGGTATCGGTCTCGGTCGCATACAACTAGCAGATTTATTACAATGAGATGTAGAATATTGTAATATAATTAATCGGTGACAATTTTTAGTTTTCTATGGGCCAATATAGGTATAGCCCACACAAACAGGGCCCGTTTGTGGCGGCTAGTTGGGCTCCTTTTGGACCGTTCTCAAGCATAATGTAAAACGTGGCCGCTGGCCCACACCATCGTAACTCAGTCGGTCAAACTAGGGGTGGGCATCGGTGCGGTTCGGACCGTACCGCACCGTATTGATATAGACCGCACCATACCGCATTCAATTGGACCGCATCGCATGTTCGACCGCAATGTTATTAGTGCGGTCAAACCAAACCGCATATATTGGCGATTTGGTGCGGTTTAAACCGTATCGCATAATTGACCGCATTTCATTATAAATTATGTTAGATTAATTAAATAATATTACTACTCCCAACCAGGACTCCAGGAGCATCCACTCTGCTTTCCCCTGCCACAGAAACAGAACTACTCTTCCCCTCTCTCAACTAGATAATGGAATTCAAATTCTAGACTCTGTGTTCCAAATTGAGTTCAATTGCCCTCCTCCCACCATCTTCCCCTCACTCTCCCTTCTTCCTTCCTTTCCTCTCTATCTCGGTAGCTAGGAAGCAAACAAGCAAAAGGCCATTCCTCTGCGAGAACGGAAGAATCAACGGCAGGTAACAGAAACAATAATTCCCACACCATTTCCTTGTTTCTCCGTCTCTTACTTGCTGGATCTTCCCATTTGACTGCGTCGGTGGTGGGCACTGAGGGACTGAATGGCGTTGTTGCTTTCGAGGAGTGGGCGATCGCAATGTCCATCTACGGCGGCGGGGCAGAGTCGGACGGCGACTAGGATTCGGAAGACGGAGTGTCGGTTGATTGGGATAGAGTGACGGTTTCCATGAATTATAGGGAAATGGTTGGGCTTGGAAAATTTGGAATGTCTTATTGCGGTTTGCGGTTTGGACCGTAAACCGCGCGGTTTCGGTTTGAACCGTCCGCTAACCGCGAACCGCATAAAATATAGACCGCATATTGGACCGCATTTTAATGGTGCGGTTTGGTTTGACCGCATATGCGGTTCGGTGCGATTCGGTGCGGTCCGACCGCACCAATGCCCACCCCTAGGTCAAACTGAGTAGGAGAAAGATTCCGAAAATGGCACGGCGGCCGAGCCTAGCGCCTTAGCCTTTGTGGTTGGTAGTCACGTATTCGTCTCCTACCTAGAACTAGAAAGTGACCCAAGTGATCCAAATTGCAGGACTACAATGGACATCCAATATTTTATGTATATAAACTTATGAGACGGTAATGATCGATCAATCCTTATTAGACAATGATATATATATGATCAACTGAATATGAAGATTATTTTTGTATCATTGCGTTACTTTTAACAATGGAAAATGTATAAGCAAATTTCTTCTATATTACAAGGCTAACAATTTCACACTGTAAGTCAATCATCTCCGGTCAAGACGCATCTCCTCGAGTCTCTTGCTGATTCTATACAAGTAATCCAATCCGACAATCAGCTCGACGATCGCCGCCTCCGTCTTCGCTCTGTCAGCAAAATACAGCGTCTGGACCAATAGGACATGTGTTTTCGAATCTGCCTCCTCGTGATGCTCGCGCTCGAAGTTCCTCACTGCCTGCCACCTCAGCATGTTGTGCGCCAGCGGCAGCAACCACTCCAGCACTCGCGCCACCGTCTGCCTCCATGCTGCGGCAACTGTCGCATCATACCCTACAGAGGACACTCGACACGTGGCGTGATCTCGCAACCGCTTTCTCAGCACGCTGCGCAGGCTCCCGGGAAGCATTCCGTAGAGCTCGTCTCGTGATGTGGATTCGATCTCATGAGGCGCCGACACCATTTTCTCGATCACGGTGATTAAGTTCGCGTAGTGTAAGTACAACCCGGCGTCACCTAAAGTGGTTGGCGCCGGGTTGATCAGTTGTCGCCTCTTGGATCCCAAAAAGGCTAATTTGGAGTAGATCGCCTCAGCTACAACCGTCGAGGATGAACACGACGCCTGCTGCTCTGCCTCTTCTTTTCCCCCTGCCACCACCGGAGAATTGGACACGTGGCGGAGGGAGCTTCCGATTTGGTTCCTGTCTCGATTGCTGTGCATACATCCATTCAACCCACCAACGTCGCTCAACCGTGTTCTCGACCGGCGATGGTGGCAGCCACGTGGAGGGGATGGCGGCGGCGAGGGTTCCAAATGGCCGATTTTCCCCTGTTCGTGTCTGTACCTGAACTTTTTCCGGGTCGGGCTGCCGACACCCGGCGAAGGATGTACTGCGTAGTAATGCTTCATGATCGACGACATTGACTGGCTCCGAGTCAAAGCAGGACCGCCGGCCGGATTCCTTGATTTCCGGCGGAAGGCGATCCTGTTAATCTGGCAGACGGTTTTGATCCTCTCGAGAATCGTGAGGAGAGATCTGACGAGCAGTCGGACGACGTAGTCGTAAGATCGGATCCACGGGGAGATTGCTCGAAAGTTTCGGATCTCCGTTCGGTGCCAGAGCACCCTCTGTTGCGATTCCAGCAGCTTGATCGGGTCGGTTTTCGGGTTCCCGAGCATTCTCCGTCGAGACCGCTCCAGCTCAGCCAGAACGTCGAGCTCCTGGGCTAGAACCACCATCACTCCGGCGAACCTCTCCATCTTCTTCACCTTCCTCTCCATCTTCTTCGGCCGGTACTCCCACCCGAACCACTCCAGGTGGTTCCGAATCGGATCGCTCACAAACATGTCGAACCGGCTGAACCTCGGGTCGGCGCATTTCCTCCCCAATTCCGCCACGGAGACGGAGACCTCGGCGAAGTTGTCGAGGATCTCGTCAAGAGCCAATTCCATGAGGTAATCCCCGTCGCCGGAGACCAGCATCCGAACGCCGATTGTGCCGACGACGTCGTCTCGCAGCGTCCGCGTCTCGCCGTCGCCGAGAAACCGCCATAGGTTCACTACTTTTGACATCAGCTTCGACACCTCGAACGCTAAAACTCCGATGATCGCTCGATCGGCCTCCGGCGGCACGGCTTTCCTCGAGTGCCGTATGAAGTTCCCCAGCCATGAATCAACGACCATTGTCTGGATTAGATAGACGAAGAAGAGAAATTGGACAACTGGGCGGAAGTATGGTATTTAGCGGGGATCGATTAAAGAGGAAAACAGAGAGGAACAGAGTAGATCGCCGCCATTGTTAACAACAATAAAATTCAGGGGTGAAGGAAGGTTTGACCCCAAAACTTTACCTCAATCGGATACAATAATTGATGGGAAACCCAGATCGAAAGAGCGCTGGTTGAACAGCTTTACGGCGGGGCAAGTAAGACAGAGGGGAGAATCGATGGGGTAAAAGAAGCAAGAGACACCATTGGAGCTGGAAATTTTTGGGCCGAGGGACAGAGGAATGCGAGCTGGAAGCGGCAATGTATTGCAAGGAGAAAGCTAGAAAAGGGGAAAGGCTAAAATAATTGTTTTGTATGGATTAAAAATGGCGGTGGGGATGAAGAAAGACAACGAGGGAGGGAACCTTTTGTTGGAGTTTGGCCGGCGATTACTGCGAGGCGGGAAATTTGTCCAGCGCGGAAACAAGGAAGGATTCTGTTGTTCGTCAGTATTATACCCGAGTTTTATGCCTGCACACACCGAGGGATACGAATACGATCCCGGTTACTCTTTTAAGATTCATCGAGGATAATTAAGCCACAGGCCAGGGTAAAAACTAAAAACGAAGACAGCAGGAAGAGTTTTATGGGATTGGAATATTATCATTGTACCATAGAATTATAATTCCATTGATAATTTGGATACTCTCAATGTTCTTTATTACCATGAAAACTTAAGACCTACATAATTAAAAATCGACGATAAATTATAATTTCTCAAATTGTAATTGTTGTACATTTTTATCTAATCAATATATAAATTTTGGAAAGATTCTCTATTATTAAGAAGAATTGGTGAGGAGTTTGATGCTCAGATAGTTTATTGAAGTTGATGAGTTTAATCTTGTTTTGAGAAATTGGATTTTTTTCAACGGATAACACAAGAGGTAAATACCAGCATAAGTTGGGGGCACTCCTTGTTCATTCAATTCGATGTTCTACTACTATATCAACTTGGGATGGGATTAGGTGGGGCACTCCTTGTTCATTCCATATTGATAGCAGCGTGATAACTAGCAAAAAACGCTATTAAAAACAACGAAATCACTACGGATTATTATAAAATCAATACAACATCTAAACTAAATCGCTACTAATTCAAACTAGTAATAGCTTTTTCCTTTGTTAGGACAGTGCTAACTATTATACAATTAGCACAGTAACTCCTCCCTATCAACTTGATAAATGAGACAACGAAATAGTACCACTTACACGAAGTAAAATAACTTGGCATTTACTGTTTGACCGAGCCTGCTAGTTCCTGTGGACTTTGGATACGACCTGACCCAATTTTATATGGCCCCCGATGTGCAATGGCCCAGTAGGCCTAGTCGAGTTGGGCCTAGTTTTAATATATTTTCCCCTCCAGTTTGTATTTATTTACTTTAAAAATTGTTGGAACTCTAAAAAAAAGGTTCGCCCAATTATCAAGGGGCATCAGTCAAACAACCTCTCTCTCAGTCGCCGTTTGTTGGAATGCACAAAAAATTTGCTCCGTCCATTAGCTAAAGACTAAAGAGTAATAAAGAGAAGAAAGATACAAAATTTTTCAAATATAAATTTCAAATCACAAAAAGAAAAAAAGAAAAAAAAAAACTCAAATGGGAGGAAAATTGAGTCTTTGAATTTTAAAGCTCCTACTAAAGAAGACCTAATCCGCCCTTCACATGGTTACCACTTAGCACTAGGGGGCATATTCCCCATTTGGTGTATCATTTAATGAAATAAATGATCACTTAATCTGGAGGCAATACCTAAAAAGACCTAAACCAATCTTGGGGCACTCCAATTTATAGATCTTACTATCCTCAGCTCGATGGAATAAAACTTATACAAACGTTTAATAGTGTCAACTTTATACCTCAAAATCTTTCAATTTTTATAGAGTTAACAATATAACGACTCAAGTTACTATTGTGGACAGATGTAGTATTTGATTTCACTTTGTCCACAAGCATGATCATTAATTGGGTGTTTATAAGAGATGTTATATATAGTTTGGACTCAAGAGACAGACATGATTTGTACATACTACATTATTTATGCCTCGAACATATGTGCCGATGAAAAGAGATTAATATTTTAAAAATTTACGAACATAATCTGAATTCTTGATCCAAATTCCAACTAATGGATACTCCTACAATATTGTGTCTAGTACCATTACCAAAACCCAACGCTACGTATAATGCATTAACCATTTTGCTCTTCTTTTATGCAACTTTCCCTTTTGCACAAAATCCTAACATTTGGAGGATTGTCTTGTTTTTTATTTATTTTTTATTTCTTCATATGAGTAACGTAACGTAAGTGAGGCGAGGGAAGTAGCCATACAAAAAAGAATTAAAGTGAAAGTGGCGATTTGAACTTTTGTGGCGTGAACATGAAAAAAATCCCACCTTTATTTATATTATGGCCCCCGCCTTTAACTGCCTAGCAATGGTTTGACTGGCAATGGCCTTGTTTGTCCAAATTACGTTATTTGAAACCCTAAAATACAAAATCATAAAGGGGAGGTGGATAATCATCATCGTCAATCATCATTTACGTTATTAATTAGCTTATTTTATATATGCATTTTAATTTTCAGCAGAGTAAAAAGCAATTAAATAACGAGTGATTATTTGGTCAAAATATCTTTTGAAATAATGTTATTCCGCATGAAGAATAAATACCAGAGAAGCACCTAAACATTTTGTATTTAACATTCTGATCCATTTCCAGATTTTCCATGGATAAACACAAGAGTGAAGAGAGAGTCTCTCTCTCCTTCCCTCACTCCCTCATTCTTCTTCTTCCTCTCTCTCTCCCTCTACTTATTTCTTTAACTTCCGAAAGTGAAAAACAAAGCTCTCAGAGTCTTAGTGCACCTTCTACTTCTGGATACTGGTGTGGCGCCATCGCCAATTTCCTTTTCCCACCTCTCTCTCCTTCAGTTTCTGTCATTGACCGGCCCTTCCCCCGTATTTTTTTTTATAGTTATGGAGGAAAAGGAAAGTACGGTCTCTGGGTCACTCGGCAACTCGGACACCGACTCGCCTCCGCCCGTCACCAGCCTCCACCCCCAGCCGCCACCTCACCACCACCACAGCCAGCCCGCCGTGCCCTCAAACGACGCCTTCGGCGGGGCGCTGGTTGAGAGAAGCACGGTTCCCCTCGCCGGCGATTATTTGGTGAAGAAGAAGAGGGGGAGGCCGCGGAAGTACGACGCGGACGGAAACCTCCGAGTCAAGCCGTTTCATCATCAGCATAACAACAACGGTAACAACAACAACTCGGTGCTGAGTTCTGCTACCTCCCCGCCGCAGCAGCAGCCGACGACGATGTTCTCTTTCTCGCCGTCGTCTCCGCCGTCTACGGATCAGCACCACTACCAGCAGCAAAGGTCTTACCCGCCGGCGAAGAGAGGCCGCGGTCGTCACGCTGCCTCCGGTAACTGGCAGCTTCTCGCTTCTTTAGGTGAGTTTTTTTTCCCCTTCTATCGGGAAACTCGAATTTATTATTTTTCTATTATTATTATTATTATTATTATTATTTTCCTTTAATGTATCGAAATCAAATTTTATTTACTGTTCGGTTGCCTAGAAAACCTTAGGAGAATGGGAGAAAATTAAGGGTGGTGGGAATGGCATTTAAGATTTCAAATGGTGCAGGTAGAAGAAATCAAGAATGCATGTGTTGTGTTGATAGTCTACACAAGGTTTACTATTAAACTCTTTTTAGTGGAAATTGTAATTTAAATTCGTCAAGAAGTTGGTTAGAGTTGGATGCTAACGTTGGATTTATAGACCAAATAAGATCAAATGACCCACTAGAGCATAATTTTAGAAGAAGGACTAATACACGATAAACATAATATTGCTAGAAGCCTAGAAAATAAGTGATTGCCCTGAATCATAACAATTTTTCTTGCCATTAAATTTTAGATATGGGAGTGATTCTTGGTATATTTTTACTCCCTAATCTATGTGTATTTATTCGGTTATTTTAATGCATATATTTGCAATTGCCTGTATTATTGCTACTCATACTCACTTATTGAAAGATATTCACTTATTGAATCCTATATAAAAAAATACTCACTTATTGAAGATATTTGTGATTATAATTATGTGTTCGAGGTGAATTATGATGTTAGTAAGGTAGTTAAGTAAACCCTAGCGGTATAGGCCACGTCTGTTGAAAGGGTTGTCAATCTTTTTAATCTCGGTGTGACTTAATATCTTTTTACCTCTTTTTTTTTTTTAGGGGAGCTGTTTGCAAATACGGCAGGAGGGGACTTCACTCCTCACGTGGTGACTGTAAATACCGGGGAGGTAAAACTGACATTTAACTTTTAGCTGTGTTCCTTTTACCCTGAAATCTCTCTTCTTTTAAGGGCCAATTACTACACAAAACGGTCATTAAAGTATTTTGGTCAAAGTTGACCGAATCAAGGTGTGTATCTACTTGTCCAATTTCAGAATAAGAAAGCTCATATAAACCTTGTGATTAGCACCACGTGTAGCTAGGGAGGAAGAGATTATAGCGATTTCAGGTAATTTACGAGTTAAAATTATATAGAATAATGAGTTTCTTTGGATTGATATATACGTGTAGGACTGACTGACCACACCAACTAATTAGGATTTTTTTTTGTGGCATTTTTATTATTAACTCTTAATTCTGTACATTATATGAAGTTGTTGATCTAGAAGAAGGAAGTGATTATTAGATTTGTAGTTGTTTAGTAAGTGATTTGCTATTAGTGCCAAGTTCTAGTGACCCAAATAGTAATTGGCCTCTGTTAAATCCCGAAAATATCTTCTTGGTTTTCTTTTTTCCTCTCTCTTTTTGGAATTGCGCGTAATAACTTCAATCAATGTAACCATTTTCACACTTTCTTTTTAAGGCCCATTCTTTAATGGGTTCTTCATTTACCCACCCAAAAATAATAATAATAATAATAATAACTCTAGCTGTCTTTGGTTTTACTTTTACCTCAGGACGTTGGCGGTAAAATTCTGTCACTGTCTCAAAAGGGTTCAAGGGGCATTTGTGTTCTCTCAGCCAACGGCACCGTCTCAAATGTCACCATTCGTCAACCTGGCTCCTCCGGCGGCATTTTGACATACGAGGCAAGCTCTCTAGCTAATCTAAACGATTTAAGTAATGTAGGCCGAAATAATCTAGTGATTTGATCGTTCGTCATTCTTAATTACTAATGGTGTGTCCATTTGATGAATGGCAGGGGAGGTTTGAAATACTGTCACTGACGGGATCATTCACAGTGTCCGAAAATGGAGGGAAGACCAGAACAGGCGGGCTGAGTGTCTCCCTAGCTAGCTCCGACGGCCGTGTCATCGGCGGCGGCGTTGCCGGACTTCTCTTGGCCGCCACTCCTATCCAAGTAAGGAATCTTGATTACGTCTTATGTGGCGTTTATCAATTCGTTAGTACCTTAACAATTAATTTATCCAAACTTATTTTTCAATGGTGGTAAAGATGGTTGTAGGCACCTTTATGCCGAATGGCTACAAGGTCCAGAAGAGAAAGTACACTCACCGCGACCAGCAGCATTACTCGTTGCCTCAGCCGGCAACTTCCCAGACCGCCCCCCAGCCGACGGCCATCCCGCAGCAAGCTGCAAAATGCGAGGCGGCGGCGGCTGCACCACCACCACCTTCCTTGCCAGGACAGAGCCACCACGTGACGGCGGCGGCAGCGGCAGCGGATAATTACAATGTGAATGACGGGAGGCAATTCTCGTTCCATGGTAACAATAGTAGCAATCATAACAGCCACCATAGCTCCTACAATCACGAGCGTCCCGATTCTGGTTGGAACAATGGAACGACGATGGCCATGAACTCAGGGATCCACAGACCGTCCCCTGACATCAACGTTTCAGCTGCTAGCGACGAGGATGTTCCACCAGGTACTACCTACACACGTGGCTGATGTCTAGTAGTGATCTCCTCCTAATTGTTGGAGGGTACGTGAAGATTTGCAATTAATATCTGAAGCAACGAGTTCCTGTTGTTTTGTTTTCAGGTGTGTTCTGATTCAGTTAGATTCCGAGGGGAAAACGCTACTGGGAAAGTTGGGAGGAGGGAAAACGCTACTGTGGTTGATTGTTTAGCTAACTCTGTTCTTGTCTTGGATTAGTAATATGCCTATTTTTACCGAGAGTTAATTAGGAAACCTTTAACCTCATCACAACTTGTTATTTCCTCTTGTAGTCAAATGTTGTGGTTGTTTGTGGAGTAGTAGCTTTTTGCTGTACTGCTTTACATGTTCAGATGTTCTGTTCCTGACTTGACAGGGAACCAATACTTTCATATGCAGGGGTTTTATTTGCTGTGATTTGGAGAGAACTTGCATGACATGATTAGCATGAATTCTTTAGGCATTCTGAGGTTTCATGTATGTTCATACTCATTAGTTCGCATCTTTTCATAGACTAGAACGAAGGCAATGCATCTGTGTGATTCGTGTCTCAGATGACGCATTACACTTTCCTTACCTACATTACATTATGAATCTTTACCATGTGCATATAGAGAATTTTATACAATTCCCAAAAAATCACAGGAAATGGATGATTCATAACTGAAAATGAAAGAGGATCGATTTTTAAACTGAAACACACTGGTAAACACAGGAAATTGGACAAAGAAATGGAAAGCAGCCACCATGTGGGTTTGTAGTCCAGCAAAAACAGGGAAACATGCACGAAAGATAATAGAAATTAAAAGAGACCAAAGCCTATATAGGCTAACGCTGATAGTATTTAGTTCTTTTTGCTGTCGTGAGCAAGGATGATCTTTCTGTAGTGAGCCCAGTTAGGATGAGAATGTGTTATAGCTGGCTGCCCAAATCGATTGGCATTCACGTACGAAGGAACGTCACCAGCTCTCGCCAGCCCGTGCAGGAACATAGACAGTTCGCCTCCTGCAGCTGCAAATAAAAAAACATGAAGAGTTATATACTCAAAATCAACAGGAAGAAGAGACAACCAAAGAGAAAGGGACTTGAATTTAGTATAATAATGTTCTTAATTACCTAGCACATTGTCTTTCACGTTCTCAAACTTGTACACTGGAGGAAACACTGCCGTGTTTGGCTACATCAACGATAAATTAAACCAGCAAGAGGAAATGATAATTAAGGAAGTCTGAAATCCTAAGATGATGGTACTATGACATTTATGAATTTGAAATGGAGGAAAATGTGATTTGTAATTACAGGATTCAGAAGCGCTGTGTATGGCTCGGATTCCATCATGATTGTATTCGACGCGGAATACTGAGCGTTATCTAAGCCCCAACGCTTCTGGAAAACCTTGTTAAGCTCTTTCAGGAATATGGATTCGTTGTTATTGTTCAGCATCTTGAATCCCGAGCTCTTGCACTCTTCTCTATTCTGAGAGTCGTGTTACATTAATATAATCATGTGTAGTGTGTTATATTGAACAAACAAGAATACATTATATCATGGTAATTAATCATAATTAAGTACTCACCCAAATGAACAAGAAGTCACTCATCTTCAAACCGCTCATCACACAGTCCAGAGCATTGTCTGTGTACCATCTATGCCATCATCAATTTCATTAGACAGTTCACCAACAAAACCCTAGCTACCTCAATCGTTTCTAACTTGGAATCAGGACATCGACTTACTTCTCAGCAGTTGACCAGATTGCCACGTCGAACCTTTCAAGGCAGAACTTCAAGAACTCCTGGCAGTGAGGCCTTTTGTAAACTGACGAATTAGGAAACAGTTGACGTTACAAAAATGAATAGGCAAACAAGACCAAAAAAACCCCCCTCCCCTGCGTACCTACAAATGAACTTACGTACATACGTACCTACAAAGTTCTCGTGGCCAGCGTCGTTAGGCCAAGTGGCGTAAACAGTTGCGGCAGGATTCTGTCCTTTCAGCATCCAACCCTTGAAGGTTCGAAACGAGTTTCCACGTTTCATGACCGGTTCGCAGAGCAACCCGGCAAGCCCCAGCACCAGAAGCTTCCTCTTAGGTGCTACGACAACTGGCCCGACGATGTTGATGAGATTGGCTAGCCATGAAAGGTCCAAGTTCAGTTCGACTTCCTTCTCTTCGTCCTTGGATTTTCGAGGCAAGGTTGCCTTCAGCTTCAGATTTGCTTGCATGCCTACAGATCGAGAGAACACTCTGTTCCCCTGTTTGTGTTTCAGGATGTGAGAGTTGGCCCTTGGGCTTGGTTGAGGAGCGTACGTGGTTATTTATGGTGGGATTCCGGAAGCTCTGATTGGATTAACAGTTAATCATCCACCCTGGTGATTAGGATTAATTGAATTTGGAAAGGCTGGCGGATATCATAATGATGGTGGTGTTGGAGGCTGAGCGCCTGACGCTTCGGATAGTGAAAATTCTATTTCTCGTTGGGTATCTTTAGGAAATGACAATGACGTTTGGTTAGTAGGACATGCATGCATGATTCTTTGTGGTTAATATAAATGGAGTTCTACCAAGTTTCTACATAGTGGAATTAGGGATGACAAAGTGAGAATAGCAAATAGTACTATTTTCTTTTACGTCATTTTAGAATGCATATTGTTATGAATTTTGAATTTAACATTGAGAATATGTACTTTATTCGGAAAGATAGTGGCACGATGGAAGGAAAAAAAAAAAGTATTCATATGTTTCACCAAAAGCTTGTTAAAAAATGCATTCGTTACCAATACTAGTAACAAGAAGAACGGTGAATCAGATTATGACAAATTCAAGCAGAGTTGGAGGCGTTCTTATTTTGAATTCCAGTGCACGCTCTTTGGCTATATGAGCTTGTTCTTCTGTGCAAAACCAATTGTGAACTCCACAAAAATCAGGTATGGTCAACCTCTATCAATAGCAAATCTCTCCAGCTCGATGAAATACTCGAAAGCATACTCAACAAACTCACAATCGAGGTCGAACCCATTGAACCCAACGATCTCCACCTCTTTGATGCTCGTCCTTTTCACTTTATTCACCACAGCAGGCTCCCGTAAGAGACGACTTTTCTCTTGCGACATGGTCGTAACCACCTACATCCAAAACAATTGATCAAGCTATAGTGAAAAGTAAAAGCTAGCCAAGTTATACGAAACAAATAAGAAGTCGATCGATCATTTAAACGACTCTAACACAAAAGACCGCATGTCACATGAATCATGATCGATCGATCACTGCGACATAAAAAGAAAAGAAAATCAAGATGATGATAACAATCCCCAGAACTTAATTAACTTACCAAAACTCTCAATGTGTGCAAGCGAGGACAAGCATTTATCAAGGTAGTCCAGCCAAGGATGCTTCTGTGACCTTGTGTAGGAAAACTTTTCAATGTCAGCCGCTCCACGCAGGTTAGTTCAGCCAGATTCGAAGGAAACATAATTGCCGTCTACAACAAACAAATAGACAAGCATGCAACTGTTAGTAAGGAAACATAAAGGGAAATCTACAATTTATACCTAATAATTCGAGTCGAGTTATTGAAATGAAAACATATTTTGAACTCACGATCCACTCACCGTGGCCATTTTCAGGGTAAGCGTCCGCACCCGACCAACATAGGCAGAGAGGGCTCGGAAAGCCATTTCAGGGCTGCAAAAATCAAACCCTAAAGTCAACTCCACAAGACGGTGACAGTCGTTGTGCACCATCAGTTCCTCCGTTGGATCATCGACGCCGTGGTAGTGCAAGTGAGTGAGCTTAGGAGCATCCCCGATCTCCAGCACTCTAAGCGGCTCGCATCTGTTCACTTCCAAATACTTAAGCGCCCGAATACGTCGTAGCCTGAGATTCACAAGCGAATGCGAGTGATACACAACCAACCGTTCGAGTAAAGGACAGTTGGCAACAAAATGCTCGACAACCTCTCCTCGTACGTCCACGAAACCCAAGCTGAGCGACCTCAGGAGCTTGATGTCGGATGCCCGAGTTTTGATGTGATCGAAACAAGCCTCGGGGAAAACATAATGGTGACTACGATTGTAGGTGAAGTAGAAGAGCTCCAGGGACTCGACTCTCTTCGATATCAACGCGAACTCGAGCCATCGATCCATATCCCCACCCGAGTTGCACTCTTTCTCCAAGAAGAACTGAACTCGGAACTTGCTGATGACCGGACTTGAGCCATCGTCATCCTCAAGCTGCCTCAAGACTCCGTTCACCCAGTTGATGTACCAACGCCTTTTCTCCTGCACCCACGTGTCCCTCTCCTCGTCGCTCGAGTAAGGCGGGTTGAGGCATGCGATCCCACGAAACACTTCTCCGGCGTCCAAGTCGAGCACCGTGACGGACGATTTCCACAACTTCCTCCACCTGCTCGACAGGACCGAAGTGGCGGCTGCTTCTTTGAGGGTCAACATGGACACGACTTTGCCGAGGATCTCATCCGGCAATTCGCTAATCCGGTCGACATCGATACTACTACTGCGGCTCAATCCAGAGCCGTCGGGCGCCATTCTTTCTCGGTGGCCGCGGGCGGATCTTTCTTTCCCTATCTTGTGTTCTCTATATAATTCGTTAGAGAGAGTACTGATTCGCACGGCACCGGTGTTCTATTGAGGACAGAAAGAAAACGTCCATATATATAAACCTAGCGTGCCAACGTACTTTCCCTTTTCCTTATCGACCACCAAATCCTCGTTACATATTTACTTCTACCTTGACGAAAAGAACGAAAATGCTATATACAATTTATTGAAATTCTAGTATTCTTCTTTCAATGTTTTTATTTCTGAAGGGTAAATTTCACGTTTGGTCTCTGTATTTACTAAAAAGTGTCATTTTTAGTCACTAAAAACAGGGGCGGAGTAAGGTTTTGAGACCGCGTGGGTCGAAAATAATTTTTTTTATTTTAGTTATTTTTAAAGTATATAAACATCCTTTGAGATCATTGAAATATCACAAAATAGCATCTAAACTAAAAACGGAGCACATGATTAACTTAGGATAAAAGTAAAACCGTAAAAGTAATATTATTTTAGCGTCTAGATGGTGGTCGAGAAGGAAAAGGAAAGACTCTTGCCCGCTAGCTAAACGGGGTTAGCTATCTCAATCTAATAAGCTTAGCTAGGGTTACATATAGATATGTTTCTGTCACCACCATGATTGATCGCTCGTTCGCTCGCTCAATATAAAACCAAAGGTGCTCTCTCCGATCCGTAACTACAGAACACAAAATAGGGAAAGAAAGATCCGCCGCCGGTCACCAAGAAACAATGGCGGCCGAAGATGACTCACGATTAAACCGCAACAATAGCCGTGGCATTATCGATGTTGACCGGATTAGTGAATTGCCGGATGACATCCTCGGAAGAGTCGTGTCCATGTTGACCCTCAAAGAAGCAGCCGCCACTTCGGTCCTGTCGAGCAGGTGGACAAACTTGTGGAAATCGTCCGTCACGGTTCTCGACTTCGACGCCGGAGAAGTATTTCATGCTATTGCTTCCCGCAATCCGCCTTACTCGAGCAACGAGGAGAGGGAGGCATGGGTGCAGGAGAAAAGGCGTTGGTACATCAACTGGGTCAACGGAGTCTTGAGGCAGCTTCACGATGGTGCCTCCAAACCGATCATCAACAAGTTTCGAGTCCAGTTCTTCTTGGAGAAAGAGTGCAACTCCGATGGGGACATGGATCGATGGCTCGAGTTCGCGTTCATGTCAAAGAGACTCGAGTCCCTGGAGCTGTTCTACTTCACCGACAGCCGTTACCATTACGTTTTCCCCGAGGCTTGTTTCGATCGCATCAAGAAGACTCGGACGTCCGACATCAAGCTCCTCAGATCCTTGAGCTTGAGCTTCGTTGATGTACGAGGAGAGGTGGTCGAGCATTTCGCGGCTAACTGTCCCTTGCTCGAACATCTGGTCCTGCACAAATCACACTCTCTAGTGAGTCTCAGGCTGCGACGGATTCGGGCGTTGAGATACTTGGAAGTAAGCAGATGCAAGCCGATGAAAGTGCTGCAGATCGACGATGCTCCAGGGCTCACTCACCTGCACTACCATGGCCAAGATGATGGAACGAAGGAATTGCGGGTGCACAACAATTGTGCCCGTCTCGTGGAGTTGACACTAGGGTTTGATTTTTGCAAGCCTGAGTTTGCTTTCCGCTCCCTCTCTCCCTACGTTGGTCGGCTGCAATCCCTCACGGTGAAAATGAGCCCCGTAAGTAGCCATTCCTTGCTCGCTGCGAGCGAGAATATGTTGATTCCAATAATTCGAACTGGACTTTTCTTTCATTTAATTTGCTCACTAACTGCATGTTTATTCGTTTGTTGTAGTCAGTGATTAGGTTTCCTTCGAATCTGGCTGAATTGACTTGCCTGGAGCGGCTAACATTACAAAATCTTCCTGCGCAAGGCGACATAAGCATCCTAGGCTGGAGTACATGGATAAATGCGTGTCCTCGTCTGCACACATTGAGAGTTAAGGTAAATCGATCAATATTAGGATCCCCATTATCTTATTGAGTTTCTTTTTATAACGAGGAATCACAATGCATACGGTTTTTTGTTTTTTGTTTTTTTAAACAAGATGAACGACTTCTTACATGTTCGTATTAGGCTAGCTCTTATGTTTTTTTTTTCCGATTTAGTATAATCTTCCTAATTTGTTTGATTGTTTCTGATGTAGGTGGCTACGACCATGTCGAAAGGCAAAAGCCTAAGACTGTGGAAGGCTCCCGTGGTGAATAAAGTGAAAAGGACGAGCATCAAAGAGGTCGAGATTGTTGGGTTCAATGGCTTCTACCTTGATTGTGAGTTTGTTGAGTATGCTTTCGAGTATTTCATCGGGATGGAGAAGTTAGTTCTCGACAGAGGGTTGACTATACCAGGTTTTGGTGGAACTTACAACCGGTTTTGCACAGAGCAACAAGCTCAAATAGCAAAAGAGCGTGCATTAGAGTTCAAATCAAGAGCACCCCCAACACTACTGGAATTTGACGTTGTCTAGGTCGTTTGTTTTCAGTAACATTATTATTATAGACAAATATTGGTTAGCATTGCATGGTTTTTATGAAGTTCATATGAATGAATTCGAATATGTGTTGTGTTTTTTCGATTTCTTTCTTAATATTATAGTTAGTTATATATGAATTGAAGAGTATAATATAAATATGAATGAAAATGTAGTATATAATCAAAATCCGATTTCAAAGAAAACATTCAGTCGAGCCAAAATCCAATTGAATTCAGAAAATCATGATGAACGATCATTCTTTTATTTTGTTGGAAAAACCCTCGTTCAATACTTGTTTGATTTTGTTTTAGAAAAAGAAAATTTGTTGGAAAAACAATCACGTTTTGGTTTCGGGCTCAACTTCAATAAGAGGTGTCAAGGAAAAGGCCCAAAAAATGGGCCTCCGATCCAATTTTTTTTTTTGATGGCCGCTGTGCGTCTTTCGGAGCGAACCTCCGATCCAATTCACACAACCCAGTAGGGGAGGAAATAGAGAGTGCTTCTCTCCTCATTTCTCAAGGCTACTAGAAGACACGCGGCACTCACACCGGACAGTCATCGCCACCCTGAACCTTCTAGCGGCCCCTTCAATTTCTTCTTCACTTGTCCAGCAATTTCTAGATTCCTGAACCGCTCGTTGAACCCTTATAAAGCCTCTCATAGCACCCCGATCCGATACCTAACCAAGCTGAGACAGAATTCGAAATATACATTCGCCGGGATAACAAAATGAAGCCGATCAACGACAAGGAAGACAAGGTGGTGATACGGGCGGTGAGCCACGACGAGGAAGGCCGGAAGCGGGTGGAGAAGACGGAGCTGTCCACCCACAACATCGACACCATCAAGCACGTCGAGAAGAAGCTGAGGGACAAAGGTGTCCACAGGATGGACCGCCATCCGGTGGACGGCATCGGGATCAAGAATCCGCCTCCCAAGTCCGGCCACGGCGGGAAGTACACGTGGGAGGGTCCCGGTGACCTGGCGGAGAACGAGATGGAGCCCGTCCCCGCCGCGATCGACGAGAAGGATCCCAACTACGTGGATGAGGAGGAGGAAGAGAGGATCCTGAGGGGGGAGAGGAGCGACGTCGCCGGGATTGTGGTCGGAGAGGTGGAGGTGGCCAAGGCGGCGGAAGGCAGGGAAGGCGTCGCAAGAGTTGAAGTGGATCCTAAGCTCGTTTAATTTGATGAGTGGGAATTTACTGTCGGTTAATTTTGCTGGTTTTTTAAACTTCCAGTTGATTTACTTGAATCTGCGTGGTAAAACTAAAACATGGAATGTAACTATGTAATATTAGCCGATGAACGAGAGGTTTGGAAGGTGTAGTTTCTTTATCTCGTCTCAGACTTTCTTTCTACAGATCGTTCTCATTATCTCGTCTCAGCCATCATCAGGCCGAAATGTCGTAAACCGGCCCACAACCTGAAAGGGTCCAGTCGTATTAATAATGCTAGGCTAGGCCCAACTTCAGTACGCGATTGACCGATAATGACAAAAAGAAGACGACTGGAATCCACTGACCTTGGTCCCACCCACATGCTAAATTTATCCGGCGGGTTGCATCTCAAACAGAGAGCTAGCTACCCCCACCCACTGAACTGAAGTCTCAACATCTCTTTGATCTTCCTTGCTCTCTGAGTCTCTGTTCGATTAATTGCCTCGATTCACCCAAAAGATAGAACGTGATATCGTAAAGGCATGGGGTGGTGGAGCAGCAAGAGGAGAACATGGTGCGCAGTGTTGTTGGGTCAGGCAGTTTCGCTATTCCTTGCTCTCAGCGGCTTCAGCACCTCTCTCCTAGCCACTATGGGTCTGTACACAACTCTCCAGTATTTTTCCTTGCCGACTTTCTTGGGTTACTGTTCATTTTGGCAGCTCTTTTTCCCCCCGGTCTGTTGTTGTACTGAATAGTCTCGTTTTGGCAGGTTTTGATGCGCCTGTAACTCAGAGCTGCTTCGGTTACTTCAGTTTAGCCACGGTTTACGGCGGCATTCTGCTTCACAGGCGCCATAAACTGCAGGTTTCTTGGTATTTGTATCTCCTAGTCGGATTTCTGGAAGTGCAGGCCAATTTTCTACGTACGCAGCTTAAGCTCTAGTTTCCTTCTATTCTTAGCTCGAATTTGTAATGATTGAGAACAACCCAGTTCCTGCAATTCCCCTTTGGATTCAGTAATCAGAGAATTAGTTCTGCGTGCTACTGTGATTTTTTCAGGGACCAAAGCGTACCAGTTTTCGTCAATTACCAGTGTCACACTGTTGGTCTGCTTTACCATACCATGGGCCATCATTCTAACTAGGGTGTTCCTGGGCACCCGCTATTCGATCCTGCAGTTGGTTGGTTCAGCGCTTTGTGTAGTTGGTCTTGCTCTAGTTCTCTTATCAGACGCTGATGGCGGTGGAGGTGAAGAAAAAAAGAAGATGATCACTCTTGATGTTCCGTTTTATTCTCTAGTTGATCTTCATGTAGGACTAATGACATGTTTCCCAACTCTGCAGGTGGCTCGATGCCTCTTCTGGGCGACACGCTAGTGATTGGGGCATCGATTTTCTTTGCTTTCTCCAATGTTGGTCAGGTAATTGGAAGCTGTCGTTTCTTTTCTCTAGATTGTTCCATCACCCCATTTTTGTACTTCACTTCTCTGTTGAAATTTGCAGGAATTCATTGTGAAGGACAGAGGTCAGATGGAGATGGAGATGTTGTCAATGCTCGGAGTTTTTGGGTTTCTATTCAGTTTGGTGGAGCTGTATCCTTTTGATCACATTCTTGGTGGTTTCTTCAAGGGAAAGGCACCTTTGGTTCAAACGAGTTTTCCATAACTACGTTATTGCAGATCTGCATTTGAGTTGCGGAGTCTAGGGTCAGTGGACTGGTCTGTAGATATGGTGAGTAATGTAACTATATTTTCACCCAAACTCTCATTTATGTCTTACAAATAAACCCCATTTTGCTTGTATGTGCTTTCAGATATGGGCAATTGCTGGCTACACGCTCTCGATGTTTTGTTCATACTCCATGATTCCTTGGATTCTCAAGGTATCGGTATCTTTTTCCTTATGGTCTTCATCATTCTCACATCAAAGACAGCTTCCATAGATCAGCAGGAATTGTGTTTTATGCAGTGGAGTGGAGCCACAATGTTCAATCTCTCCATCCTCACTAGCAATATGTGGGCTGTTGTTATTCGAACCTTCTTCTACCAACAGAAGGTTAGTTATAGACTTATAGTGTCTGTTTGTGCATATGGTTTTGAGGTAGCAATTGCAGCAGTCATCAAAGTGATGGCTTTGAGACTATCAATTGCAGATGGACTGGCTATACTTCCTTGCCTTCACAGTTGTGATTCTTGGGCTAGTCATTTACGCCATAAAGTAAGTTCTGATCTGCTTTTCTTCTTATGAAAGATGCTTGTGCAACGTGTTAGTAGTGAGCGACTCGTTTTGACTCTTAACAGTGAGAAGGACCCAGTCTCTAAGCATGAAGTAGACAGTGAGAATTTGAGTTCAGAATGCCAACGGCTAGTTGTTGATGAAAATCCAGAGGCAGTTGCTGCTGGAAATCAATGTTTAGTTCCATGAAACGGGTTCAGGACCTCATCAGTATCACTACTCAACGGACATCCGCAGTATCAGTAGTTAGAAATTACAAAACAGAGAAATTGTCGAAGATGATTAGAGTCTGCCTTGCATTCTTTTGACAAAGATAGAAGCATAATGTCATTCAGAAGCCTTGTTGTAAAGGAATGCTCAGCTCCAAATCACCAGGCTTCTAAGTTAGCCATCTTTTCGAATAAATCTATACAGAAGTCTCTTCAGATATGGTTGCCAGTCTATTCACTCTAAATACCAGTCTTCTAAGCTAGCCATCATTTCAATAACTATTAAACTCTACTGAAGTCTCTTCAGGTATGGTTGCCAGTCTCTTCAAAAATCCTATCAATTTCAAATCTGGTTGCCAGGCTCTTCTGGGTTTTGAAGTGCAGGGGAATAGATGAACCTGGCTGGGATAAAATGTGTGAGCAAATTTTCATTGAGCACTCTGTAAAAATTTCATCGAACACACTTCTTGTTTGCTTGAGGAGTTTTCTCTTCCCTTTGCTGACTTTCTCCATGTTGTGCACGTGGTCAGTTTTTTTTCGTTGTTCTTCATGTGGACCCAGAAACGAGTGATCAAGAATGCTTAGTTAATATGTCGGATTGGCTTTATTTGAACCAGAGATCTATCTTAGGCCACACAAATCTTTCAGTTGATATTTCTTGTCTGGTCAGCGGCCCCCTCTTGATTAGCATGTCAATCACTCATTTTATTCCCACTCAAAATCATTACGAAAGTACTTGCAGTTTAATGTTGCGAAAGCTATGGATCGGTGGAGAATGAAGAAGAGGACATGGTGGGCAATGGTGTTGGGTCAGGCTGTTTCTTTCACCGTTGCGCTTGCTGGCTTCAATTCTTCCCTCCTAGTTTCTCTGGGTCTGCATTCAATTAACCGGATAAGTTCTCCTTACCGTTCATTCAAGTGTCATATTAATTCTGTTTCTGAAAATGATGGAGCAGGTGTCGATGCTCCAGTAGCTCAGGGATGCTTCAGTTACTTCAGTTTGGCACTGATATACGGTAGCATACTGCTCCACCGACGCCATACGCTACTGGTAACAGAACATAGCTAGTCAACAAAATATATTTTGTGTTTCTTGGCATTAATAGATCTTCGGATTCTCTCCTGAACATTGGAATCTGCAGGTTTCTTGGTATTGGTATCTCCTCTTGGGATTTCTGGATGTGCAGGCGAATTTTCTGTGTAAGTCACTTCTTTTTATCAGTCTTTTACATCAAAATGTCCAACTGGGTAGAACCGAGTTCATGAATCTGATGATTACTGCAAACAAGACACTAACGACTTTGGTGCCAATTACTGTGGTGTCAGTGAACAAAGCGTACCAGTTCTCCTCAATTACAAGTATTACATTGCTGGTATGCTGGTCGATACCATGGGTCATTATTCTCACTTGGCTGGTGCTGGGCACCCGCTATTCGATCCTGCAGTTGGTTGGTTCAGCGCTTTGTGTTCTTGGCCTTGTTCTGGTGATCTTATCTGATGCTTGGACGGATAGCGGAGGAGGTAAAACTATTCCTGATGTACCATTTTTCTACCCTTCGTCAACATTAATGGCGTATCCTAACCCTGCAGGAAGCTCAATGCCTCTTCTTGGTGATGCACTGGTTATTGGTGCAACAATCTTCTTTGCATTGGCCAACGTTGGCGAGGTTATGATGCTCTCCTTTCTTACAAGTGACATGCCACTAGAATTGCAAGATTAACTCCCTTTTTACATCTCCCTACATTTCAGGAGTTCATTGTGAAAGACGGAGGACAGATTGAGATGGAGATGCTGTCGATGATCAATGTTTTTGGGTTGCTATGCAGTTTGGTTGAGCTGTATCCTTGCAGTAGGAACTGGCCTCGCTTAATTATCCAGGAAATATGGTTCAAATTCGTAGTAAGTGATCTCTTCAGAAGGGGACCTCATAGGGTTCAGACGAAGTTTTCCATGACTACCTTGTTAATTACTGTAGAGCTGTATTTGAGCTGAAGGGTCTAGAATCTTTGAACTGGTCCATTGATATGGTGAGTAACTTATCAATCACATCACAGATGCTATCCTCTGATGTATATTTTACCTGTTCTTGTTTGCTTTATATGCATTCAGATATGGGCCATCATTGGCTACACCCTCTCAGTTTTTTGCCAATCCTCTATTGGTCTGTACGTTCTCAAGGTACTGAATTTTACTTGTGGTCCTCCGTCGTTGTCATAGTGAATGCGACGCTTTTAGATTGCCAGCCAGGCATGGTGCTCACTAGTTGGGATGATCTGTTTTGTTGTCTTGAACAGTTGAGTGGAGCCACCATGCTGAATCTCTCTTGCCTGTCTAGTAACATGTGGGCTGTTGTAATCCGAACTATTTTCTACCATCAGAAGGTCAGTAATGGTGTCATTGTCTACAACGTTCTACCGCCGGTAGGAGTTAGGTTTGAGCATTTGGTTACAAGCCTTTGAGAACATTGCAGGTGGACTGGCTCTACTTTCTTGCCTTCGCAGTGGTGATTCTTGGGTTAGTCATTTACTCCACAAAGTAAGTTTTGATCCGGTTGTTCCTTCTATATGGAAAGCTTTTCGTATTGGTTGGGTGATTAACTGGTGACTCGCCGGTTCGACTCTCAACAGTGAGAAAGCTCCAGTTCCTGACCATGATTCAGATGGGGTGAAGTCGTCGAGTTCAGAATGTGAAGGACTACTTGTTGATGAAAACGGAGAAGCAGTTGCTGGACATGCAGGTTCAGTCCCGTGATGTTATTATCTTATGTACAATTGGATGGTCATAACTCATATGTCTTTTTTGAGTCTTGGACTTGGAGAAAGGGCTCCGTGTCAAATTACTAATTAGGCGGTGAGTGATGAATGAAACTGTGATTCAGCCATAGAGCTGGATTGGGCCGACTGCTTTACTAGTCTGGGCCGAATCATATGGCAAGCCCGTTCGTACTATGTTATATAGTGACCCATTTGTCGGTGTTGACTGCTGATTAAGCTTGGTTGGACTAGGAATATGGTAGAGGCTTAGTTGTAGCGTCAAACATGCACAAGTAGGTGTACCTCTTTTTGGGGCAACCCATGAAACTGGAAGGAAGAGTAAAGGATCAGCATGGTCCATGCACAGGTCAGTAGTCAATCATCATATGCATAAACCGAGAAAATGGTCCCTCCAGTCCTGGCTGGTTAGCCTCAACTCGACGAGTCCCCTACAATAAGTAACACCATTCAGTGGTGGCTCGAGTGAGAAGGCATGTCGGTTGTCATGATGTGTTTTTTGGGTTTAGTTCCTATAGCCGATTGTTACGAGGAAAAAAGTTATTTGTTGACCATCGATATGACTGGAAGCTCGAATTGTCTGCTCTTATGAGTTTGTCAGGTATTCATATAAGTTGGGCGTGTTAAGATTGTTCGTCATACATACACACAAAAAAATGCTTTTATTGAAACTCTGGATACCATCTCATCGAAAAAGATTCACAATATATATATATTTTTTCCGGTAGTTTGGAAGGCGATAGGGATCTGCTGGTGGCAGCAGTTACTAAATTCTTATCAAGAAGGATTTGATTGTATGAAGTGATCAATGATTAGTAACAGAGTGAAGTGAGCTCTATTATGAACGATAGAGATTCTAACATATATATATATAATAGTTAAATGATGAGTAGGCGATGTACCGTACCGACATGTAGTGGAAGAGAACTTACCATTAACGTTGCTTTGGGTATTGTTCGAGATGGCTTGAAGGAAGCACAAGGCCCAGTTGTGTGTCAGTACTCATCATCAGATCAGTAGTGGATCGAGCACATTAATTCCAACACGTACGTACGTGCGTGTGTTCCTCACCACATGGTTTTGCAATCATACAATCTGATTATTCAATTCAAGAACAAGGCAACCCGCAATGGAGATCTTTCTTCACCAGCCATTAGCCATAGCAAATGGCAACTGAAACAGAAAGGGGGAGATGACAGCCACAGTCACAGAGGGAGATTATTTGCCCACTCCACAGCAATGAATGAACAGGAATGAATGTTTTGGTGTGGATGACAGCAATATCCCTTGCTTTCTCCTCCCCCGCCTTCTATTCTTTTTGCCCTTTAATTTGTGTGTTGTTTCTGGTTTCCCATGTTACTTTGTTGCTTTGGTGGGTATATGATATTTCATCATAACCAAAGACAAAACTGGTGGCTAGCTTGGGTAGAGCGATTTGTTTGTCCTTATGTGGGTATGTAATGAAGGACATGCCAAGCTGTTGTTGCTTCTTATGGCATAAAGGCGACACCCATTTCACTCAAAAAGTGGATGCAGTGCAGCCTGTAAAAATGTAAATCTCGATCCGTAAATGATTACTGCCTTAGTGACGGTGGCAGATGATCTTTTCTTTTTTCTTTTGATAATTACTGGCAGATGATTTAAGACACATAGTTGGTCGAAATGATGATAGTGAGACATGAACAAAGAATTTCGGTTTTATATTTGACATTGAGTCAATATATATTATGCTCTCAAATCAATCCACAACTATATTGATTCAGGTCTAATTATTTTAAAATACTTAAAAACCATATAACTATATAAACATGTTGTTTACGTTAGTTCGGAAATGAGTTTTCACATATCCATCTTGCAATAATGTAAGATGAAATATATAAAAAAAATATGGTGCAACGAACAACAACGTATATTATGTTAATCAAATTCTATCATTTTCTTCTTCTTGGTCTTTAATTTAGTGAATGATTCGAGACAAAACTATGTCATGAGTAGTTGTACCTCGTCATTCAAACACCACCAATATGCACTAGGAATGGGAATAGGGTTAACTCAAGATAGATTGATGGACAGACAAGTGTCGAGGTTACATAACCTTGGGAAATAAGTAAAACCTATGTTGGAAAAGGTGTGCTGTCTATTTATATCAGTTCCAAACAAGGCAACCTGAGCTAGCTTCTTGTCTCATGGCAATTCCATTCTTCCCTGCTTCTTAAAGGACCTAATCATACATTAAGGCTTCTTGAGCATCTCATTGACTGAAGATAGAACAGCTTAATTGAGGAACCCACTCGACTTAAACCAAATGATTAGCGACTTAAACCTGTAATTAAGTTATATTAGTGGAGGGGACATATATTATTAGGGTGGTACTGCATCACATCCATATTGCATCATATTATTCTTTTTCCTAACTTACCAACCCCCCAATCCATTTTCCTTATCAGACCCCCTTTTTTGTGCCTGTAATTTGATTGAATTAAAAATAAGGTCGTGACTACATATTTCTAGCTAATGTAAGGGGAAGAATTCTAAATTTCTTATACCTAATAGCATGTATACAGTAGTTTTAGTGAAACTTACCGTTAGGTCCTCTATACGTGGATTTTGTTTACAATTAAAAACTTGTACATTTCGATCAATGTCAACTGTATATCTTTCTGCCATGGAGCTACGTGGCTAGGAGAGTAGGTAATTAAGAAGAGGCTACGATTCCCCTTCCCCTTAATATTTGTTCCGAGACTACTGTGTTTTGTATTAATTTGTTGAGAAAACATTGGAAAGTGGCAGAATAAGGGCAATTAGCCCCTCTTCCTATGAAATGAATGGGGATTATCACTTGGGTTGACTTGGGGAGTAGGTGTAAGTAAATGTAGGAACTAGGAATCAAATTGGTAATTCCACTAAAAATCAAGGGCCTAGGAGGAATGTTACTTAGGAATAATGAGGCCAAGAACAACAAGTAAAACAAAGTGGGATTGGGAGACTTGATATTATTATTATTATTCTCTTCATCGCATTTTGGCTTCTCGAGAACACTCATAGACCATACACACACAACAAATTTGATTCCCAGAAATAAATGTGGGGAACTTCATATGCCATCTACTTTGAAAAAGACAATAAAGCTAATTCCTTTTGGCTAAATGTGCAGTTAACAAACACTAAAATTGGACATTTATGCTTTTGTCTCTTTTTAATTCCTCTTTTTTTTTTATGTAATGATACATGTGTTATGACAAATGGTATTATCGGACTTTCTGATTTTTGACCAATTATATAATTGAATAGTATCTTTTATAAATTTGGCGGATATTTATCAAAATCGTCATTAACTAATACATAATTTCGGATTCAAATTTATAATTTAAAGATCAGTAGTGGCCAGTGGGACTTCAATATTACTTATGTATATTAGTCATTTTATGAATTTGGTTAGATGGGGAAGATTCCTTTCTTCTTCTCTTGAACTTACCTTTGGGTTCTTGTTGTGTGGATTAGGATAAAAGTATTAGCTGGAACAAAAAAACAGCCAGTTAGTGGCAAACATTGTGATGACGATGGTATAAGAGAAACAATTAATGCATAGATTGACAATGATTCGCCTTTCCAAAAACAATCAAAGGAGTTCATGCTCATGTTCTTGGAATAAACATGTAAGAGATGACTGAACGTGTAGTTGATTATGTAGGTTGATTAGCTACAAAAATAATTATCTTTTATGAAAAATACTATATTACATAATAATCATCAGCGAGTTTACATAAATTACTCATGAAGGCAGACAAGATACATTACTCATTTTCAGACCTCTTTCAAGAGTCAATCGACAATTTAAAGTATTGACAGAGATGCAATCTTTTTCCTCCCAGACGATGGTGATTGTCGGCTCCAAAGTTCGAATTTAGAGTGTGGCATCTGTCATCATCTCCACATTGTCGTCAGAATAAGGGTTGCAGAGAAACGATCACGATATTGTAGCACAAATATATAATATTCAAACTACGAGTCTATGGTGGCATCTTAATTACTTTTTCTTTGAAAAAGGGAAATCAAACTACAACCATACCATGCTACGAAATTAAAGTAATTACGAGCTATAAGAATTATTGAGAAAACTTACCGTATCACAAACACACTTCAAAACTACATCGTAATGTTGGAATATACAAAAATGTAGATTTTCAATAGTTACATAGAATATCTATGGTACAAGAAAACAATTGACTTATTAGGTATTTGTGCTTCCATTTAAAAGCAAATTTGCCAAGAAATTGGGATCGTGTTTGATCCACATTTGGTGACGAGCAAGTTGGCCATATGTAGATAATATTAACCTAGCTTAGCTATTATCTACTCCCATGGCGGGGCATGTGCTTGAACACTAAGGTCAATGTGCACGACACCATTGTTTTTCTAACTAACATATTATCATAACATATAGATGAGAAGAGAACTATGTAAAAGGGAAATATTAAAATGTTAATAGCATGATTAGCATCATTACTCCCTATACTATCTTGTTTTAACTGGTATGTATTTGTAGTACTTTTCCATTGGCAAATCATGAACATAAAGTACATTTTTGATAACTCGCATGTCATGTACATTTGAAAATCAGTCTTTTAGGCATTAGTCGATCCTGCTAGTAAATGCATAGTACAAGGTGGGGAAATTATGTAAACCCTAAAGATTATGGGTGTGTATGTGTAATAAATAAAAATTAGCTAGATAGCCTTGCTTGATGAATGTTAAGTTGCTAACTGCGCGCTGCTGAGCGTGCCGACTAGCTATATTGGTTTTCTTTTCTGAGGATTGAAGAAAAAGGTTTGCTCAAGATCACAATATCATCAATGGGGGCAGCCGTTGAGCAGTCTCTTTATTAACCGGCTGCCTGTCTGTATATATTAATTTCCTTCTGAGGAACAAACGAAATATATATGTTTGCTAAATTGGATTGAATCTTCCCTGATTATTATGAGGTCATGAAACTAACCGCTCAAAACGTTGTATTATAAACAATTAATACTTAATAGTCGACATATATTGAGGAAAATAACTAACATTCTTGATACGATTTCAAGAAACTTAGTAGTAGTTGTAGCGCTATTTATCATGTTAATTAACGAGAGATTTCATTCTTCTCCGAATTTGTAATATAACTTATTAATAGTTAATGTTTTGTATGTATCACTATGTAGCAAAATTTATTGGATTGTTATTTCTCTTTGTCAATATTATGACCACTCTTTCAAATGCAGAAAGAATCACCTAATTGAAAATGATCTTTACTAGCTACAAGCATTTTATTAATAAATCAATACATAGGATGTCGCTAGAATCCACCATTGAAGCATAAACCGGCCTTTAAGTTTGTTTGTTGAGAAATCCATTTCTCAGTTGACATTGCTAGGCTAGGCTAAGGGGGAAGGAATATATAGAAAACTAATGATGAAACCATTTGTCCACATTCTGAATCATTAGCCAAATATATCTATAATTTTTTTTTGCATGAATGATGATATTATATTTTCTTTCCCCACTTAAGTTACACCAAATCCCCTCTAATATCAAATAAGAATATGTTCAAAGAAGTATATATTTCTTAGTTTGATTAATTGTTTATATTATGAGACGATTCAAGTAGTAGAGTATAGAATTGGTACGGTTTGCTTATGGATTCAACCCTGATTCATTTGCAATTATGGGTTTACCAAGCAGTAAGAGGGCCAAAAGTAATTGTAACGATAAGTAATGGCTAGCAGTGAGTGGCAATGATGCATTGTGATTTGTGAGTGATAATGAAAATGATTAACTTCTTTTATGTGTGACCAGAAGCATGTAGTATTTTCTGATTCCATTAACAAATGTTTGTAAATCAACTTTGCAAAATGATGGGAAGTTTTGAAGTATGCATTAATTAATCATTCCAAAGCACCGCATGATTAAACATGGCAGCAACCCAATTAAAAAGGATGATGTAATAGCTAGTATACATGTCTCACATTGGCTTAATAAGTTTTTTTGATCCATTAATATTAGTTATGATGTCTCCAACTCGTCAAGGGAGAGTATCTGTAGAGGCAAGTGCTCCTAAAAAGAGTACTCGTCAATCCATGTAAAGGAGCACTAGCTCGTAGTTGAATAAGCGTACATTTGTCTTTTGAATATTAGACCAACCATTAACGATAGTACTAACTTATAACAAACTCGAATTTTAGAGTCAGATATTTGATTGTTTTTCTCCCTTATAGGTAGTCAAGTTTTTGAAACTAAAGTAGTCTTATGCCCCATCAAAAGATAACTACCTCATATGGGATGATATATATACTACTAGTTCTAATAATAATGAGGCATTTCACCTCCAAGACATATTAGGTGTATTCATAATTTCATACAAGTCATATTGCACCAATTATTCATTCCTTAGGATTTTTAGCATTAACTATAGAAGATATTCATAATCAATCAATCAATAATTATGAACCTCCCACATTAATCTTCAATATCAAGTCATACTTAATTCCTAACTAATATTTTCCCAAATACAACAAACAAAATTAGCCTAATTAATATCTGCTCACCGCCTAATTCCCCAACATCACAATACAAAACATATGTTAATTACTAACTCAATAATAAAATAATATTTGGATTAATGACACATTCAATCATGAGCAACCTCCAACTTCAAAATTTTTTATATAAGAAATTAAAGGAAATCGAGAACCAGCATACACTCTCGCCGGCATGCCGACAAGCCACCGGAACTCAACCGGCGGTGGACTATGTAATCAGTTCTAAATTGGTTGGACACCTGCCTTTCCCAACCATTTCTAAATAAAGTAAGTAAACGGCACTCTTTGTTGGTCTAGAACAGTTAGGTTGGGTCTTAGAGCCTCACGAAGAAGGTGACATTTCCTCAAAATAACCCCAAAAGGATTTTCTAAGAACAGAGCAGAAGGAAAATAAAATCACATAATCAGAAACATGTGGTGGACAATGTTATGGTTCGGTTTGGTTCAATATACAAAACTAACCTGATATGATATTTATATTCTACATAAATCAAGAGCCCTTTTAGTGTGCTCTATAGCACCCATGCTATAAAAAACAAAAAAAAAAGGTGACCTGTTGAGGAGGTAAACCCACTAAATGACTGGTCCCACATCATTAATGGCAATCTTGTAAATAATGAATCAATGTATACAAGTGTAGGTACAAATTAGAGTTGTACCATATCGTATAGGTACAAGTTTCAGTTGTACCATTGAAGAATTTGTTTCACAAAGTGTAGGTACAACTTAAAGTTGTACCATTACTATAGGTACAATTTTGAGTTGTACCATAAAGGGATTTGTTAGAAAGTGTAGGTACAACTTAAAGTTGTACCATGGTATAGGTACAAGTTTGGGTTGTACCATAAAAGAATTTTGAGAAAGTGTAGGTACAACTTAAGGTTGTACCATTAGTATAGGTACAATTTTTAGTTGTACCATAAAGGGATTTGTTAGAAAGTGTAGGTACAACTTAAAGTTGTACCATGGTATAGGTACAAGTTTAGGTTGTACCATAGAAGGATTTTTAGAAAGTGTAGGTACAACTTTAAGTTGTACCATGGTATAGGTACAAGTTTGGGTTGTACCATAGAAGGATTTTGAGAAAGTGTAGGTACAACCTTAGGTTGTACCATTAGTATAGGTACAATTTTGAGTTGTGCCATAAAGAGATTTATTAGAAAGTGTAGGTACAATTTAAAGTTGTACCATTAGTATAGGTACAATTTTGAGTTGTACCATAAAAGGATTTGTTAGAAAGTGTAGGTACAACTTAAAGTTGTACCATAGTATAGGTACAAGTTTGGGTTGTACCATAAAATAATTTTGAGAAAGTGTAGGTACAACTTAAGGTTGTACCATTAGTATAGGTACAATTTTTAGTTGTACCACAAAGGGATTTGTTAGAAAGTGTAGGTACAACTTAAAGTTGTACCATGGTATAGGTACAAGTTTGGGTTGTACCATAGAAGGATTTGGAGAAAGTGTAGGTACAACTAAAAGTTGTACCATTAGTATAGGTACAATTTTGAGTTGTACCATAAAGGGATTTATTAGAAAGTGTAGGTACAACTTAAAGTTGTACCATGATATAGGTACAAGTTTGGGTTGTACCATAGAAGGATTTGTTAGAAAGTGTATAGGTACAACTTGTGAATTGTACCATAGAAGATTTTTAGGAAAGTGTAGGTACAACTTTAAGTTTAGTGTAAAGTTACAACTAGAAAGTGTAGGTACATCTTCTAGGGCAAAAGCTAATGATCTATCTGGATCTTCTGTAGCTGTCCGTTCCTATAGGGCAGCAGCAGGAAAATAATGGTGTGGAAGAAGAGTTTCATGGATGATACTATTTGGGAACAGAAGAATTCAGCTCGTGATGATGATGATGATGTACGTTCTAATTGAGGTTTCTGAATTTTATTTATTTCTCAATGTTATTGCTTCGACATATACAAGTATGTTTGTGATAATTAAGAAAAGGACCTTTTCCTGCTTATGTACTAATTTGTATTTACTTTGTATTTACTTTGTTTGCGGTACATAGATACAAAAGAATCAGAAGCAACTGATTGTTGCTTCTTCTATGGCACTGCCACACTGATACATTGAAAAAATTCAGCGCGGTAGCCTACTCTGGGTTCCAACAATGAAATAGAATCCCATGTCGTGACTTTACATGTCAAAATTCTAACTTCAGATATAACTCTCTGTGTACAATTGAGGACAATGGAAGCAAAGAATCAAGCAGCATCAGCTTTGGCCCACTTCCAGACGCTGACGACACCATTTGCGTCCCCTGTGAAAAACAAACCGTCAGGCCCACTTCGAATTGCTCTTACTTCCTTCTGTGAGTAAATCCTTCCACGCTCTTCGAGTGTTGGCAACTCGTATAACCCAACACTACAGTTGCTCCACGAACAGAACAAGACTGGTTTTCCTTCGGAATCATTCATCCCACCAAGAGCAACTGCAACACTTTCCTCTTCATGTGTGTACAAAAGGCTTATATCATCACTGTCATCTTCAGCGCAACCCCAGAACTTGACCTTCTTATCCAGTGAGCAAGACACCAGGGCCGTATTCCAGCAGATAACAGACGTCACAACACCATCGTGTTTGAATGCACTCCTCGGTGTTCAAATCCCACACCTTGATTGTCCCATCCATCGAACCAGAATACAATCTTGATCCAGTTCTTCGAAGACAAACTCCCTTCCGTCGTCTAAGTTCCTAATCTTGTACATGAAATCCACCTCCGAAGCACCATCTTCAAACGACTCCCGAGCTTCAGCTGACTAGCAAGAAGTAGACCGCGACAAAGTGTCAGACCAGAGGTCGGGTTCATCAGAACCAGAAGTTCTCAACACTGCGCTGCTATCATCCATCACTCTATCAACTCCCAATTCGATCTTCTCGGGACTTTCCTTCCCAATTCCTTCACCGAACCCCGATCGAAACTCGGATTCATCTATCCGAGGAACCTCCATCGCCGATCCTCTACGCTCTCCATATTCTTACCCCAAATCTCGAACTGAGAATTAGCGAAAACACCGTTGCCGTCGGAATCGGAAGCCCAATCGGAGATGGAAGAGACCTCTTCCCTAGTATCGAAGAATCCCTCTCCTCAGCACTGCAACTCTCCATCTATAGTGGGGAATTCCGACTCCCCCAAAGGAACCCTTAAGAATTCAGATCAAGTGATGTTGTTCCGCCTTTGACATGCCGCATGCGAAGTCGGGAGCTTTGAGAGTCGAGAAACGGAACCCCCAATCTCTTTCTTCTCACAGTGTCGCCGTCACCATCGCCCCTTGATGCAGGTTCGTTGTCGCCGTCGCCCTAATTCAGATGCAGATTCGCCGTCGCCGCCAATCAATCCCGTCACTATCGACGAAGAGACGCTCTGAAATCCCACCGCGGAAGAGAGGCTCTGAAACTCGACGAGGCTCTGGAACCGGTGCAACATGTTACCATTCCAACAGGTAAAAAAATAATAATTAAATAACTTTAATCCAATGGCTGATATTTTATAACAAGATCTAAGGGCTATAGACATAGTAAAGCACTCATACTATATAGCATACTAAAAAGCCTCCATAAATCAATTAGAAGTACCGAAACTGTATCTTGATCTACAAGCTGGAATATAATTACAAATTTTAACAAATCAATATTGATTGAGCTATTGGACCATTTTGAATTTAGTAACTTGATCATAATTTCTTCTATGAATGGTGTATGATTTTATTTCGAATAACAAAGGTGTTAATGAAGCAACGGAGATGGGAAAAAACATTCAAGGTGAAAGAGGAGAGTTAAAAAAAAAAAACACACACACACATAGAGCTAGAAACTAAGAAAAAGTCTCAAACTATCATAAAAGTATAGGGTCATCAACTAACATGATCTACAATGTTGTTCAACACTTTGAGCTAGGAATATGATAAACATAGTACGATTTCTTTACATGATCAAAGTCCATTATAAAATCAAGTCCAATCATTTTGATTCGAAAAATCAAATCGACTCAAGAGTGCATATACGCTAAGTCTAATCGAACCATGCAAAAGATTCGGCCTAAATCCAACCCGGTTTCCGGTCCAATTCCCTTACCCCTATTTATTTACAAACATACAAGGACTTCTTACCTCTTACAAATAGAGAGAAAAAGGAAATGGAAAGAAAAGAACAGAGAACAGTGCGACTGAAGACTTGAAAGCCACAATAAGAGATTTGAGCGCCCCTATAAAACCCACCATTATTGTCCACTTCTTCTCCTCAGCACCCCAAAAAACAAACATTTTCCCCTGTTTCACTCTCCCCCTTCCGCCATTGCCAGACTCCCCTGCTTCTGCTTGGAGCTCAGAAGCAGAGCAATAGCAAAAAAAGAAAAAACAGAGTGAGAAATAGTTCACATTTCTCACCTCCACCAGAGATGAAATGTACACTCCTCGATTAGCTTAAGATCTCGCTCAACCATTCCAATCTCCCCCCTTTTTCTTCCAGATCTAACCCCCTTTTTTTCCAGCCTTCCAATTCGTTGGCTGTGTCTGAAAAAAGTGAAGGAGGAAGAGAAAAAATGGAGTACACGACGAGGGCAATTCCGGAATCGTTCCGGGGAGCGAGGGACGACTTTACGCTTCAATTCTCGATGGTGTGGGACCAGATCAGAGCTCCGTTGATCGTCCCGCTGCTCCGGCTGGCCGTCGCCGTCTGTCTAATAATGTCGGTCATGCTGTTCATCGAGCGGGTGTACATGGGCGTCGTCATTATTCTGATCAAGCTGTTCGGCCGGAGGCCGGAGAAGCGGTACAAATGGGAGCCGATGAAGGACGACGTCGAGCTGGGCAACTCCGGCTACCCCATGGTCTTGATCCAAGTCCCAATGTACAACGAACGTGAGGTTAGTTAAACAAAAAAAAATCTACACTCTAAGCAAGTTGGATTCCTTTGGGGACCAGTGTTTCCCGGCCAGTTCTGCTCGCCGGTCGAACCACGTACGACAGACCGGGTTGTTGCAATACTTCGTTGCCACACATCGAGTAAAGTATGTGGTTAAATTTATTAACCGATATAATCAATTGATTCTTGTTTGTGAATTATAGGTGTATCAGCTTTCGATCGGGGCAGCTTGTGGGCTATCCTGGCCATCAGACCGGATCATAATTCAAGTGCTTGACGATTCGACCGATCCCACGATAAAGGTAGGTTAAGTCGGTTTATTACTTCCATGTACCCGATCTTTCGCTCAAATTTTGATTGATTTATGGTTTGATTGGTGATTTAGGACATGGTGGAGTTAGAGTGCCAGAGATGGGCAAGCAAAGGGATCAACATCAAGTACGAAATTAGAGACAATAGGAATGGGTACAAGGCGGGAGCCCTGAAGGAAGGAATGAAGCGAAGCTACGTTAAGAATTGCGACTATGTGGCAATATTCGATGCCGATTTCCAGCCCGAGCCCGATTTCTTGTGGCGCACCATCCCCTTCCTCGTGCACAACCCTGAGATCGGTCTAGTTCAAGCCCGTTGGAAATTCGGTATGTTGCTATTAGCTATATTTAGTTTTATTTCTACGTATATGTCGTTTTTTCCACAAATGTCATAATACATTCGAGTTTCGTGTCTTCTTGATTTGGACCGCAAAATCATATATTTTTTAATACTTAATTGGTGCTCAAAACGTAGGACATGACATTCACTGGTTTTCATGTTTTAGGTCGTTAAATTCAGGGTTTGACTATGTGTTTTCTTAATATAAATTTAGCTATTTTTGTGTGGTAATTACTTATTTTTTATGATTTATTTTCTGAAGTTTTTTAAGAGACTGTCGGTGGTTTTGTGCTGTGGGAAATTAATTTTCATTTTTTCGGTTTTTTATAATATATAGTTTTGTTGGGTTGTGGATGTGGAGGAGGAAAGGGATTGGTGGAGTATTGGGAGAGTGAAATTGGGTCCTACCTCGTGGTTCTTTTCAGTCCACTCCTAGCTGGATGGACACGTGGCGGGTGTTGTTTGGTTAGCTTTTAGGTGGACCCACATGCTCTCTGTGAGCTTGCTGAGAGATTAATTAAGTGGGTAGTTGTGTTTGTGTTGCTGCATGTTGTTTTTTTCCCCCTTCTTCTTTTGTCTTCAATTTGACAATAAAAATTTAACTTAGTATTAAGAGGGTGATCAATCTAATAGGGGGATCATTAATAAGAGGACAATTAGTAGGTTGTATGTCAAATCCAAACATGGCATCATTACTAGTGGACAAATTTCACGAAAAATAGTTCATTTTGCACCTTGTACGATGCATTTATATTATTTCCTCTTATAATCATTTACAAAACAAACATGCACATTGTCTGATCGTGCTTGAAATATTATTACGTCGATATACCTTCATGAATATCCGTAATTCTGTTTGATTAGAGAATGATCATTTTTACTTGAAACTTGAGAAATTATATGATAGGCTTATCTTTGTTTTATCCCCTTAATCTTTGAAGTGTTTATACCCAATCAACAACAAAAAAGTTATTTCACATGCAACATACATGTCATGGAAAAGGAAGTGCTTAGGACTAATTAACAACACATTTAAAAAATGGACCACCCACAAGCCTATTTACATGAATCACCTACCTAATTGAATTTTGGCAACTACTTCCTTCTCATCAACACCACACCTTTCCTTTTTGCAAAAAAAGGACTCTATTGGAATAGGAGAAGATAACAAACCTCACCTCCAATGGAAAATGAAATCCAAGAATCTTGGGGTCCAAATCCACCCACAACAAATAATGCTTGAATGTGACTACAATTGGGTTGGGTAGAACAAGCATGTTTGGCCATTACATTTTTGGGAATACATGGGTCAAGGCTAGATTCTTTTTCCTCATATATTTTTTGGCATATTTATCTTCCCAAAAATAGTTCTTTTTTCTAAAATTCATAATGAAGTATGAATTTTGGCAACAAGAAAAGATTGCACATGGGAATTTGATGATAGCACGAAAAATAACATATAAGAATTAAAAATACTAATTAAGCAGTTAAAGACGTGTGAGGTGATCCAACAATATCAACCCGTACCGCTTCACTACTATCTGCATGATAAGCAAACCTTGCACATGGAGTGTAGCAATTATCATATTCATTTTTTATGTTGATAAAACTTGGTTACTTTTTATGCTCATTAGTCATTTGAGCACCTCGTGGTGTAGATGCCGAGTGAGATATATATATATATATACTTGTATTCGCCAGCAAGCAAACCATAGCAAGCTAAGCATATGCATGTGCAGGCTCTAATGGTGGACCTCATGCTCATGTCCCAATCCTTGTCCCTGTCTGCCTAACAAACACTGCACTAGATTTCGGTTTTGTTTTGTTTTTTTTAATGATTATAATATAAAATCTATACAATGTTCGCCAGCTGTGCATTTGTAGTTGACGTGTATTTCTTTTGTTCATTTTTGGATTTTGTTAGTGAATGCTGACGAATGCCTGATGACAAGAATGCAAGAGATGTCATTGAACTACCATTTCTCCGTGGAACAAGAAGTCGGGTCCTCCACCTACGCCTTCTTCGGGTTCAACGGCACGGCGGGTGTGTGGAGGATCGGCGCACTGAATGAAGCCGGCGGGTGGAAGGACAGAACCACCGTCGAGGACATGGACCTCGCCGTCCGGGCCAGTCTTAAGGGCTGGAAGTTCTTGTACCTCGACGACCTCAGGGTACGTAACTTCACAATCCTGTATTTGTTTATTTATTTATTAAATTATATAGAAACTGGTTCTTGATACGGCATTAGAATTGATATACAAAACGCTTATTAGGCCGGATTGATTCAATTATAGGACGATGAAAAGAAACAAAATGAAAGGACATGCATGCAATGTGACGTAACATCAATTATATTTGTGGGGATCCCTCGTAATTAAGGGACCAACATGATGAGGAAGGGAAACAAAATTCTTTCATTCCAATTAGTTTGCTGAAGTAGAGACCACAAGCTTTGTCTGGCTATGAAGCTGGAAGGGTTGCGGCGTTATGTTTCCTTTATCCTGTCTGGTTACATGGGAATGGAGGGTTCTTTTCCTTGCACTCTTTCATTTCATGTCTGTCGAAGGAAATTACAGGAAGATTGATGGAAATAAATGGTCGGTCGGTCGGTTGGAAATTAACAGGTGAAAAATGAGCTGCCAAGTACGTTCAAGGCCTACCGTTATCAGCAGCACCGGTGGTCTTGTGGTCCAGCCAACCTCTTCAGGAAGATGATCAAGGAAATCGTCATGAACAAGGTTCGTTTTGGTGATCTACACATGCTTAATTATATCCTTGGATTGCACATCTTTATAGCCATTTCTGTTACCATTTTGTTGCCAACTAGCTACCTTTGTTTTACCATATTAAGGAGCTAGCTATAGCTGACCCGGCCCATTCCTAATTTGTTGTTTTTTTGGGAGCTCATGCAGAAAGTGACACTGTGGAAGAAAGTCCATGTGATCTACAGCTTCTTCTTCGTCCGGAAGATTGTAGCCCACATCATCACCTTCGTATTCTACTGCGTCGTCTTGCCTGCCACCGTCGTGGTACCTGAAGTGGAGGTCCCCAAGTGGGGGCTCGTCTACATTCCCTCGATCATAACCGTCCTCAACTCGGTCGGCACTCCTAGGTCACTCCACTTGGTGATCTTCTGGATCGTGTTTGAGAACGTCATATCCCTCCATCGAACTAAGGCCACCTTCATAGGCTTGCTGGAGGCTGGGAGGGTGAACGAATGGATCGTGACTGAGAAGCTAGGTGATGCCCTTAAAACCAAATCCACTAAGGCACCCAAGAAGCCTCGATTCAGACTCGGCGAGAGGTAATATATTAACATAAGTTGATTCATCTCTCTTGTCATCTCAAAGTTAGGATTGTGATACATTAATTGGATCGTCAATCAATCTGATTGCAGGCTTCATGTGTTGGAGATTCTGACCGGGTTTTATCTCCTGACTTGTGGTTTATACGATCTGGCCTACGGCCAGTATCGCTACTACTTGTACCTCTTCGTTCAAGCCATAGCGTTCTTCATTGTTGGATCGGGTTATGTCGGCACATTCGTCTCTCATTCTTGATGAACACGACGTGACACTTAGCGATGAAAATGCTCGCCGCTGAATTTCTCAACTTGGTTGGTTGTGGTGGGGAGGAAAATATTACTCCTTTGTTGTTCTTACACTTCCTCTTCTTATTTATTTTGTGTAAAGGGTGGCGAAAGAAAGAACGACCATCATATTCAATTCTTTTGGGGTTGGGGGCATAAAAGGTGTTGGAGGATGGAACGAAGAAGAGAAGGGTTATTGGGGTAAATTTCCTATCTAGGATCTCTTGTGAATATATGTGCTAGTAAGAAATTAAAAGAGGTATTTGGAAAGAATTGTTACATTTTACATACGAGAGGTGGGCAATAGAAAGAGGAGGTAAATGGAAGGACAAAGTTGTTTGTGTTCTAAGTAGTGTAGAAAAAGTGTACTTGCAGCAATTTGTTTTGGGTCCGTTATACTTTTTTTCTATAGCTACCAATGTTGGGGTTTGAAATTTAGGTTCGAAGGAATAAATAAATAAAAATTATTCCTTTTATGTGGTTTTCATGAGATATTTGTTGAGTTGATTCGTTGAATTATTTGATGTTAAATTTATCGTTTGCGAAAAAAGAATGCAATCGAATGCTACAAAGATCTGGAACCCTTTTGGGAGAAAAATCTCCTCTCGCTCCTTGGAAATCCTCACTCAATCTCTTCATCCATCGTATATAAAAGACTAGATTATTAAAGAATTGAACATTCTGATAACAAAACGTTATCTTTCTACCAAAAATCTGATAAAAAAAATCTTAATCCGAAGAAAATAAATTAACTTTTCTCGAAAAACACTAGTGTTTATAAGGAAAAGAACACACCTTTCTACCATAAAGAAAATATCATAGATGTGAATAGATCAGCTGATCCCATGAAACAATAAATAAAATAATTACATATACAAATTGGTACTATAAATTTGGATTGAACCGAGTTTTTGAATTTTTCGTTGGCTTCAAACGTGTGTTATTTTGTCTTCTAAGAAAGAAGAGGTTAATGGAAGGACATATTTGTTTGTCTTCTAAGTAGAGTAGAAAGAGTGTAATCGTGAGTTGTTGCAATTGGTTTGGGTCCATTATATATATTTTTTTCTTTAGCTACCACTGTTGGGGTTTGAAACTTGGAGTTGGATGAAGAAATAAACTGTTAAATATACTTTTTGGCGGGGCGAGATTCTATTCTCTCTTATGCGTCCTCAATCGGCGGAGCGGCTGGCCTAGCAATGGAGACGGGGCGGAGCGAGTAGCAGAGCAGCCACGCGAGATGCCGCCGTCAACCAAGTAGCAGAGCAGCCGCGCAAAGTTGGCGAAGATTTCCGTCAACCGAGTAGCAGATCAGCCGCGCGAATCGTCAGCCGCCGGTGAATTTCAAGAGCCGGATTTTCCTTTCTAGGTGGTGGGATAATATTGTCTGTTTGATTTATTTAGGGCGAAAATTTTAAAAGATTAGGGCGTTAAATAGGAATTCAGTTTAAAACCCAAAATTAGTAATTTATTTCACTTGATTACCATGGAAACTAGAGTGCAACGGTGACATATATGTATAAAAATTACATATAATGTAGAAAAAAAAAATAAACAACAATATATTATTATAATGCTAAATCTTCAACAATCACTACTTCTTTTCACTCATCAGTAAGTGTGCTGCTAGCCTTTAGGTTCTATCCAACCACAAATGTGCACTTCACTAGTAGGTAGGAAGTTTTCCATCGCATCATCGTAGTCGAACGTGTGATATTTATGCGTATCCAGCGAATAGAACACAATGCTTCCTTTGGCAGAAATTCGAGGAAAGTATATTTTGTTTTCCATTCCTTGAATTTTTGCCATAATCGAGAAACATGATGTGTTGCTCAGAAACACCATGTTTGATCCCAAGCTGTTGACTCTCCACCAACCCTTCTTCTGTCGATCGAACCTGTAAACTAAAATTGACTTGCCGAGATCACCCACTAGTATAGACATGATTTCACCTTCACATTCCACTAGATACTCCCTCTTAAATTTAAGGTCCTCGTTAGGATCCACGACGTGATGAGATAGGAGCTTCCACGGGTACACGTCGCGTTCCCATTCGTATAGCCCCTCGACGCCACGACGACAGTTGAAAACACCTAGTTTTCTCTTCTTATCCAAGAAATAGAACTTATCGTCCAGAAAAGCCGGGGTGTTGTGGTCGCTAGGTTCAAAATTCGCCTCCGCGTCCTCCAAGTAATGCCACTGTCCCTCATTCAATTTCAAGAAATGGAACCATATGCCACCATAGTCTTTCATACTTTGCGCTACTCCCATAATGGAACAATGTGGAGACGTAGGTGCGGCCGAGACCCCAATGCTTATAGGGGAAGGAGGGTATATCATCTCAGGAACACTCCAAACTTCCTCTGTAAAAGGATTCCAAAATGTAAACAAAAACACTGGTTGAGGCAATGGATTCACAGCGGGTTCGAAGATATCATGCTCCATGCACGTCAGCAACCAACGCTCTTTGGAGAAGACAATGCAAGTAGTTGAATTTGACGATGGAGATTTGGGAAGCAGTTGTCGTGGATTGGTGAATGTGTTTCTACATCTCAAGTCGTGGAGATGGAGGCTTGTCGTGTGGTGCTGAAAGAAGAAGAACCATGGATACGTCGAGGGAGACTGGAGTGCTAGGCCGTCCAAGGTAGTCATCAACGGTGCTATCGATCTCAATGTCTTACAAGAACTGTGCAAGCTCCTGTAATCACCCACCACAGTCAAACGTCTGGTTATATTGTGAAGCATGTCTAGAGGAAGGTCCAGTATCGATACGGTCTTGGATGACGACGATGCAACTCTGCCCTCCTCCTCCTGATACCCAATTGCTTGATGTGCCGTTGTGCCACCCTTCTCGACAGCAGCCGAGCTACAATGGCGACTAGTACTACTAGCAGTTTGGCCACGATCGTAGCTAAGGAAGAAGATGGAGGATCGGCCAGAGTCATCGTGGAGGTCTGCTTCAGGAGGGGCGAGCATGAAATATGAGGATTGCCCTGTTTCGACATCAAAAGCAATGGTTCGGTAATGATCGCGAAGGAAGTAAACACAATTGGGTTTTGGTCCTTTGTGGCCTGGCGGGGGGATGCAGGAGAAACAGTTGTTGGGGTAACAGAAGAAGATGGCTCGTCCTTCCAAGCTCTTAACTTGAACCCATGAATAATAAGTAGACGATGGCGACGAGGAGGACCTGGACTTGTGCAATTTGAAAACTTGTAAGAATTCGAGGTCACTGTCACTACCCCTCAACTCGCAAAACAGTAACTGAAGTAGTTCCCCACCTGACTCAACCAAGCGGCGTTGGAACCTGTTGCTGTTTGGTAGAGATTGTGGCCCGTTGTCTAATACCAAACTTGCCACCAGCTTCTGTTGCCTTGTTAAATCTTTCTGAATAGCAAATAAGTGCCCATCCACTGTAATCGCATATACTGTCTTATCTTGGCAAACTATGAGGAACAAAAAGTATTTCACGTCACGAAACCTCTGTACAGCCCAACCCTTTGCAGCAGCTGCTGGTTTGCAATGCTCGAGCAGTGGAATTCCGCGGCGAGCAACTATAACTCTGCAGTCGGGGTGCGTTGGGGGATGCGTCATTATGATGGAGCACCAGTCGACAGTGTTCAACTTGGGTAGTTTGATGGACTCCATAGTGGCAGGATTGAACAAACTCAAGCATGTTGAGTTATCGGGAGGCCCAACTTGGAAGCCAGAGATTAACCACCCGAAAGGGGAGTGGCCAAGGACCGAGGAGTATTTAGGAAGCACAGCTGCAGGGAGGCGATGCTGTGGGAATTGCGTCGCCGTTGAAAACAAAGTCAGGTTCTTGTTGTGCACACTGACCACCCATGGAACATCTCTTGCAGACACTGGAAATTTCCCTGATAATGACGACGACGAATTCGGCTTCTTCGATGGCATGGTTGATCGATCGAGATGAAGCTAGCAAGCGAGGAACGAAGGAACCGATAATAATTTCTGCGGAGAAGGCAAGGTTTATATAGGAGCTTAGCTTCCCGTTTCCCACTCTGATAGGGAAATAAAAGGCCTCTCTGATTCCGGAAGGATAGCCGTCAAAGTTTTTTTTTCTTTCTTTTTCCGGGTGTTCTTTCCGCGGTTGGGTCGAAGAAGAAGTTGAGGCTTCTCTTCTTTCTCTCGGATCTGGATTCGTCGATTGACCGGAACATGGGCCACGCAATCCAGGGACGCCGCTGCTGCAACTTCACTTGCGGTGGCGCGTGTTCCGCGGCCGTGAGCACCCGGCGCAGTGGCACGAGAGGATTGGCCGGCCTTCTCTCCCCCGGCCGCCTGGTCCTCTCGTCTGGTTTCACGCTGTCTCCCTAGGTACTCTCCGTGGTTTTAATTTCTACAGTCGGTTGTTTTGCCGCTTTCACAATTTGAAATGGAAGATTAATTATGTGAGCATGTGTGTGCGTGAAATTTCCAGGCGAAGGAATGGCTGCGATTCCGGTCTTCAGGCAGTGCGCTCGTCGGCGGCCTGGGTTAACCATTCTGATGATAACGACGACGATGTCCGCTTTGTAAGATTCTAATAATTCCGGGATTCATCGGTTGTTAAACTGTTTTGCTGTGGCGGTGAGGATTTCCTTCGTTTTGTTTGCTTGCTGCAGTAAGGTGCTCGAGAATGATCTTCCGTGTGGCGTTCTACACCAGGTTCGTTCGCCCGTCCTCACTACTTGATTCCTCAGTGGTTGAGTAGTTAATGTTTCTGCAGTTATGAATTCTCCGTATGTGCTGTGAAATTGGTAGTAATTGTAGCCTTTTCCGATTGAACCAGTTTTGTCCTGTGGATACCCCGGCCGCCATTGATGCTTTCCTTTGCTACTGGAAGCCAAGTGCAGTTATCTTATTGGAGAGTGAGCTTTGGCCGAATCTGATCATGGTATCTTCAACTAAGGGTGTAAGTTATGAGTTATCCATCCATGTGCATCATAGGCCATGGTTCTTCCCTGTGAATTATGATATAGTAATTGTTTCACCTATCAAGTATTCCAACATTGAATTGGTAGTTGACTGGGATTGTGAATTAGGCTTTGCTTGGACTTTGGAGGAGTTTAAGTGAAAGATTAGGAGGGAGAAATTCATGAATGAAAGCTATTCATCGTTCTGCTTCCTTAGGGGATAGCTTTTTTTGCGGGGTTGTGCAATATGCATGATTATATGCCTTGTTGGAGTGACTTATCGCCATTGAATGATGTTGCAGATTCCTCTTACATTATTGAATGCTCGGATGTCTGTGAAGTCCTTCAAATTTTGGTCAGCATGGGCGCTTCCATTGATATCATTAATGCTATCCAAGTTTGCTTTGATTATCCCATTGGTACATTCTCGGGCTATTGTGTCTTCTTTTCTTTTATCATTGTGGTGTGCTTGATACTGACAGTGTCCTTTTTTATAGAGTACCACTCAGGCAATACGCTTCCAGCTTCTGCAAGCTCCACCTTCAATCATAAATTTCGCTGGTGATTTGAAATACGGTATGTTTATTACAGTTATCCTCTAGTAACGTGGTATTGTTTTTCCTCTAAAAATGAAGATTGACAGGTATGGTTACTATTTTTTTTGTGTTTGGTCAATGGTCACACACATCACAATATTGGTTGTTGTGAGGCATAAGTATAGATTTTTCCCATGGCTGAGAACTAGATATCTGATTTTTTCTTAGGTTTAGTTTATCTAGACTCTCTTCTTATGATATTTTGGGGGTTCCCAAGTTAATGTGAGGTGGCTATACACCCTGATGGAAAGGTGAGGGTATTTCTATTTCAGTGGTGGAACATGACATGTCCAAGAGGAATATAGCAAGCACTGAAGATTTGAAGGAGCAGCCCTCTGATAGGCATGTATGGATGGCTGCATCAGTTCATAGAGGTGAAGAACAAGGTGTGTTCCAAGCTGCACTGGTTTCTGACTTGGTCTATCTATGTGTCACGTCTTTTTCATTACAGTTTAACTCTGAGTCTATCTTACAGCTTGATGGTGCATGGCATAGAATATTTCCACTACAAAATGCCAAAATTTCATTTACTTTTGTTTGTATTGGTGGCTCTAAGTTATTGTGGCTTTCTAAGCACTCACGACTGCCATTTTTCAGTAATCTTAGCAGTTCACAGATTGTTAGTGCGAAGGTATCCCGACTTGGTGACTATTATTGTCCCTCGCCACCTGCAGCTTGCCCACCATATTGTTGAAGTATGAACTTCAGTTCCAGTTCCATCTTTCTTCCCTAAGCTAGGTGTTTCGAGTCTAAACTATATTAAATGCATATGCTTGTTGTATTTCCCCCTGGTAAATTGATGCCTTCTGATAAGTCTGATCTAACTCAAATGTCTGGGCTTAGGAGTTAGACCTGTTGTAGAAGACATCTCCTAGTGTTGCATTGATCACCATTTAAAAGATAAATAGAGGCGTTGTTCATGATTGTTGCCTTAAGAGCATGTAGACAATGGCCTGATGAGCAAGTTGTTTAGCCCAGTCGACACATATTGATGATAGGCCACCATGGTTGGTTGTTTCTATTTCTGTCATTTATGTTCCAACTAGTTCATATTGCTGACATCTTGACAGCTAAATAGTAAGATTGGAAAACTTGATGTCCTTTGGACCGAAGGAACTTGATGTCTTGATTTCATATTCTGGATCTAGTGAAACTGGTTTGATTATAAACTCAAGTAATTTCTCGTTTAATGTTTTGTTTTGAAAATGTGCAGGAATTGCAGAAAGAAGGACTTCATGTAGCCTTGAGGTCTCGAAAGCAAAAGATCACGGCTAGAGGACTCGTGTACATGGTCGACACTTTAGGTTTGCTTCTAAACTCTCCCAAGTTCCATTTTTCATGTTCTCCATAATGTTCTTAAATCGTTTTCTCAAACTTCTTCAATAGGTGAATTGAGGCATCTATATAGCCTAACTCCAATAGCTTTAGTTGGAGGTTCCTTCTGTCCTGGTTTCGCTGGCCACAACATATCCGAAGCTGCCGCAGCTGGCTGTGCTGTTTTAACTGGTCATTGTTCTTCTCTCTCTCTTGACCCCTCTCTTTCCTGCTATATACAGACTTCATGCCATGCAACCCATTACTATCCTTTTGCTTTCAGGTTTTCATGTCGGACACTTCTCACACATGATAAATGAAATGCAACGACTGGATCCTCTTTAAGTTGTGCAGGTTTTCTATGCCCCTTCACTTCTCTGGTCCATTCATAGCCTTCTCAGTTCTACCATTTTAGTTCCTTAAGTGGACTGTTTTTGTCCTGTTTCACTTTTTCAGGTGTCTGGAAAGGAAGAACTTCAAGAAGCGCTCTTCCAGCTCTTCAATGACAGAAAGATGCTCAAAGCACGACGCATGGCTTCAAAACAAACGTTTCGTACCCTTTCGAGTGGAATTCTTGCCAAAGTTTGGAACCTCTTGGATACCCATGTCCTTGACAGGATCTCCATTATTGAAAAAAAAAATTTTGAAAAGCGGCATTCATCATAATTGCAAGGTAATCAAGCCTTGTTAGTACGTGAAAATTGAATCTGTGCTTGTTAGCATGCTGCTCAATACACCATGATGATTAAATATTGATGAATCGATATCGATCAATTTCTGAGTTCTCTCTCGAAATCTGCAGCCGCAATAGCTGCTTGTCCGCCTCCGTACGGGGAAACGGTCTTCATCAAGTAGAGCGAACGAACTTGAAGGATAATTCATATTGGTACGAGGAAGCGCGCCCATGCACCCTGCTCGTTTGTTTTTGTATTGGTCATAACCTCAATTAACTGACAGATAAGCCTTCCTTTTCTTTTCCAGGGCGATTGGTGGTGTAGGGTTCAGAAGTTTGGAGAGGAGGATTATGGGAGCAGCTGGAAGGTTAAAGAGGAATGTTGTTGTTGTTGAAGGATTCGATAGACTGAGGCATGTTCTGGGACCAGTCTGCATCACATTATCTCCTTCCTCGACCCTGTACCCATCGCTGAAACCAGTATCCTCTTCAGGAGGTGGACATGCTTGTGGGAAGATCGATGTACCAGTCCTTCGTTTAAAGAGGCATCGCTCCAAATTGGGTTTCAAATTAGGAACATTGTAAGCCAGCTTCTGTCTCTTGGATCCTGCCATGTCCTTGTTGGAGCAATTGACTTTAGACTAGTCTTGGGGATTATTTCCTGGGTTACAAAGAAATCAAAGTGTTTGATAGAGTGATCGATATATGCTGCTGCTTCCTAATACCATGGTAATGAAGGTGTTCTTCTGCACTATGTTTCGATTAGCCCTCAGCCCAGTGGAGCTAGAGTCTGACGAGTTTACTAACATAGAGGCGGCTTCGGTTTGACAACGCTGATATTTCACAGAGGAGAGGCTAATCGTACATGCTTAAACTTGTCGAGTGGTTTGCAACAGTTGAATTTCTCACCCTTCCCTTTGAAAACTCGCTCCAGGTAAGTTGCTTTACGTTGTCACTAGATATAAATATAATTAAGTTCTGTGTGCTTGGTAAAAAAATATTTTAGTCTAGTGGAATTCTTGACAAGGTTTGGAACCTCTTAGAATAAGGATGTCCGTGGGCATATCCCTCATTTGTGTTCTGCTGCAAATCGGGTATTCCTATGAAACTATATGCTAAAGTGATAATGGCTAGGTGAAAGTAGTCCTCATTTGAAATATATGAAGTAATGCATTTTAGTTCTACCGTGGAAAATACCAGTGCTCAAAACACTCTGTCCACTTGTACAAACATGAACATCAGGATCAGTTTCATTCCTTAACACTGCTTTCGATGTATTGGTTCACTATAATCCTTGAAGATTCTGTCTACTGAATCAAAATAATGTTTTCTAGTAATACACAGCCTGCGAAAGATGTTGACAAAGTAACTTCACAGAACCTTCAGCTGTTGAAATTTCTGAACATACCAACTTCTAACAGCTCGTTTTGTTTCCCGCATCCATTCTTGAGTTTGTTTTCTACATGCTCATTGCATATTCAAGGGGAAGGTCGTGTATAGTGGGAGAGAGTTTATCCTGCTAAACATAAATGCCCGTTTTTCCAGACTTGTTTGCTAAATTCAACCTGACGTTGAGTTTCTTACTCTCTTCCAGGAGGAAAATTGGCACCTTTTTTTACTGGAATCATGAAGGAGAGGCCTCCAATCCGTCTGAAATCTGGACCCCTGGATTTCTCTGGTGTCTGGTGCGAGAACTGGATATCTCGTCCCCAACCGTAAGCGAGTGGATTATATCTCGAAAAGAAGGCTCATCGCAAGGTATGGCCAACAGTCCGTCGTTATTCCAGCCATTCTCCTCGTACGCTTGATCCAGCAGCTGCCTGAGAACTGGATGGTTCAAATGATCTGCTCTTATGACGATCCTCTTCCCAGCTTTCCCTACCATCACTGGCAAATGACCAGGAGGCACATCCCGTGGAAGCTTATGCTTCTGGCACACGTCGGTAAAAATCTTCCTTAGCTTCATGATCTTGCAAATCCCACCACACTCTAATCCCTTTACCGAGAAAGCCATTTCGAAAGTTGCTGTAGAATGTTGAATGAACCCTTTAGAAGAGAGGCCATGCCTATTTATCTACCCTCGACAAGAAAGGATCATTCATGTCTCATTTCTACACGCAATGCAAAGTTCTTTTTTTCTCCATGTTTGATATTTTTCCCGTGAGGTCAAACCCCCATGCAGATGCAATGTCCTGGTTTCCCTTTGTGTGTCATGTTTTTCTTTCTGCGTTAACATGGCTGTGAAATGAGATGCATGAACCTTAGCCACCGATACCTTGAAAATTGGCAATTGTTTCACAAATGTTTTCAGATTTTGCCCAAGGGCTGGTATGTTAATCTGGTTTTGCATGTTGCTTGCAGGATAGGTTTGGTGGGCTACGGGACCTTCCCTACTAGCTATAGGTGCGGCTAGCTAGCGTGAAATAGGCAAGTGTTGGAGGCGACGAGAATTTGATGTTTGGCTTACACACCTCTTATCTTACGTTGCTGTTTGTTCTTCAGACATGTCAGATTTCCGTGTAACCTCGTACCCTATGTCCTATTCCTTGTGCTGCAGAAACTGTTCCAATCGCCATTAAGACAGAAGAGAGCGGTTGTAACCAGCCCAACCTAGGTTGGCCAATGGCCAGGCCGGTAAGATACTTCTCAAAGATCTGCTTTTTAATTTATTACAAATGTCTCATCGTGATCGTAGTTCATACTTATCTTAGATGATATTAAGCGTTACACGAAATTATAATATAATGTTTTCTTCCAAAATCAATCGAATTTCATGCATTTTGATAATGCTCGGATGTCTGTGAAGTCCTTCAAATTTTGGTCAGGATTGGCGCTTCCCTTGATATCGTTAATGCTATCCAAGTTTGTTTTGATTGTCCCACTGAATGACTTATCGCCATTGGATGATGTTGCAGATTCCACTTACATTATTGAATGCTCGGATGTCTGTGAAGTCCTTCAAATTTTGGTCAGGATTGGCGCTTCCATCGATATCGTTAATGCTGTCCAAGTTTGTTTTGATTGTCCCCCTGGTACATTCTCGGGTTATTGTGTCTTCTTTTCTCTCATTGTTGTTGTGGTGTGCTTGATGCTGATAGTGTTCTTTTTTCTAGAGTACCACTCAGGCAATACGCTTCCAGCTTCTGCAAGCTCCACCTTCAATCATAAATTTTGCTGGTGATTTGAAATACGGTATGTTTATCACACTTATCATCTAGTAAAGTGGTATTCTTCTAAAAGTGAAAATTGATGTGGTATGGTTACTATTTTGTGTTTGGTCAATCGTCACACTTCACACATCTTGGTTGTTGTGAGGCATAAGTATAGATTTTGCCAATGGCTGAGAACTAGGTATCTGAATTTGCCTTGGTTGTAGTTTCTCTACACTCTCTTCTTATCACATTTTTGGGGGTTCCTAAGGTGTAATAGAAAGGTGATGATTTATCTATTTCAGTGGTAGAACATGACATGACCAAGAGGAATATAGCAAGCACTGAAGATTTGAAGGACGAGCTCTCTGATAGGAATGTATGGATTGCTGCATCAGTTCATAGAGGTGAAGAACAAGGTGTGTTCCAGTTGCACTGGTTTCTTACTTGGTCTATCTATGCTTCATGTCAATACTATATTATTTAGATTAATCTTACAACTTGATGGTGCATGGTATAGAATATTTCCACTACAAAATGTCAAAAATTTAATTTGCTTGTGTTTGTATTGGTTGTCAGGTTTCCTGAGTTATTGTTGCTTTCTAAGCACTCATGACTGTCATCTTTTCAGTAATGTTATCAGTTCGCAGATCGTTGGCCCGAAGGTACCCTGACTTGGTGACTATTATTGTCCCTCGCCACCTGCAGCTTGCGCACCATATTGTTGAAGTATGAATTTCAGTTCTAGCTCCATCTTTCTTCGCCTCAGCTAGTTGTTTCCAGTCTAAACTATACTTATGAGTTTGCGTGTTTGAGTGGTTACTTTATGGAAGCATAAACTTTAGGCATTTCTCGTTTAATGTTTTGTTTAAAAATGTGCAGGAATTGCAGTAAGATGGACTTCATGTAGCCTTGAGGTCTCGAAAGGAAAAGATCACGGCCGTAGGACAAGTGTACGTGGTCGACACTTTAGGTTTGCTTCTAAACTCTCCCAAGTTTCATTAGTTGATGGCCATGCATAACAAACCTGCTGCATGATATTAGTAAATCCTTAACTCAAACTTGTTCAATAGGTGAATTAAGGCGTCTATATAGCCTAACTCCAATAGCTGTAGTTGGCGGTTCCTTCTGTCCTGGTTTCGCTGGCCATAACATATCTGAAGCTGCCGCAGCTGGCTGTGCTGTTTTAACTGGTCACTGTTCTTCTCTCTCTATCTCTGTCGACCCCTGCCTTTCATGCTATATATAAACTGTATGCAATGTTTTTTAAAGCGCTTCACTGCTTCTTTTGCTTTCAGGTTTTCATGTCGGACATTTCTTACACATGATAAATGAAATGCAAAGACTGGATTCTCTTTCAGTTATGCAGGTTTTCGATGCCCCTTTCACTTCTCTGGTTCATTCATAGCCTTCTGACTGCTACCATTTTTAGCTCTTTAATTGACTGTTTTGTTCTGTATCACTTCTTCAGGTGTCTGGAAAGGAAGAACTTAAAGAAGCGCTCTTTCATATCTTCAATGACACAAACTTACTCAAAGCACGACGCATGGCTTCGAAACAAACGTTTCATACCCTTTCCTCATCCTTCTCTCTTCTACAAACTGCTGTTGATCTAGTCCAAGTTAGATAAAGAGATCTAGTCATGGCCCGCATTTGCAGCCCAAAAAGTACTTGAAGTAAATGCCTTGGCCAAGGAACTTAGTGGTCACAAGGATCAGGTAGTGTTCTTGCACTTTGGTGATTTTTTTGTGTTTTTCATTGTTTTTACTTGGAGTTCTTGCTAATTGGTAGTTTAGCCAAACATTTAAGTCTGTCTCATAGGAAAGAAAACCAGTTTGATAGGCGATTTTTGATGTTAGCCTGCAATTGTTTATTTTTCCTGAACTTGAACTCTTCTTTTTCTCTGTCCAGCCATTCTTCTCAGCTAATGCTACTGCTCTTACTTGGAGAAAATCCTCTCCAAGGGTCACAAATCAGTCTGTTCAGATTGCTGTGAGTGAACTGGTCTTTTGTTAGAAATGAGCAGCCCAGGTATGACAGTTGCTGAAGCAACAAAGCATCAAAATCTTTGGTTCCAGATCTTTTTGTGGAGAATTTTGATGTGTTACCCTCTCATTTTGTTAGGCATGAGACGTTCTTCCAAATCAAACTTGCCATCAAGGATGAGGTTGAGTATCTTGACAAGGCTGGAATAAACGTCATCCAGATTGACGAGGCTGCTTTGGGGGAGGGGTTGCCTCTAAGGAAGTTGGAGCATGCTTTCTATATGGATTGGGTTGTCCACTCCTTCAGGATTACCAACTGTGGTGTCCAAGATACTACCCAGGTCAGCATCACTTTCCTGCCCCCTTGTTCCGGGAAACTGTTCCAAGTTTTGTGGCTTTGATTTTAGTTTTTGCATTATGGCTGTTGGAATTAACTAAAAGAGTGAACTTTTGATGTTGGCTCGCAGATCCATACCCACATGCGCTAATCAAATTGCAATGATGTCATTCACTCAATCGTCAGCATGGATGCTGGTGTGTACGATATTCACTCGCCTAGTATCCCTTCCACTGAAGAAATTACCCTATTACGAATTACATATGTTCACCTGTTCTTTCGTCTTATGATCTCCAATTCATTGATGAACAGATCCCCAGAGTTTCTAGATTGTACATGGGTTCTCTTAACTTGGGGGTCTTGGTGGAGTTGTCAAAATAGAACGGGTCGATATAGTAGGTGGCCTGGGCAACGCTGCAAGGTTTATCTCTGGTGGAGACTTCTTGATTCTTGTATTGGCGAGGAAATTGGAAAACGACTGAAGTCCAATATTTGTTTGATTCGCTATACACAAAAGCTCAATCTCTGACTTCGAACTCCACTCCCCTCTCCTAATTTTGCAATTCGGCCCGTCATTCGCTTTCCTTTCCATTTGGGCTGACCAGCCCATTTACTCATTATTTAAGGGCCCATGGATCCGGCTCCACTTCTTTCTGGGCCCTGGGATCCATAATATCAAGATAGGATAGCTATTTCTATAATGGACCTACCGCCTTTTCTTCCCTCCACAATATATTGCTTTCTCCATTTGAAAGCACAACCGCCTGCCTGTATCTGTTACTCCACTCTATCTGTAGCTTTCGTTCTTTCTCACCGCCTGCCTGTATCCCTTACTCCACCCTATCTGTAGCTTTCTTTCTTTCTCATTTCCCAAGAAAGAGTGTGCCATCTTATTTTACGAATCTCCATGAAAAGTTTTGCCACAGTTGATTTCATTCTCTCTCTTCCTCCAAGAATGTCCATGGAACGACATTGGGCACCACGCTACCACGTGTCAAATAGATTTCGGGGGTGAGAGAATCGAGGCGCCAACGGATGTAAAAACAGATTTCGGGGTTTGGGAGAATCGAGACACCCAACGGATTTCTGGGTGGAAGAATCGAGGTTCCGGGGCAATAATGGTGGAGCCTCTGACTGGGCAAATTCGTTCGTTTTAAATGGGGAAGAAATAAGGGAGTATGCGAGAATGAAGTGGAACTGAAATGGGGAGATAAAGATTTATACTGAGATTCAGACTAGAGATGTAATGTATGATAAACCTCAAACATTACTTAGTATCAGCAAAACATATAACACCTCGATCAACAACAGAAATGTCTAAAACGAAACGAAACATAGAACATTCGTCTCATATACCCATCAGTACTGTGAACTGAGCAAAAACATACTATCCAATATTTATACCCCTATTTATTTAGGCTAAAGAAACCTGGAAAAACATATATCCATAATCCATTGGCTTCCACAGTACCCACTTCCATGCATAATCAACGGCACAGGAAAGAGTATTTCCCAGGTGCCTGCTCAGTCCCGGCCTTCAAGTTGCTGGTAGATGCAAAGGAGACGCCAAAACCGGTAGTGCTCTTCCCTGCACCTGCTGCTGGCTTCTCAGCCTTGTTGCTGGTGTCAGTAGCAACCTGAAAAGCAGAACACAAAATCCATCAATAACCAGATCTATCTTTCTTCAGCAGATCACAAAACCAAAACTACCATTCACAAGGCCTAAACACAAAAATGATATGAAATGATCTCCATACAGAATATCAACCGATTAAAACACTCTTAAACTACAAGAAAACTCGCGTGAGCAAGAATCAAGAGAAGGAACTACTATAGGTACAAAACACCATTAACAAGCAACCAGAACTACCAGATCTACCATTCACACGGACGAATATCGAAATGAAAAGGTCTCCAAACAGAATGATAGATTAAACCACGCCTAAACCCCTAGAAAACTCGCGTGAACGAGATTCAAGTAATGAAACGACTACAGGTACAGAAATATCAACAGATCCAAAAGCGCAAGGCCAAACCAAACGAAATAAACGAAAAACGAGTGAAGAAGCAACTACAGATACAGATTATCAAACAACAAGGCTAAACCAAACGATCTAAAATAAAAACGAGATCGGAGTGAAGAAACGACTACAGATAGAGATTATCCAAACCGCAAGGCCAAACCAAACGATATAAAACAAAAACGAGAAGTGAAGAAATGACTACATTGTCGCGACTAAAACGAAAGGAACGGAGATCGAAATGAGGACGAAGTGTATTACCTGCTGATAGTGTGCATCCATGTGACGACGGTAACCTCGCGGGAAGCAGAGATCGCAGATCTTGCACAGCCACAGACCGCGGTAGAGTGTCCCCTCGCCGTGTCCCATAGTCGGAAACAAGGAAATCACAGGAGAAAACGAATTGAGAACGAAAATGGCGAAGCTGATTTCGTAGATAGGGTTTCTGTAATAGAAATAGTAGTTTACTGTTCTATTTATACTAAAATTTAGGGTTTAGGAAGGGTTCTAGAATGTACATCTGAGTAGGAAATGGGCTAATGGGCTTCTTGGGATTGAGTTGCATTGTACGGTTAGAAATGGGCTAATGGGCTTCTTGGGATTGAGTTGCATTTTGCGGTTAGAGACCGAAATGTTGGTATCAAAGAGTCTTAGGCTTTCGGGCTTCTGGGCCGAAATTTGGGCTTCTGGGTCTGACGGACTTTGTAGATCTGTGCCTCTCTAAAAGAAAACCCTATCGCCGACCTATCGCCGCCGCCGCCGTCATCGTTATACGTCTGATCAAAAAAAACCATCAGCAATTTTAAACACGAAATCAACCCAAAACAAATTAAATAGAAATTGAGAGAATTAACGCACCAACTGTATAGTTGATCTATTCCTGAATTGTGAAAAAACCTTAAATAGGTCATTAAAACTCAATACTTACCGCCAAACTATCATCTCTATCTGTTAAAGTCGTCGGCCGGAATAAAAAATCAAAAGACTTAGACTTTTTAGAAAATCAAATAAAATCAACCAGATCAAACAAGATGGAAATCGAGAAAATTAACATACAAATTGTATTTCATCTTACCGGAGGGCCACCAAGCCTCCTCCGCCCCCTCCTGACTCCCAGGACCTCTCCTCGCCACCGTTGAATCATCTGAGCGTCGCCGATAAATCTGTCTTACTCTCCGCCGGTCTGGATCCTTCAGATCCAGGTTTGGAGCCGGCTGGTGGCGCGTCTGATTGTTTTAGGAGATAAGACGTGTTAGGTGGCTAGTTCTAATATGGGAGAGAGAAGTGAAACTCTTGTGTTCAGAGGATAGGTCAGACTTAAGTACAAAGCTACAAGGGCAAACTCGTCAAAAACGTTCTGCGAGAGTTTTTTTTTTTTAAAGGATCGAGAGTCAAGTGTTAATGTTTCGGCCGTTGGATCAGTTCCTTGTATGTATCGATACAGATGAACGGATTGGATGGATTGTTCTTTATTGAAACTTTCAACACTATATTTATTGCTTTACAGCTGTTGGGTACCAAATTCGAGAAATTTCTCTCTTTCAAAGGAAACCGAATTTATTCAAAAAAAAAAGAAACCGAAAAAAAACATCTTTACGCAGCTGCACCTCTAGGGTTAATTGAGCACATCTAACTTAATGGGTTTTTATGCCTTTTGGGCTTTGTCTTGTTTTTTGCGGGCCTTTGTTCTATCGCATGAGTATCCAGTATCCACACATCAGCAACCGCAAGTCGCACGACTAGGTAGGAATGGCAGATTTCAAAGTGAGGTTGTATTATACTGTTATTAGTTTATTACACTTGGATATGGTTATGTTTAGGGAAGACCTTAATCCCCATGGCCTGCAAGTTGGCGATTTATGCCCAATTTGTGTGTGCACAGAAGGTGAATCAGTCGAGCATTTATTTCTTTGTTGTCCGGTTGCAGTTGCTTTGCGTAATTTGGTAGGGCTCCATTTGCCTCTTCGTCTCCTTCTCATCACCCACTTTTCGTTGTTTTGGCGACATCTCATATTCAATGCGGATATCAGCTCTATTAGTTCCTGGGTACTATTATTTTGGCGACTATGAAAAAGTCTCAACAATATTGTCTTCCTCCCCCACGCCCAGTTTACCATCGCCTGCCTTCATCGTCAACTACTGTCACACCAGGCCGATCATCAAATTGCCGTCCAACCTCTATTTCTAGCCCAGGCACCACCGCCTCGAGGACTCCGTGCTCCCCAATTGAGTTCCGGATTTCGGATTGCTGTGGACGGTGCGACATCATCTCCCACTCATGGTGCAGTTGATATTGTTGGCTTTATTGGCGGTCAGGCTACTTTTGGATTTGGGTGCGCTCTACCTGGGATAATTAATGCTACTATTGTGGAATTATTGGCGGTCCGGTATGCTTTACTCCTCCTTTCCCGTTGGGGATGGTATGATCATCCTGTTCAGATTACTGGAGATGCTCAAGCTGTGTTGGAGCGGTTAGAGTCTAACAATCATCATGATGTTCGGTGCGGCGCAATATATCGTGAAGTGTTATATCTTCTCACTCGTCTACCTTTGGTTTCTTTGGATTACTCACCTCGAGAAGCCAACCAGGCTGCCCATATTGTGGCAGGTAATGCCCTTCGCTATCCTGGTATCAGTAATGTATTATTTGATTACTCCTATATGGTCTGTCTTTGAGTCCGTGTAGGGGTTGTAATTGGTGTGACCCCACAAGCCTATCTGGTTAATCCGCAAGAATTTCTATGACAACAAAAAATATGGTCATGTTTAGGGCGGAAAGTTTGGTACTATTGCGAATATCGAATATCAATTGAATTTAACATTATTTGGTATTATCGAATATATGTATTATTTTTTTGCATTAAAATTGAGATTTAATTTTTTCCGATAATTTTGATATTTATTTCAAGTATTTGGTATTAGGGATTACGGGATTGGAACTGATAATATACCAAAACACCAATAAATACCGCAATATAAGCTAATATGCATTTATCTCTCTCAACTAGACTTTCTCACTCACTACTATGAGACCGCAACCGCCAAGATGGTTACCTACTTATACATAGCTCATTCCCTCGTCATATGACAACCCATGTCAAGCTTATTTTGTTACTTGTAGTATGTTCATGAATTGCTTAATCGTCAACTGTTTCAGTTTGTTAGTTGGCTTCTTAGGCACCTCATTTTACTAGAGTGTTGTTATTATACTTAAGATTTTGAGAATGGTTTGTGGAGCTAATATTTGCGTTTGTATACTCAATTTGTAATTTTGAAGAAAATTAATTCGGTATTTACCAATACCGAACAAAAGATTGGGATTGGAATATTAAAATTGTTTTGGGATCGGATTTTATATTGAGTTTATAATACCATTTAATAGTCGAAATTTCGTAGTTTTGTTGCATTGGGTTATTTTACAATGACGTTGGGCTATCCCCAACGCAAATAGAATGGACTGCTTGTTTCTTCTTTTTTAAGTAGTAAAATGGACCGATTGATTATTCCATTCAAGTGCTTTGTTATCACAGATCTACAACCAGTTGCAGCCGATTGATAATGATTGCCATTTTCTTTCTTTTTTTGGTAGAAATGATTGGCATTTTCTTTTCCACTCGTTTTGCACTAAATTAAGAGGTTGTTTTCCTGAGAAAAATTAGAATTTACCTCAATTCATCACATTGAGCAAAACCAATGAACTTGTTGGCGGAAATTTCGGTCGGTTCGAATGTGATATGGATTATGAAAATTGTTGGGGTGAGAATTTATTTGTTTACAAATTTGTCATCTTTGTAAAGACTGGGAACAATATGGATTCCATCTGTCATTTTGCTCTTCTCTTTATCCTTGCGTTTGGAGTTTGGATACCTTTGATGTTGGCTTCAAAAATTTCGAACTATTCTAATGAACACTAAATTTGGAATATGATAATCAAACCAATCCCAGGAGAAAACCGATAGATAAGAAAATCCCCAAATGAAATACAAATTCCACCTCCTCTAACGTAAATTATTAAAAAGGACATCCAAACAATACATTTTACATAAATATATTACTTAGTTATTTCATAGGCTATCCGTTTTTTTTAAACTATGTATTTAGAATAGTAATCACTTTTTACAATGCACGAACCAAACAATTTTCTCAAAACTATGATCTACCAACTAGTGGCGGATCTAGGGCTGGGCCACCCCGGGCCACGGCCCAGCCCTCTTCCGATCCCGAGCTATTATAGTACGTATTAATTTTTCAACTTTAGGTGTTTGGTCCAGTAATATTTAAAAGTTGGTTTAATGTTCTTTGATAATATGATTTTATGCAACTTGAAAAATGGTCCAGATGAATATATCCAAACCACTATTCTAAATTTAGACTAAAAATTCAAGCCCCAATAGTTTTCATTTGTCAAGAATAAAATAAACAATGCTACTCTCTTCTACACACTGCTGCTATTCTAGTCCTGGCTCGCATTTGCAGCCCAAAAAGTACTTGAAGTAAATGCCTTGGCCAAGGAACTTAGTGGTCACAAGGATTAGGTTGTTTTTCATGCGCTTTGGTGATTTTTATGGTGTTTGTCATTGTTTTTACTTGTATAGGGTTCTTGCTAATTGGTAGTTTAGCCAAACATTTAGGTCTGCCTCATACGAAAAAATACCAGTTTGATAGGCAATCTTTGATGTTAGCTTGCAATTGTTTCTTTTTCTTGAACTTGATCTCTTCTTTTTCTCTGTCCAGCCATTCTTCTCTGCTAATGCTACTGCTCTTACTTGGAGAAAATCCTCTCCAAAGGTCACAAATCAGTTTGTTCATATTGCTGTTAATGAACTGGTCTTTTGTTAGAAATGAGCAGCCTAGGTATGACAGTTGCTGAAGCAACTAAGCATCAAAATCTTTGGTTTCCAGATCTTTTTGTGGAGAATTTTGATGTGTTACCCTCTCATTTTTGTTAGGCATGAGATGTGCTACCAAATCGAACTTGCCATCAAGGATGAGGTTGAGGATCTTGAGAAGGCTGGAATAAACGTCGTCAACATTGACGAGGCTGCTTTGAGGGAGGGGTTGCCTCTAAGGAAGTTGGAGCATGCTTTCTATTTGGATTGGGCTGTCCACTCCTTCAGGATTACCATCTGTGGTTTTCAAGATACTACCCAGGTCAACATCACTTTCCTGTCCCTTGTTCCGGGAAACCCTTCCAAGTTTTGTATCTTTGATTTTAGTTTTGCATTATGGCTGCTGGAATTAACTAAGAGAGTAAACTTTTGATGTTGGTTCACAGATCCATACCCACATGTGCTACTCAAACTTCAATGACGGCATTCATTCAATCATCAGCATGGATGATGATGTAATCACAATCGAGAACTCCAGATCAGATGAGAAGCTTCTCTTGGTCTTCCGTGAAGGAGTGAAGTATGGTGCAGGCATTGGGCCTGGTGTGTACGATATCACTCGCCTAGGATTCCACTCAAGAAATTACAGACCGTGTGAGGAAGATGCTTGCCAGGTACTCACACGAATTTGGCGGTGATCGTGTATCTCAATGGAGCAAGGAAAAAGGCTATCCCTTCAGTTGCCTTCGAGACCGATGGTGGTGATCGAGAATGTGTTGTGAAACTGTCTTGGTGAAGTTGTCCCACAAATATAGCGGTTCGGTATAGTAGGTGGACCGGGTCATCGAGCAACGCTGCATGGTTCATCATAACCCTTTCAGTTTTGGAGTCAGAGATTAGGCTGTATAAATGTAACTTCTCCTCCCTCCCCAGTCCACCAATTGTATCCCCTCAAAAACAATTCAACAGTATGTTGACATAAAAACTATGCCCATACAACTGTCAGGTCACATCACATAATTCCAAACTAACTCTCTTAATCAAAAGAACAACCATTAGATTGTTGATAAAAATGGCTGCCGATGAAACTAGAACGTAAAACTGAATCACGACAGCAACGACTAAATGTTGATAAGAACGCTGCTGATGCAACTACAACATGAACACAACCCTGAATTACAAAATCAGCGACTAAAAGTTGATAAGAACACTGCTGATGCAACCATCAAGTTCAACAAAAATAGAAATAACAAACTGAACAAGTCCAACAGCAAGTCTAGTGGGAAGACTGAGCAACAATCCGAGAGAACTTGGCAAGCTAGACATTCAACGGCAGAGGTAGGAGAACCTCCTGCCCTTCCTCTTCTCACCAGTCTACTTCAAGTTTGCTGTGTTCTGGGGAATGGCGAGTGCATCATTCTCAGTTGTCACATCCTTGTCAGATCTCGGCCGAAGTCTCGGCCATGTGTGCACCTCGACAGTTCACTCGGCCGAGGAAAAGTGCACTCGGCCGAGAAGTCTCGGCCAGGTGTACACCTCGGCTGTGCACTCGGCCGAGCAAAAGTGCACTCGCGCAGATGGGCATCGTAACCCGGCTTCCGGTTCATCCCACATCGTCAGTTCTGCTTACAAAAAATGACCCACTTGTAGCTCTCGATTCCATGGAGCGGGTCAATGAAGCAGCCACGCCGTCCTACCTACCCGCATCGTCAGTTCTGCTTACAAAAAATGACCCACTTGTAGCTCTCGATTCCATGGCGCGGGTCAATGAAGCAGCCACGCCGTCCTACCTATTTAAAGTTTGAGAATGGGTCGAGGGCGTTGCACCCCCGATGCCCCTAATCATTGGCTTTACCCGATAGAACTCGGTCTGACAAGGATGTGGCAACTGAGAATGATGCACTCGCCATTCCTCAGAACACAGCGAACTTGAAGCAGACTGGTGAGAAGAGGAAGGGCAGGAGGTTCTCCTACCTCTGCCGTTGAATGTCTAGCTTGCCAAGTTCTCTCGGATTGTTGCTCAGTCTTCCCACTAGACTTGCTGTTGGACTTGTTCAGTTTGTTATTTCTATTTTTGTTGAACTTGATAGTTGCATCAGCAGTGTTCTTCTCAACTTTTAGTCGCTGATTTTATAATTCAGGGTTGTGTTCATGTTGTAGTTGCATCAGCAGCGTTCTTATCAACATTTAGGCGTTGTTGTTGTGATTCAGTTTTACGTTCTAGTTGCATCGGCAGCCATTTTTATCAACAATCTAATGGCTGTTCTTTTGATTAAGAGTTAGTTTGAAATTATGTGATGTGACCTGACAGTTGTATGGGCACAGTTTTTATGTCAACATACTGTTGAATTGTTTTGAGGGGATACAATTGGTGGACTGGGGAGGGAGGAAAAGTTACAGTAGATACGTTAATACAGCCTAATCTATGACTCCAAACCGAAAGGGTTATTCAATGCAAGCTGGTTTTATCAGTCTAATTGCAATGTAGTTGGAGTTTGGGCTTTTTTGTATAGAATGACCTTCTGCAAAGAAACATAATGACCAGATCAATCAGTCGATCAGTATATAGTGAAAGGATCTTATGGAACAGACCAAATCCAAACAAACACCATTCAAATGCTATCCTACACAGATTTTGGGCTTGAATTGAATAAGATCATTTCACTTCAAGATGATTAACATAACGAAAACTAGAGAAATTATCAAATGAAACAAAGCAGATCAAATACAGAGACAACAGTGTGATTGACATAACGCTATTGCAACCTAAATAACAAAATAACACCATCCACACATCAAACAGGGATTACTTTCAAACTAAATAACCACTAGCAACTAAGCCCGCGCTCCGCTGCGGATAATGCGTGAGTGACTCCAAGTTATCATATGAAAATTATAATTAGTTACAGATTTGACAAACAACAACGTAAACATTTTAATTAATATCATAATATTAATAAATAAACACAACACATAATTATAATAATTAAGAAGCAACTACATATAAATACATATATGCAAAGTACAAACCATTTTACATTAACATTAGATAGAAACACAATAAATTATTAACAAAACATACAAAATATTTAAAAAATGCACTCCAACAAATTCGAGTAATAGCACTTGAAATGCTCATTATTAATGAACCGGATTGTTTACAACAAAAAAAAAAAACAACGTTCATTGACAGACAATCATGGCATATACATAATAATACTTTCTATGTCACAATTGCGTATTGACAAAAGGAAGAAAAAGTTGCAATTATTATGAATATGAATTTACCGACAAAAAAATATTAACAATTTACCAATAAATATTTTACTTGATATGATTATTCAACAAAACAACAACCAATGTGCGCACACAGTAACGGACCATGGTTCATGACATCAATCCTTAGTTGTCCAACTCCACGCGGAGTCTTCAATTCCACAAAACAAATCCTCAAGATGAGATTGTTTTTTATACCAAAAAATGTAACATGCGCTCACAGTATGTTGACAAATTGGTACCTAGAATTTAAAAAATTTATTTTAAAATAGGTAAAAGTAGGAACATTACAAGATTGCATTTGATCTTCAATAAAATAAATACTGTTGCATAGAATATCATTGGAATTCGTGCATAACATAATTTAATTTTTTTTCTTTGCAATGAAACGAACAAATCTATATCTATATATTGTTAGCAAAGTCATTCTACAAGTATCATAAACATTTTATACCTATGCCCGCACAATCTTTGATACACCAACAAAAACATATTACTTCAACCACTTGTGTCGCAGGATGTCAGATATTCACGAGGGTCACCCTTACCGCCTCCACCCAAATGATAATCATTCTATGGTGTTAATATCCACGACTCTCAACGGAGAAAACTATGGATATTGGTCTACTTCAATGCAAACAGCATTGTGCTTGAAGAATAAAATTTCATTCATTGATGGAAGCTCCGAAAGACCGTTAGGCATCGACACGGTGTCTCTTGCATGGGATGAAGCTAACGCAATGGTAAAAGGATGGATATACCAGTCCATTGATCCTAGCATCGTAAAAAGCTTGCCATGGTTTGAATCTGCCATGGAAGTGTGGGAGGATCTGAAGAGCCGCTTTATTATAGCAAGCACGGCAGAGGAAGCAGATCCTTGCAAGATGAAGGATTACACAATCATCGTTCCATGCTCGTGCTTTTTTGTAACCATAAGCCCCCAGTTCCTCACCCAACATAAAATGGTAAGTTATTTTATGTTATATCCTTTTCTATAGCAGCGCACCCATGTCGTCAAACTTCCATAATTGGTAAAATTATAACTCTGAATCGTCTGATTTTGTGACACCAGGATATTCCATTGAATTTTACTCACAAATATGGGTCGGAGCTCTCATCACCGACAATTTTTCAATTACCAACGGGAGATTCTTGGATAATCGGAGTTAACAGGGAAGCAGACACACAATCATTATTTTTCACTGATAATTTGCACCAATTTATGCAACATTATTCAGTAACTATTGGTTGTGTCCTCCATTTTAAATACACTGGCATGAGTAATTTTACAGTCAATATATTCAACCTCAATGGTCGCTCGTTCTTTAACTCCGATATCGGAAAAAAGAATAACACAGAAGTCATCAGAGAAAAAAATGTGGCCACTCTAAGCAGCAATCCAAAAGATATTGGCGCGACTGCACGTCATTCGATAAAGTTGGCGGTAAAAGGCACAGAAAGAATTCGACAACCAGATGATGGTAAGTACACTATCACTATGGTTCAACCATATTTCTCTTGATTTTTAAACTACTATTCAATAACGGCACATCTTCATCTTCACAATTATATACGTACTAATGTTTTGAAATAATACATTACAGAACATTTCAGCGCGGTCATGAAACTTGGAATAGAGAAGGGAATCTACTCAACTCGAATCCTGCGTCTATCAATGTACGATCCACTCATAAGGTGTAGGAGGCCAATAATAGAAGCAATACTATCAGACCCCAAATATCCGTCATACATAACAGTCATGACCCGTACACAAATCACAGGCCGCACAAAACCCGTAATACAATTACTCTACATCATATCAAATATTATCAATTGCACACGTTGAATTAATTTAATTAGTTATATTTCATTGGTGTAGCTCGTGCCTCGTGACTTCGTAAAAAAATACATTACGGACGAATGCGACAATGTATTCCTCGTTGCAAGGGGTACCAAGTATAACATAAGATTGAAGAGAAGAAGCGAGTCCAGTGTAAGGCTCATTGGCAGAAATTGGCTTTCATTTTGCTACGAGCATTCACTACAAGTTGGCGACGTTTGTCTATTCCAAAAAGTGGATTCCATTGATTTTATTTTGGAAGTTAACATTTTTCGTGCTTAGCAGATAATTCATCAGCGCATGAACAGAGATCTGTAGTGGTTTGGTGTGTCTGGTTCGAAAGTTATGTCGGTTACAATAATATACAATACCATTCTCTTTACGTGCTTGCAAAAAAATATGATGCATACGTATGTACCATTCCTGTCACGCATATTTATGTAATAGCTGAGGAAAATTTTAGATAACAAACTATGACAAAATATTGATAATTAAAATGTTTATCTCAAGAAATATAACTTGTAATTGTTTAAACTTTTTTACAAATAGTTGTAGTCCACTACGATAAACTGGTATAATTTTCACTGGTCGAAAAGGCTAAAGCCAATACCATGATTGTTTGATCATTTATACTCGTACATGTACATACACATCCACAAAATGTCGTGATTACAATCATGGCTCAGACCAAAATGAAGGAAAAGATGGATGCCAATATAGACATAAAAAACAACAACAGTCACGTCAAAATTAATTTTCATCAGATCGACGCATTTTTTTAGCAAATACAAACAGCATTACATGGACAAAATACAATATAAGTAGATACAACCCGTAACTACTACAACCAAATCACAACGACTAACCAACCTACCAAACTGATAAAAGATACCCTCCAAGGAACCAATATCCTCAAAGGACATTCGACACCCAACAGAAGCCAGATTCATGCCCACCTTGCAATGAGCAGTGGTTCACGGATTTAACTTACGACGACACGTTGAACGATTTCCAACAACAATTAACATTCTGGTTAAACGACTAACCATAATCGTCACATATATAATGAAGAAGCAAAGCAAAAATGTAAAAAGTCAATTCCCAAAAACAACAATTCATACACGAAGATCATCGTTCATTGACAACAATATTAAAAAATATCCCAAAGATACATTAAACAACAGAAACACGTACTACCAAACCCCCTCCAACCATGCTCTAGTTCTGAGATCTTTGGATTGCCAAAATTGCAACCTCCATCTGGAAATAAAAGGACGAGCTCAATAAATTGTCTATACTTTCAGAAAGTGTAAAATAAATATATAACGGAAAATTTTCTACCTCAAGTACACTTCCTAACTTGTTGCGAAGAATGCAATATTCTCGAGTGACATCATTAGCAACACGTATACTCCTGTAAAAAAATACAGAGATGCTTTAAGGAATGAACTATGCAACCCACACACCCAGAAAATTGTTTTGATATTCAAGAATACGGTGAACTAACCTATCCTTGTTTCTGTCAATGCATGCTTGAAGAAGTTCGTCACAAACAACCTTCAGCCGACGTGCCCCAATGCTAAAAATACAAAACAACACAGATTAAACTTTACAACACACACTGAAACACCTGTGGAAAATGACGAACAACATTAAAAAAAGAAAGTTCAAGATCCCAACGTGGAGCTACTGCCTCTAATTTGATGCAATGATTCTTCCATTTTAGAAAAATTCACGTCAACAGCACCTCTGCAAAGCGCACAGACAAAAAATTAATAACCGGCGTTTTAAAATTTTGGCGACCATAATGACACAAAAAAAATAGACGGAATTACAATGCAAGGTACGAAAAATAGCCAAACATCATACAAATCCCTGTTGATCTCCCTGACGATCCTATCACCATCGCGACAAAAAGAGTTGATAACTTCAGCTACGAATTCAGGATTAGTAGCATCCTGGAGAGCCCGAACTTGGGAAAACTGATGGTCCAAAATTCCCTTCAACACAACATGAATTTACAAAGATTGAAAAAAACGAATCAATGATGGGCTAAGTAACTAAACCAAAGAATAAAGACGTGTACCTCATCGATCATAGATTGCACAAAGTGTTTTAGCTCCCTCATGCGAGAAAACAATGACATTTTGGTGTTTCAGTTTCGCAAATGAAGCGTTTTTTTTTACTGCAAACTGACATATGCACTACTCTGGGATATATTTCAAGATCACGAGCAAAATATACATTATTATATAGCAATACGTACATGAAATTGGCCATCCAAAGAAAGATGAACGATTTGACATGTTCGACAGGATACTTAATCAAATAATTGCAACTATTTTTTTTTACTCTAACCTTTTAGTCTTTCCTATGTCGATCATAGACTCACAGCGAATAGTAGCACTACTTTTTATATGGGATGCCTTATAGCTTTCCCAGCATACTTGTTTCTCCTTTTCCTTTCCATCAGTTCCCTCTTCTCTTTATTTTCTCTTTTCCTCCCATCCCCAATAGATGCACTAACTTTACTAAATTTTACCAAACTATTTCTTCATTACAAAAAAAAAAGAGCTACCACAATAAGTGCACCACATGCACCCCTTGTCGACCACGCAAACCGACAATCCATGTAGATCTACGTGTACTTTTCGATCCATCAATATTCGGTCAATGTTAAAATGAAAAAGCATAAATTAACAATATTATAACCTGTATACTATTAAAATAACCATAAACTTTGCTAATTATCCAAATTAAGTTGTAAAATATCAAAGGTAAGTTCACATGAACTTTTAAACGTGACCATCCGCAAGAAAAAAACTTCAACTACAACTCTACAAAGAGGACCATCTCCTAATATATATATATATATATATATATATATATATATAGATATATATAACATTTGATAAAAAATGCCATAAAAAACACAAGGTCACCAAATTTTGACAGAAAACACACAACAATAACAACCGCTTACAATGTGATACATAACAAAAGACATAACCACAGAAAACGAGGAATTACATCAAGATAGTACCGTCTACCACGATTGATCATTTGGATACCATGCCTACGTTGACAATAAAGATATAAATAATGGATCCCATATACAACATACAATATATGCAATAAAATAATCATATGCCCCAATATGTACCCAGGTCATCTGATTCAGTAGACTTCGCAACCAAATTGCTAGCAAAAGTCAGCACAACAGAAGATAATAATTCACCTATGCCAGCAAGTTCTCCAATATAATGATCATGTTTACCAATGTAACTCATTGGTTACAAACCTATTCCTGCACATCAATTGGAAAAAATTAAAAAACATCAAACGACAAACATAATAAATCACCGGAAGTACGAACAATGACCTTGAATTCTTGAGAACAATATCAAATGACATGCATCTATTTGAGATATTGTGTTAATCCGACCAAGAAAGAACACGCCTACTTACATATGAAAATAGACAAATGTTAGCGTCCAATTAAAGATATTTAAACTTACAAACGAAAAAATCACCTGCCAAGTGTTGCGAATCATAACACATTTGTACCAAATCCTCAAATTGTGTGTCCCTAAAATCATCAAAGGGAAATAAAGCCAATCTCGGCGGATTGTTGTTAGGAATTTCGACAAATGACTGGGTTCTTGTCAAACGAAATCGCAAATCACACGGAGCATTTCGTAGTGGATTTCCTGTAGTCCTGGCCAGGATCAAGGGCACAAGTTTCATGTTGTATATCCCACCAACAGGAATAAGGGCACCAACAACACCACTATCCCCAGGGACGGCAACACCTTCAATGATGTCCTCCTGCATCCGAAAACTCATACAAATCATCACAATAACAAGCAACTCGAACATGTAAATAAACCACAACAGAAACACAACCTCTCTGTCAACCTAAAATGTATACATAACAGGATGACTGTTCATACAGACACACTCTTTTGCCGTCCACATATGAATAAGTCTCGCGACAATATGAGTATCCACAACAGATCCACCCAGCTGACGAATGATCACCGAAGTTATGATAGGATCTACAAAAATACAACATCCATTATTTCGTGGTTGAGACAGACAACAACATGTGCCACATACACAGGTATTCCAATTAAAAAAATTTACCTTGCATCAAAAGTTGGCTAAAGATAATCCATCGACATGACAAGAAACAATCCTACCAAGATACAAAGTCACAAATGAACATACATTTAAAGAGTAGGGAGCTGCTGTGAGATGGCAAGAAAGGACGACACCTGGAAAGAGATGACGGTTATGGAGTGAGCTGCTTAGAGAAGCTGAGAAAGAAAAGGGCTTTAGAGGGTTTGTTTGGGTAGAAAAAGACAAAAGCATTTGAGGAAAATAGGAAATATTAGGGTGGGGTTTGTAAATAGAATAGTATATTTACTGTTGTGGCCATAATGGATTTGGTTGACACGCTAAGTAATCGAGGAGTCTTTATAATTACTAATTAGATAATTAGTAATTATGAATTTGTCTATTACATCTCACGATTTGGTCGTAAGAAATTTATTATATAATTTAAATTAGTATTTGATTTTAGCGATACAAAATGGTTGAACCACATATAAATCATATTTTCAACATAAAATATCACGTCCAGACTTTTCCTGCACGCCTTTCAATATAATTTTACAATCTTTGATTTTTATGCTCATTGCAATTAAAACTTGATTTCATATGTTCAAAATTCCATTGAACTTCACAAGCAAGGATTACTTGGAAACTAAATCCTCAATTACTAATATTTGCTTTACATCTTACAACGGATCAATTTAATTTAGTGATCTCCAACTTAATTGGTTATTTTTTTACCACTCTTCATGTCAATTAGACGTATCAAATCTAATAGCAAAGAAATTGTGTGGCAAAACTTTCTAGTTATTCATAACAACCTTACCTTTTTATATAGCTTACTCGAGAAATAAGTGAAGAGCATACCACAAAAGGAGGTGAACGTCAACTACAACCTTACACATGTATATTTAATACATAAACATAACACCATCCACACAAAATCGAGGTATTGACGTAAAATACTATAAAATGTACGATTAAAACAATTAGAACAAACAGAAAACAATGTACAAATCCTCCATGCATAAAATGTCTTTGAGAACTGTTTGCTTTATAATAACAACCATATTTCAGAAACGTACAACACACTGTATATAAATAGTAAGTTGGACTTATCATCGTCCATAATAAATGAGTTTCAAGTCTTAAACTTATGCTTGTTTTGTCTTCCTATGAGCAGTACCGCAACATGCAACATAATAATTGACCACCGACATTAACTTGCTGAAATAGCCAAATTTATTTTCTTTCTCCTTCCCTTTCAGTTCTGTCCCTTTCTCTCCACTATTTATTGGCCAACATGGGTTGGCTTCAACTTGCTACACGCATGTACCCCAAGACCCAAGTTAGAGAAATTGTGTGGCAAAACTCTCTAGTTATTCATAACAACCTTACCTTTTCATATAGCTTACTCGAGAAAATATGTGAAGAGCATACCACAAAAGGAGGTGAAAGTCAACTCCACCCTTACACCTGTATATTTAATACATAAACATAACACCATCCACACAAATACGAGGTATTGACGTAAAATACTATAAAATGTACAATTAAAATAATTAGAACCTACATAAAACAAATCTACAAATCCTTCCATGCATAAACTGTCTTTGAAAACTATTTGCTTTATAATAACAACCATATTTCAGAAACGTACAACACACTGTATATAAATAGTAAGTTGGACTTATCATCGTCCATAATAAATGAGTTTCAAGTCTGAAAATTATATTTGTTTTGTCTTCCTATGAGCAGTACCGCAACAGGAAAACATACTAATTGACCACTGACGTTAACTTTCTAAAATAGCCAAATTTATTTATTTCTCCTTCTCTTTCGTTCTGTTCCTTTCTCGTCACTATTTATTGGCCCAACACGATTTGGCTTCAACTTGCTACACGCCTGTACCCCAAGGCCCAAGTTCGAGAAATTGTGTGGCAAAACTCTCTAGTTATTCATAACAACCTTACCTTTTCATATAGCTTACTCGAGAAATATGTGAAGAGCATACCACAAAAGGAGGTGAACGTCAACTCCAACCTTACACCAGTATATTTAATACATAAACATAACACCATCCACACAAAATCGAGGTATTGACCGTAAAATACTATAAAATGTACAATTAAAACAATTAGAACATACAGAAAACAAATGTACAAATCCTTCCGTGCATAAACTGTTTTTGAGAACTGTTTGCTTTATAATAACAACCATATTTCATAAACGTAACAACACACTGTATATAAATAGTAAGTTGGACTTATCATCGTCCATAATAAATGAGTTTCAAGTATGAAAAGTGTGCTTGTTTTGTCTTCATATGAGCAGTACTGCAACATGCAACATAATAATTGACCACCGACGTTAACTTTCTGAAATAGCCAAATTTATTTTCTTTCTTCTTCCCTTTTGGTTCTGTCCCTTTCTCTTCACTATTATTGGCCAACACGGTTTGGCTTCAACTTGCTACACGCATGTACCCCAAGGCTTAAGTTCGAGAATTCAAGCAGAAAAAAGATGCGATGTATGGTTTCACAATTTGATGGGTCCGACCGATCAAGAACTTTTTTGACCATTTTGATCTGTAACCATTGATTTATTGGTTGGTTGTTGCTCTGCCCGTCTATAGACTGAAGACTGTCCATCCACTTGCCGTCGTAGATGTATAGGTGAGAAATACCTACATTATGATGGCATTTGTTTCTTATAGTAACAAAAAAGTTATAACCATAGTTTAGAGTTTATGTTACGTCGATTTATTCTACACAGTCGCTTCTGCTTTCTTTTACTAACTATTATTTGACGAACGATACCTACTATACATCTTCCTCCCTTGAATTTATTGTAACCAAATCGGTGCAATCATCCCCTTATTCTTGTTGGATTTAACTGATCTTTTTGTATAGCTCATGGTTTTCTTTCGAATAAAATAACTGTGTCCATTAACATTGTACATGGGCCAGACAAAAGAAATTATTGATATTAATTCATTTTATTATATCTCCTTCCAGTGAAAAAGGTAATCTTTTTGCCTAAGAGTTACTCTCATGTCATGATCAAATTTATATCAAAGTCACGTTTCGATATTCAAGCACCAAAGAGGACCGATAAGAGTAATTAACCTTTAAAGATAGGAGCGTTTTATAGGAATAAAAATGGACCAGCTATTTGGTGGTACAAGCACATGCAATGGCATTACACGTATCTAATAATACTTGTATTGTACATCAACAACATACACCAACCATAGGGACCCGAGCATAGTATATGTCTTTTTCGCATTGAGTACAAGCAGATAAAACAAAAAAGAGCTCACCTAGACGACATCAAAAGCCTCCTACAATGCATGTACGGGAAAAACAAATAGTGCACACTGACTATAGGAACCCAATAATAGTGTACGTCCATTTCATATTGAATACAAGAAGATAAAATAGAGAAGAAGACCCAAGCATAGTGTACGTCCCCTTTCATATATTGAATACAAGCAGACAAAATAGAGAAGAACTCACCTAGTACCCCAAGGCCCAAGTTCGAGAATTCAAGCAGAAAGAAGATGTGATGCATGGTTTCACATTTCGATGGGTCTGACCGATCAAGACTTTTTGACCATTTTGGTCTGTAACCATTGATTTACTGGGTGGTTGTTGCCCTGCCCGTCTATAGATTGAAGACTGTCCATCCACTTGCTGTCATAGATGTATAGGTGAAAATACCTACATTCCGATGGCATTTGTTTCTTATAGTAACAAAAAAAGTTATAACCATAGTTTAGAGTTTATGTTACGTCGATTTCTTATGCACAGTCGCTTATGCTTTCTTTTACTAACTATTATTTGACGAACGATACCTACTATACATCTTCATGCCTTGAATTTATAATAACCAAATCGGTGCAATCATCCCCTTATTCTTGTTGGATTTAACTGATCTTTTTGTACAGTTCACGATTTTCTTTCGAATAAATAACTGTGTGTCGTAACCTTGTACATGGGCCAAACAAAAGAAATTATTGATATTAATTCATTTTATTATATCTCCTTTTAGTGACAAAAGTAATATGTTATAATTGCTAAGAGTTTTACTCTCAAGTCAGGGATCAAAATTTATATCAATCTTAATACATACATACATACATATATCATTACCTCAATTTCATATGTCACTCACTACAAGAAATGTTTGGCCAAAAAGAAAGTCTGACAAGAACAAACAGAGATTAGGAGACATGATCTTATCAACCTGAAGGGAAAATAGTAGAAATGAAACAAAACACAAAGAGATCGACAAGAGTAATTAACCTCAATAGGCCATGGAAGAGCGAACAAAAGAACAGAAAATGAAAAATAGGAAAGAAGCGAAGAACAATAAATCATAATCTGATCGAGAGGCCACGCAAACATGACAGCACGACAAAGACCAGAACGGTTGTTCTTATCCGAATCAATTTCTTAGTTGATTTTCGCTTCGGTCGCTACCTCCAAATATCACAGGGTCACAATCCATCGTCGATGCTCTGTGCCTGGGTGTTCCTTTAGATTCAAGCTTCCCTGGAAGTAGATCGGTGGCGGTTGGAAATTGGAAATTGTTCGTACGATTCTTTGCTCTAAGTTCAATTTGTTGTTCTCTTTTGCATGCAAATTTTAGCCAAAGCGTTTCTGAGTTTTTTTGAACCATGAATTGGATGTTGATCGCGATTCATGCAGGTTCTAAGTAGCTGGCTAAAATTTGATTTGAGTAAGTACCCAGAATATTTAGCATATTTATCCAGCTACTGTAATATTTAGTTTATGGCTGAATCTTGATTTAGGTAATCGAAAGTGACAACAACTTTCATGTACATTCACCATAGCACAAGAAGTATGAGCATATTTTTTGAATGATACAGTGGACTTTATTTGGCAATGAATAAACAGACAACAAAATTGCGCGAGTTCGGCGAAGAAAGCGAACTCTTCGCCAATCTCCAGAAGAGTGGTCAACGAGGACCTGGTGATGAAGCACTCCGACCAGCTAAACTCCGTCGTCAGGTACCGGTCACGTCGAGACGTGCCTCAGCCTTTCTACATGCAGCTCCATGCTACCACCGCCACCATGTGCCCTTCATGCTAGTGCGTCACCACGGCCAACACCTCCACCGCTTTCGTCGCTCGCGCATCCACCTCCCCCAGCCCAATCACCATCGTGGTGGCTGTTGCCACAGACGACACCATTAATTCATCAACAACATTGTCTTTCGGTAAACCTGGCGGTGGCGGTGAAAGAAATGGCAGCAACAGTATTGTGTGCATCAGCTCCACAGCAACAGCAACAGCCTCAACCTACCCAACCAGTCGCGTCATGACTCAAAAAGGAAGGCTACAGCTCCTGATAAACCACATGAAATGGTTGGGGATAATAACAATGAATTCCATGAAATGAACATCCCATGTACAATTATGCAACCGTAGAAGAAACAAGTAGAAAAAGAAAAGAACGAAAGAGCACCCAACGGCTCGAGAAAGGATGAAAATTGTGGGAAATCCCCTTGAAAGATATGAACGGTTTTATAGGAATGGAAATGGACAGCTATGTGATGATACCCATTCACATTGTAAGAAGATAAAATAGTGAAGAAGACCCAAGCATAGTGTACGTCCCTTTCATATTGAATACAAGAATATAAAATAGTGAAGAAGACCCAAGCATAGTGTACGTCCCTTTCATATTGAATACAAGCAGACAAAACAGAGAAGAACTCACCTAGTCGCGTCCGCAGGGGAGAATCTCCTCCTTAGCTACAGTTCGCTTCCGTTCAAAATTATATGTTATAATATCCAATTGCAATAACATGTATTACTGCCATTGAATTGACAGAATCCGTCCACATCTAGTACAGAAATAGATTCAGATACAGAGAAACCATCCATTAGAACAGACCCAGCTCAAACAGATTCGGCAGAAAGGAAATAGCAACAATCCCACAGAGTACACAACTAGATTGATATACCGAGAAAATCATCTAATAGATCAGTCGCAGCTCCAACAGAAATAGCAACAATCGCACAGACTACAAAACCAGATTCAAATAGAACGCTCCAACAGATATTGTAGAATCAAAAAACTTACGCTTTTAATGCTTTGATTCTACGCTTTATGATTTTACCCCTTTTCCGCTTATAGATAGAATCGCGCTTTTGATTGCATTGGCTTACAGATTGTGTGGGGCGGATTAGAATGGGAATGATCCATACCTTGTTTTAGGTGGGCCTGGCGTTGCTGGAAGAAGCAGGCGTTGAAGGCAGCCCACATCTGACAGGAAGAGATACAACACAGATCGAGACAGTGGTTCGGGCTAGGGTCGTGGGTGAAGGTCCTGGTTGACTATCCCGCAGAGGAGGGACTCCATCTGCCAGATCTAGATGTATCTCTGGCTGGCGGATGCGCTAATGAGGACGACCTGGTTGGGTTTCGCTTAAAAATTAAAAAAAAAAAACCCATCTTTTACACAAAAAGGAAAAAAAAAACCTGCTCAAAATCGGATCAGGAAGGATTTACATACCAACCCTGTAGCCGGAAATGAACAGGGAGTGAACGTCGTCAAAGGCCAAACCTCCTCCGCACTCGCCGCCGACAGAGTCACATAACCTAGCCCCTCCATCGGATCTGTCATCTGCTGAGTAGGTGGTATAGGCGCCCGTGATAGATTTAGAACTGTTGTGGCTTTGGCAGAGGTTTGGATAGATGAGATGGTGAGAGAAGGAGTAGAAAGAGAGAGAGACAGGGAGAAGAGGTGTTGGGTTATGTGGCTAGTTCAGAAATAAGTTGGTACAGAGAGTTGAGAGGTCAGATTTAAGTACAAAGACACAACAAGGGCAAATTCGTCAAAAGAAGGTTCCGTATGCGCGAGAGTCAAGACACGGTTCTGGCCGTTGGATCAATTTCTTGTAGGCTTAATTACAAGTTTGGTCACTCGAATTGCTTAAAAATTTCATGTTTGCCACTCAAATTGATTTATTCCATTTATAGTCACTCGAATTAGTTGAACAGTCCAAGTTTGGTCACTCTCCGTTAACCTCCGTTAGACTCCGTTAGTGACGACCGTTAAGTGATGACGTGGCTAACAGAAAGACACAGTCATCATATTTTAACATTAAAAAACGACGACCCGACCCGCCAGCTCAGCTTTACCCGCCCTGTCAGCCATTCTTGCCCAACCCGCGAACCAACCCAATTAATTGACCCTAAACCCAAACCCGAGACCCGCCGCCGTCGTTGTTGGTCTCCGCAATGTCGGTGGTGGGTGTAGTCTCCCTGGGAAACGCCGGCTTGTCGGAGCTCCGAGGCAACCACATGAAGTATTCCAAGTTCGCCGCCCAACCATCCGCTTCTACCTCGCCGTCGCCGTCCTGGTCCTCCCTCCCTGCTCCTCCTCCACCATGGCGGTGACGGAGCTTCGTCTTCTAGGCTCTTCCTGGTCGAATCCGCCCTCGCCGTACATTTCTTCAAAAGGGTTTTCGAGGTACGTACTTTCTCCCAGTTCCAATTCAATCCAGCTCCAGCCCTTTTCTTCGAATGGAATTTTGATGGTCGGGACAAGTCTCTACCTGATGGGAAGGAGCAAAGCCACAAGAGAGTGGTACCTCTCTAAGTTTGATGATTTCCCTCCTCATGTCAAGTGTATCATCCCTTTTGTTTTCTAGATGATAAATCAGTATGAGTGAAATTAATTGAGGGTTAATCGTATTTGCTGAAAATCCTGTACAACAGGTATGAGCTTCTATGGAAGCAGGTGTCAATTCTCAAGAACTCAGTACTCACCTGGTTGGTCTCGCTAGATCCAATCAATACATTGGACAAAATTCAGAAGTGCTCGCGGACAGATCTGGCCTCGCGCCGCCGCCGATGATGGAGGATTTGCAGGGGCTGGCCGGTTGCGACCTCTGCTCCGCTCCTCCGTCTTCCTTCTGGATCTTGCAATTGATTGGCGCCGGAGATTGCCACACCGCCGCTGCCAGCGTTGAATCACCCGAAGACACGGTGGCCTCGGCTCGGATTGGAGCCCCGACGAGGGCTCCGATCTGGTGAGCCACCTTTTTCTTGCACTTCTCTGTTTGGGTTTCCATCCGACGCCGAATCGCCCTAACCATCTGTTTTCGATTTACTTTTCAGGGGGGTTGGGTCTCGGGTTTGGGTTTAGGGTCAATTAATTGGGTTGGTTCGCGGGTTGGGCAAGAATGGCTGACAGGGCGGGTAAGGCTGAGCTGGCGGGTCAGGTCGTCATTTTTTAATGTTAAAATATGCTGACTGTGTCTTTCTGTTAGCCACGTCATCACTTAACGGTCGTCACTAACGGAGTCTAACGGAGGTTAACGGAGAGTGACCAAACTTGGACTGTTCAACTAATTCGAGTGACTATAAATGGAATAAATCAATTTGAGTGGCAAACGTGAAATTTTTAAGCAATTCGAGTGACCAAACTTGCAATTAAGCCATTTCTTGTATGGAATTGTTTAAGAAAGGTAATAAGAATGAAACGAGGGATGGAATTGGAACTTTGCAATGAGTTGTGACTTGTGAGTCTCTCGGTGCAATACTCTGTAGCAGAGGCCTCTGTTCGGCTACCATAATTATTTCCATCACCTGCTGGTCTTCTTCAAATGCACCAAGTTACAGTATCCACCTCTGTTGCATACATTTTTCTCATACTGCCTACATGTCGCTTCCTGAAAATCCGTCACCGGAGAGAAGTCAGCAATGATTGGCCACCCTGGCAAAAACAGATCATAAACACGCAAGAATCCAATCAAACACACAATTTTCAGATCTAATAGCCATATTGCATCATAAAAAAAAAACTGCAAGCCATCAATAACTAACAGAGCAGCGCCACTAATCAGAACAATCAATTCAAGCTGCAAAATTTATCATCATTACAGCCCCTATAAGCTCAAAAAGCTTTCTGAGAGATCAATAGCTAGCTGAAAACCATCAGGAACCACAACAATCAAATGCTTCCATTACATCACCTATGAGCTCAAACCTTCTCAATCCTAATTCCTTAGGAGGATACCAGAGACATACCTGCATAGAACCTTCCAGTAAGAGCCTGGAGTGCACCGGCAGCATGATCCTCCTCTCATACACGTTCCCCGCCCGCGAGATTATCACAGATGTTCAAGCTCTCGATGTGTCCGTGCTTGCTGACCTCCTCCAACAAGTCCTGGTAGAAATCCTCCAAGTGGTCTTGGATCTCGCGAGCGAGGGTCGAGCCCCTGGGACTGGGAGGCAGGGTGATCACTTATTCTATTATATTTATAAGAGCAACGTGATAGTATAGTTAATTAATTTGTGCGGTTTACAAACAATTAGCAGGTTTGCCCGAGTGGTTTAAGGGGGAAGACTTAAGATCTTCTGCACATAAGTGCGCGTGGGTTCGAACCCCACAGCCTGCAAAATATTTAACAAATGCTCTTTAATTTTTTCTGTTGTATATCGAATGTACGATTGAAATCTCAAGGCAAAACAGTTTAAAACTAATTTATATCTCTTTCCAAATGATCGATAGAGATGAGCTAAATGTTTTATGCATGTTTTCACATCTAAACGAGACACTACTTCTCGTTAGGTAAAGATGCGCCATTGTGCACTCTACTTATTGGTTGTTGCATGTCTTGAACATCTCAAAATTTGTCGCTTTTTAGTGTGTGTTAATATACATTCAAAAGGTAAGTTTGGAGCAACCAAATATTTTGTGTATCCTTTTGAAATACATCTTTGAGGAACAAGGATAAAAAAAAGAAGGAAAGTGGGGCCAAAACATTAGCGATTACAAATACTGTGGGAGTATAAAAGTCGACAAAGAAGAAGAGTAGGCACGGATTATGATCAAAATCAAAATGGTATTATAACTATGTGGTTAGCGATTGTGAGAAGTAGTGGATACTTGTCTCTGGGATTGCATGAGTTATAGTAGTGTGGTTAAATTTTCTTCAGTGAGTAGACCGATTTGTTGTCTCTAAGTAGAAAAACTTATCTATCATGTTTAGAGGTTTATCAATTCAGTGTCGATTAACCACTAACCGATATGACGTCGAAGGCACATAATTTGAAGTAGCCAAAGTTAAAAGTAAGTTAACCATAGAAACATGAGAACGGTGGGGGATTATATTGGACCATGCTTCTAAAGTCTAAACATTTCCAAAACTCATAGAAGCTCACAAAAAAAACAAAACAGCTCAGTTAATACAACGTTCCGAACCACGGCCAAAAAGGACAACTTTGGCCCATTGCAGAAAATTATTCAAACCGATATCTTTGGGTTAACCCACAATCCAAACCTACATAAAAAAAAGATTATTCTGATATCTGGCCGCCAAATCCACACACCCTCTGCGTCACATTCATCGCTTTCGCTCCTCAGTTATCTTAGTATGGCTCGACAGGCTTCCTGAAGTTGGCTCCGGCATAAACAGCTTCCGATCCCAGCTCTTCCTCAATTCTCAACAGCTGGTTGTACTTCGCCAGACGCTCAGATCGGCAAGGTGCTCCGGTCTTGATTTGTCCCTGCAAGTGGTTCGAGTAAAACCGATGAGTGAAGCAAAGTCAGCAGCAACTGAGATCGGTATGAGATTGTTTATAAATTACCGTGGATAGTCCGACTGAGAGATCAGCAATGAAGGTGTCCTCGGTTTCACCACTGCGGTGGCTGGCCATCACGCCCCATCCAGCGCGCTTCGACATCTTCACAGCCTCAATACTCTCGGTCACGGATCCAATTTGGTTAACCTTGAGGAGGAGAGCATTGCAAGCCTTGTCCTTGATGGCTTTCTCGACCCTCTGTCGAAATGAAACCCAGAAGATTTATTAGCATGGGTAATTTGGATACTGTACACAGACAGAAAAAAAAATGATATGAAGGGAAGAGGTTTATATGGAGCTTGACCTTGGGGTTGGTGACCAGGAGATCATCTCCGACAATTTGAACCTTCTCTCCGATTTCACTGGTCATCTTGTTGTAGTGTTCCCAGTCATCTTGGTCAAAGGGGTCTTCAATGGACACAATTGGGTACTCTGTAGCAAACGACTTGTACAGGTCCTTGAGGGCTTCCCCGGAGATCTTGTCAGCGCCATTGTTGTTCTGCAAAATAAGATGACACACAACTAAGCCGTATACCCTGCATATCATTCGTGTTTCTTAGGGGAGTAGTGACCATTGGAGCAGAACCATACCTCTTCCTTAAAGTTCAGGTCGTACTTCTTGTCTGCGGTGTAAAACTCAGATGCAGCAACATCCATTCCAATAACCACCTAATCAAGGCAAGTTAAGACTTTGTTATTAAGATGTTCACAAACGATCTCCCAAGAAGCTATTGAATTGAGATGGTAATGAGCAAACTGACCTTGTCTGAATAACCAGCTTTGGCAATAGCAGTCTTAAGCAACTCAAGACCTTCCTTGTTTTCCTGATATAACAAATTATGTAATAGCAGTTTAGCCAACTAATCGAAGGAGTGAAACTTCTTTATATTCATCTGGAAACTACAGCGACTAAGCTAATACCTGAATGTTAGGGGCAAAGCCTCCCTCGTCACCAACATTAGTTGCATCCTGGCCGTACTTCTTCTTGATCACAGACTGCAAACAAATGACGGATTCTATCAATCATAATAGCCAAATAAATTGCAGGAAGCCCATCCATTGCAGATTCTATAGAAAAAATCCACAAAATTAACTAATAGTTCACATTGAAATATAACAAGATATACATCAGCAGCCATATTTATCATAGCAAAAACAAATAATGAGGAGACTAACAGAGACACCAACCTTCAAATGATGGTAGACCTCAGCACCCATCTTCATGGCTTCCTTGAATGAGGAAGCTCCAGTGGGAAGAATCATGAACTCCTGCATAGCGAGCTTGTTTCCAGCATGTGATCCACCATTGATGACATTGAAAGCAGGAACTGGAAGCACCAGCTTGGAGTTGCCAGCAAGGTTTGCAATGTGCTGCATCCAGAAACCATGTAGATTTTCAGACACCGTTACAGCAGAACCCAGCACTCTAATAACCATACCAAGCAACCAGCAAGACAACCACTGCTGCTACTGAAATGGCCTGAAAATGAGCAATCATTCAGAGAGTAGTCTACCTTGTAGAGTGGGATGCCCTTGGCATGAGCTCCAGCTTTGCAGACTGCAAGAGACACAGCCAGAATGGCATTTGCTCCAAGCTGGAACGGAGGAGGTACACAAAAGGAATCAGACCAAGAACGAAATCCGACACGAGATTCAGCAATGAAACATTCTTAGGCAATCAATGGCAGGGTGATCTGTTAGCCTAATAACATACCTTCTGCTTGCACCAACCCCACTCGTTAACAGTTCCATCGAGTTGCTGAACCATCAAGGTATCGATAGCAGTCTGCTCAGCAGGGTCCTGCCGAAATGAAACAGAATAAAACAAAACCCATTTCAGTTCAACCGAACTTAATCTCAGCTGATCCGAAAAAGGAGAATGAACTGCGATTGATCGAATGCCACAACTGACCTTGCCGATCAATGCAGGGCCGATAATGGAGTTCACATTGTTAACAGCCTACAAGCCAAATCGAAAATTTAAAAACAAGCAGTTTCAGAAATCAGACAGGCAGTAAGGTAATAGGGATCGAGAATCTCAGATGCAATCACCATTGGTGTAGTGACTAGCTCACCTTAGAGACACCTTTCCCAAGGTAGTCAGATCCCCCATCCCTCAGCTCAAGAGCCTCGTAAATACCTTCACCGGAAAAAGGAAGAATCAAATTAAACAACCATTTCCTATCTATCTCACAGTTTCCTAAAATAGCTCAGAAGCTACGTACCGGTAGAAGCACCGCTCGGAACGGCAGCTCTTGCCAAGTAGCCATCGGACAGCTTGATATCAGTCTACACACAACCACCGAAATGAAAAAAACTCAATCAATCAATCAAAGCTCCATTGAAACAAGCTCGGAAACAACATCCTCAATGCGCCATAATAATCATCATGAGTTTCATACATCGTGCATCGTATTCGATTAATCAAACGGCGAAACAGATTATGGAAACCATCGCGAGAGATAAGGATAGATAGAGATGGAACGAACCTCAACGGTGGGGTTACCGCGACTGTCGAAGATCTGGCGAGCCTTGACAGAAACGATGGTGATCGCCATGGACGAGGAAGCTTTTTTTAGATCTAGAAAATTACGAGGGAGATGGAATAGAGAGTATCGACAGAAGGCAGTTGGAGTAGTGACCAAAGGCGGAAGACATCCGGTATATGTAGGACAAAATTCCGGGGAGCCCAGGAAAACTCATGGCCGTCGGATGAGATCGACGGTTGAGATGTCCATTTCGTTTTTTCTCCCGCTGAACTCTCTCCCACGGCAAAACGTGGATATTCCCCTCTCGGCCCTTAAAAAAAAAATTCTATGGGCCTCCGGTGCAGTTTGCTTGACTTTTGGTGCTTCGTGAGAGGCGTGCTTTATTTTGGTAAAGGACTTAAAAATGTTTAAGTTGCCTGCTCTTCTGTGGTTTTTAGCCCGAGGTTAGCCCTATTCCTTTCCTTGTGATCAAAATGAGTAATTGTGTATTTTTGGAGCAGACATGGAATAATCGGTGAACATAATAGTAGATTTCTTATTTCTTATTTCAGAATTTAGTATGTTTATATAAAATTGTAATCAAGATTTTTGTAATGTTCAGTTTATACGAGAAAAGATATATGCTCTGATTCATTACTAACTGCTTTGCCCATAGCATGACATTGGATCAATTAGCAATGTTAATAACAGGTAAGTGGCCATTATGTAAGCAGCAGCCAGAATTAGGAACTTTCCAAAGGTGATTAGTGGTATTTGAATAAGTGCTAAAAATGTGCAACCACGTCCCACAATAAAATTGCTTCTAGATATTGACTAGTCAGATAGTCAACTATATAGTTAAGTTAATATGAATAATTGATACTAAACTAATCCAAAGAACAAAACAATGACGTATGCAGTAACTTAATTAGGCTGCCACAAGGCGTGGTTAGTGAGGTATAGATGGCATGGTATTGGAATGAGCCTCTAGTTTGGTTCTTCCATCAAGAGAGCATCTGCTCAGTCACTTTTTGTGAGGTATAGATGACATGGTTCTTCACTCTACTAGATCTGTAACAGCAAGAGATGGAAGTTCAATCAAGTTCCGGGTTTCTTTGTTGTGCTGTCATAGCCATGCCCAGTCAGCCTTGCATTTTGTTTTATACTAAAATAAAAGCTAAACCTGAGAAGACATTGACAAACAAAAATATAAGATAGATTTGGATGCAAAGGCCATTGCTGCAACAAGGCACAGTAACGCATCAGCAACTTCGTACTCAAGGGTCAGAAATCAGAATACTCTTTCTAACTTTAACCTAATAGGAGAAGGGCAGGCAGAGTCTGAAGAGGAGAAGTTCATCATACCCAGGTTTCATATGACCGCTAAAGCACGAGGTATGGTCTCTTCAGCTGTGCATGAGCTTCCTTCATCCTCTCCATTGATAATGAAGGTGTATCTGAATTCTTCATTTGCTTCAACTTCTGTGCTTCCTGATATTGCTTCATCCGCTTCTCTTGCTTCCTTTTCCCGGGCACCTTACCATGGAATGAATGAGAGAGCATCCTATATGCCTCTTTTGGTGCCATGATCTGCCCAAATTCGTTTCTCCTGTCAATACGAAGATCCTTAAATCGATCGTAATACTTATCCTTGTTCTTCTTCTCATTGGCATCTTCAGTGTCCACAATGCCAACAAGCTTGCTCTTCTTCTTATCCATAGTTCTACCGCCCCAGTCAATGCTTTCTTCCAGGGACCCTTGCTGATGGAGCCGCTTCACTACACCTGACAATCCTCTACCAATAGGGACTTCATGAAACATCTCATCAGGGGCTACCTCTATAGCATCCTCCGTCATAGGGTCTTCATCTTTAACCGTCTTGCTTACTTCCGGCCACCCACCAGCTTTATCTTCTTTCTTCTCATGAGTAGCTACAGCTGAATCATCTTCATTATCGAGAACATCTGTGGCATCAGCCTTGCGGGCATCTGAAGAATCAAAAGAAAGTTTGTTGGTTCCCGTATCAGCTAAGTATACATAGATAAATGAAACGACAGAGCAAGAAACAGGACAAACAAACTGAAGTTGAAAGGAAAAGGAAGTGACACCCATAATTGACTAAGCAATATAACCTCAATGGTTCCTTGATCCTAAAAAGCTTCAGAGTTGAGGAAAAAGAGGGGAAATTACCTTGATCAAGCTGCAGGCCCCTAACAAACCCTTCAACCTCCGTGAAGACGACCTTGCCTTTTTGTGATTCTTCAGTTGCAGAGTTTTGCTCATCAGCTGCCTGACTGCTCTTAATGGTGGTGGCAAGACGAGCAATTGCTTCAGGGCCGACTAGAGCCTTCTTCACTTGCTTTTCCAATGCCAGCTTTGTTGCTCTTTCAACAGATTTGTGGAGATCATCCTCTTCCATACCCATATCATTAACTTCCTCTTCAGCAGCAGCAGGAACCGTTTGCCTTAATCGTAATGCGTCAGATACCGCTTCCGCTTTAGCTAAGGCTGACTGATATGCGCAGTTTCTCTTTCCTGCCTCGGATCTCTCTTGCTCTTCTCCGGCCTTACTTCTACTGCCACTCCTAGAAATAAGATCACCCGTACCTAACCCTGTGGAGATGGCTTCTGCTTCAAGAGCATATATATCCAACTTATCCTTCTTCCTCAGAGACGGCTTTTTCATTGGCTTCTTAAACTGAAACATTTATTCTCTAGTATAGTAATCAGACGAGATTCTTCCGGATGAGTTTAGATCTTTGGCACGTATATTTTCCTATACACAACAATAATGAAAGAAAGAACAAATAACTAATCAATATTCTTCATCATCAGACCGAAACATACATATTTATAGGAGTCAGACTTTCCCTCTACTCCTAATGGGATAAGGCTAAGGCCATTTTACCCTTTCCTAGTTGAACCAAGTAACCTTAATGGCTAATTATTCCTTATTAAGCTAGAAAACATAAATAAGAGTAATAAAACATATTGAATTGTTAAGACCCAAAAATAATAATCCTCACACCTTGTAGTCTTCTACGCAACTGGGGGGACTAAAGCTCTAAAACAAAACAAAACAAAACAAAAAGATTCATGGCAGGACACGTCCCTTTGAACTGGTCTGAACCACCCTGGTAATAGCAGGAAACAACATACCTCCTCCAATTTTTTCTCTGCTTCACCACTGAAACGTCTCCTACCATCCAAGGCCAGCCCCTGAAATAAAGTACCAAGCTTAAAAGTCTACTTTCATTGCAGAAAGTTTCCCTTATTTATGGAGGAAACTGTTACATTAGAGTTGAACAAGACCACTAAACACCAAGTTGTAACATTACATTCATACCTAATCTGCTGGTTCATCGTATGGGGGAATCATCTTTTTTCTCTGCCAGAGGGTCATCATTGAACCTTAAAGATATAGAAAGATTAGCAATGCGTCTACATGTCAAACTGTTCAATCAGTAGCAGCTACAGAAGCATATTCCACTTACTTGTCATCATAGGCTTCTTCCTGGCCTTATAAGCTTCAGTTTGGCACTTCTGCTCCCCAATTTTGACATTTTCAAGCCCATCAACCTCTGTTGAATCAGACAAAAAATCTCTCTTACACAAAACTCAAGTCGTCAATTTGAATTCTGAACATAAAGCAGCAAGCGGAACAAGGCAATTCAATAAAATTTTACCACCATTGATGTAGCCATCAGCAAGAATACTCTGATCTTTAAGAGTCAAAACAAATGCTCCACCTTCTATTACCTTATCAAGGACATCTAGAACTTTAACTCCAGCCAAATCATCTGTCAAGTTGCAATCATTACAATAAGTAAACTGCCATGATAATCTAACAGCAGGGAACTGGGAAAAGAAACTTTCAATATTGAACCGCAACACTCAATTCTCAACCAGAACCAGGAACCAGGCAGGAACCCTTCATATTTTTCACTTTCAACAGAGAAAAGAAACTAGAGAACGAACACGGAAACCCTAGAACCGGTTGAAAGGGAGAAATCGCGAGACGACGAATGTGGAGACAGAAGCTTTACCCCAAAACTGCATTGCCGCCGATCGAGAGAGCTCGCCGGAAGTGGAAATCCACAGGGTTTTCGCTCTCTCCCTCCTTCCCACAGTCCCACTTACTTCCTCAGTGTGAACCAGGGTTTTCGCTAAAAGGCTGAAATTGGGATCGTTTTTCGAACAGTGCGGCGGGAACTCTCTCGGCAGCGCGCGTAAAGAAGACAAGACCCTTAAACAGGCCGAAACTGATATTTAGGCCTGGCCCAGGAAAGTTTAGGCCCGAAGACAAAGCGGGTCGTGATCAGGACTAGGCCCACCCACCAACGGTTGTAACCGCCAACAACCGCCAAGAGGACGATTCTCTAGCCTCCGGCGTCGCGTTCATTCTCATCGTCAAAATCGAAGAGAAAACAGATCTTTTTGCTTGTTGGCATTGTCACTCTTCAAACACTGCTGGAAGTGTGAGACCAGTCCAGCCGCAATAAACAACAGGAACTCAGTCGAGCTGAAGAAATAAGATAGAGCAGCTGAGCTCATTGAAGAAGAGAAACCGAGCTAGGAAAAAGGCGGGATCTTTAATCGAGGGGACGAGCCAAACGTGGCTTGCTGATGGAGTTGGATCTTGGTTCGCTACTTCACACCCTGATTCCCACCTGGAACTCTGTAAGCATCTCCTCCTAGCCAAGCTCCGTATAATGCCTGATTTTTTTCTGACGAGTTCTAATGGCAATTCGTGCTTAGGTTGCTGTATTGGGTGTGTATTTCGGGTATCTGGCGATTGCTGGATCTATATTGCCTGGGAAAGTAGTTTCGGGTGTTACCTTACAGGATGGTTCCCGTCTCCATTATCGCTGCAATGGTCTGTTCTAGTCTCTTCTCTGATTGATGGGATGTTTGAAACTTCATTCTGTTTTATATGCTGATTAGAGGCCTCTTTGACAGGCTTGCTGTCTTTGTTATTGCTGGTTGGGCTGCTTGGTGTTGGAGCTCAGATGGAGATCGTTTCAGCTACTGTGAGTTCCGTTCCGTGGCAATGTTCCGAATTCTGGGGTAGTTGGTTTTCGTTGTGCTGATGGTTCTCTGAGAGCAATGTTTGCAGGTGATATCAGAGAGAGGACTTGAGCTTCTGTCAGCAACATTTATATTCAGTGTTGTGGTGAGTGATGAGCTTACAAGATTTTACCACTTTTGGCTCGGAATTGAGTTTTTGGCGTTCATGTCATTTGATATTCAGTGGAGAAATTGGAATGCAGGTGACAATGATGCTGTATGTAGCTGGTCGCTTGTCAAAGGATAAGGGTTCTTCCCTTAGGCCTCATGTCACTGGGAACCTTATAGAAGACTGGTAATCTGGCCGCATATAAATCCTTATAACTTCACAATGATGTTTTTTTTCCTTACTAGGATGGTTTTTGCAAATTGAAGTTTCATGGTAATCTTTATTCCATTTTTGTAACATGGATAAGGGACATTGTGCTTTTGCTGAACTTAAAGCTGTCATGCCTTGTGTGCAAACATGAACTTAGATTTTTATGAGCAATGATTAAGTATCACAACTATTGGAGCCATTCTTCCTTCATGAGCGTACTTGTAGTTCATAACTTGAGCATTTCAGTTAAATCTAGAACTTATGGTGATAACACTGGAAAAGCAGACTTCTAGTGCACAAAAACTTGTGCAATAGACAAGCATTGGATCATCCACATGCTCTTTCCAATTCATAATGTATTTATTCTGCCCACCTGAGTGATTCTGAAATTATTTTCTTCTTGTGCTATTCTTCAGGTGGTTTGGGATACAGCTCAATCCTCAGTTTTTTAGTATTGATTTAAAGTATGTAAGCTTGTTCCCATTTGGCTTCACTTGGTTCTTTCGGCAAAAACATTGAGGCTAACTGTAAATTAGTTTGCTTCTGCAGATTCTTCTTTGTTAGAGCTGGAATGATGGGATGGCTGTTTATAAATCTGTCAGTTTTAGCAAAGAGTATCCAAAATGGTACCTTGAACCAGTCAATGATCCTTTACCAAAGCTTCTGTATAGTAAGTTTTGCAATTGTATGCTTGGTAGTGTGATTTCTTTTTAAGAAATAGGTCTGATACCCCTGGTGAATCCTTTGCTCTCTGCATCCTTTTTGCAGTTATACATCCTGGACTACTTCTTCTACGAAGAATACATGACCTCTACGTAAGTACACCTGAAGAACATGTTCTTGGTCCCAATTCATGAGCTGCTGTTGTTTCGTGTGGCCAAAACTCCAGAATTATCTTATTCCATCCGTGACTTTCTGACTTATCTTCACTGTTCTCATCTCTAGATGGGACATAATTGCCGAGAGATTGGGCTTTATGCTGGTGTTTGGGGATCTTGTCTGGATTCCTTTTACATTTAGCATTCAGGTATTTAACTTTGCACTTCAAATTCAGCTTGATCTTTATTTCATCATAGAACACACGAACTGTGGAAGTACTTCTTCAATTATCCATGAGTAATTATCTTTGTATGCTCCACTCCCTAATCTCTAACCAGTTTAGAGAAAAACTTGGCATAACTTATATCAGATATGATCAAAATTTTAAACAGGGATGGTGGCTGCTAAGAAACAACGTGGAACTAACAACAGCAGCCGTCATTGCTAATTGCTTTGTTTTCCTGTTGGGGTAAACTTCTTCCAAGAGTAATGCACTGCTGCTCTATTTCAGTTGTTTATAAGTAGTACCTAAACTCACGTTGCTGGAATGTATTAAATCTTGTACAGATATATGGTATTCAGAGGAGCTAACAAGCAGAAACACGATTTCAAGAAGGATCCCAAAGCGCCAATTTGGGGCAAGGCGCCGAGAGTCATTGGAGGAAAACTGCTTGCTTCTGGATATTGGTATGTCTGACTGTCCCCAATCATGACATGCTAAGCTTTGTCGGTGATTGATGCTTCGCTCCAACTTATGATCTTGACGCTATGTGATGTTGTTCTTCATGAAGGGGAATCGCCAGGCATTGCAATTATCTCGGGGACTTAATGCTGGCTTTGTCATTCAGCCTTCCATGCGGAATAAGGTGATTTTTCCCGCCCAGCTTCACATTTTTATGTCATTTTTGCTCTGAGCTTCACCCTCGAAAGCTCATTTCATGCCTGCCATTTTCTTGCAGCTCTCCGGTTCCATACTTCTACCCAATCTATCTCCTGATCCTGCTGATATGGAGAGAGAGAAGAGACGAAGCTCGCTGCGCTGAGAAGTACAGAGAAGTGTGGGCAGAATACCGTCGATTGGTTCCGTGGAGGATATTGCCATACTTGTATTAGAACTAACTCTGGAAATGAACTTTCGGTTCTTGCTTTGTATGCTTGTGTACGCTTAAGTCTTAACCACTCTAGTCAGTTCGTTAACTTGCTACTTGCTGTCATTACTTCTTTGGGCTACTATTAATGGCATGAAACAACGCCCCGCTCTGTTTATTAACAAAGGAGAATAGCGTATCCTCTGTTGCTAGAAAGAAAATCCAGGAAAAACACAAAATGAAGTCCGCAATACTCCTAATACCTTCCTTCCTATTTCCTGTGAGAAAATGTTAGAGAGAGAAAAAGAGAGAAGTGGGAGAGTCGGGCTTGCCCGGCGGGGGAGTGATCCAGAGAGGGGAAGCGTTCAGGGTCTGCATAACCATTCTAGCGTGCTTTCTTCGTCTTTGTCTGTTTGTTCGCGCAGGTCACAGGCTCAGAGGTCGGATGGCGTCGGCGGCAGACGACTGGAGAAGTATTCGCTGGAGGCAAGATTTGGGTCCAAGTTGGTTCGGATTGGTAGGGAAGAAGCGGACAGGGTTGGTTGGTACAAAATCCAGGTGATCGAGAGTTCGAAGAGATGGTTCATTCTGCTTAGTGAAGACCTTTTAGCTTGGCTTCAGGGTGTGCTTCAAACGGCAGCAATGCGAGCTTGGAGGTTTGGACATGGGTATGTTAAGCGAAGTGGATCCCGTGTGGTTCATGTCGGCAGATCTTCCCGCAAAGGGCGATCTGCCCTTCAGATTTCTGAGAGGGTTGCTAGTGGAAGAGTCTTCAAGATCCTGATCCCGGAGCCGGAAGGAAGATCAGGTTGGGCTTCGCTTACAGCTCTCCTGCAGGATTTTTACAAGCTCGATAGAAGTCCAAAGGCCAGCCACGAGCCACCTTCGTTGTTCCCACTTCATATAAACCCTCGTCCCAGATCGTTTGCTGAGGTTGTTAAGGGAGCTGGGCTCTATGGAGCGGGGGAATGCCGGATTGTAGAAGCGGGTAAATCAAGATTCATCGAAGTCGGAGACAAAGGGACAAATAACAGATTAGAATTATTGGGAAAATGCCTTGTGATTAAGCTGCTGCCGGGAGATGGAAGAACTAGCCTGCAAAATGTCGACGGCGATTTCAGAAGATGGGCGATCAACAAGTGGGCGGTGGACTCAAATTATGAGTGGATTTGCAAAGGTGAAGGTGAATGGATGCTGGTTTGTCCCAGCTGGCAACAAGCAGTGAGGATTAAAAACTTTGATCAATGTCTATTCCGCAATCTGCCGATCAACATTTCGTTCTGGAATGAGGGCTGCAGAGATGCGTTGAAGCCGCTTAAGTGGGTTCGAGTGTTCGGCATTCCGCTGCATCTGAAGAGCATCGAGCTTATTAGAGAGGTAGGCAAGTTCTGTGGTACTCTGGTGGAGGTGGATTGGAATCATTGGTCAGCTGACTTCGTCAGAATTTTGATTAGGGCGGAAAGGGTTATACCGGAGTTTATTCCGATTAGATTCGCTGGATCGGAGTTCAAACTGACGGTCGTGTCACCCCCTGACGACCCAATGGTGATGCCGCTGCTGTCTCGTGGGGAAGCGGGAGTAAAGTCGGATCTCCTTTTCTCAGAAGCCGAAGCGAAGCATGGGGATCGACGAGAGCGTGGCTGCATGGCTGGCGTGACTGTTAGCGGCGGTTCGCATTCTGGGGACTCAAATCCTGATCCATCCACTAAGCAATTGGCTGCTGGGACCATTAGTAATAACCGGGTTAAGAAGGTTTGGGTTAGAAAATTTGGGCCCGTCCGGTCGAGCCCAATTGCTCCATCAAAGTCGGGCTGCCTCCCCCTCTCGGGCCCTTGCCCTTTGGCCCTTCAGAAAGACCCTGATCCTATTTTTGATATGGGTTCCAGGCCCTTTTGTTTCAGTCTGCAGCTCGGGCCTTCTAGCGTCCTCCATTTTCTCTTAAACCAAATCCCAATCCCGATCGACAGCAGCCGAGCCTTTTCTCATCTCTCCTCGATCTCCTTGAACTTCAAGCCGTCCCTTTTCCCTTCCATTCCCGATAAGCCGTCCCTTTTCCCTTCCATTCCAGAGTTGCTATTCTCATCCCAGGACCCAAACCATCACTCGATGGCTATATGCAGTACCGATTCTGGATCTCCCATCCCCCCCTCCTCCCCAACCCACTGCCAACCCCAGAACCATTTTTCAACCCTGCAGAATTCCTATTCTCCCTCACACTCATCACCTTCAATCCTTTCCCTTTCTCAACCAACCTCCAGCCCACCCCTATCAGCCCCAGAAACCCCCAGCCCTTACTTGGATATTGTGCCTGATTTACCCTCACCTTCTTGCGTGCCAGACAGCCAAGCCATGGAATGGCGGGAGAATGAGTTCCCTTTTGATGCGGAGACTTTGGTCAATAGAAGCCGTGAAGTCGCGAATTTGATAAATTTGGATCACGATGACGGACAAGTGCAAAGAGACATGATTGTTGAAAGGAAGGCCAGGCTTATGCACCAGAGGAAGGTGCGTCCCCGCAGGACAAAATTGGAAATGGAGCATCGAAGGTTGGGAATTGTGGAGATTCCCATTAGTGGAACTCGAAGATCTAAACACAGGGACGAGGGTGTTGATCTATCTATGGTATAATGAATCCTTCTTTAATTGTGTGGAACGTTAGGGGTCTTGGAGATTTCGGCAAGAGAGGGAGGGTTAAAAGACTTCTAGCAAGGCGGAAAGCAAGCATTGTGGGTCTTGTTGAAACGAAATGGAACCAGTGTAGTGATGAGCTCATAGCAGGGGTTAGTGGAAGCAGGGACAGCGGATGGGCGGCTGTGAATGCTGTCTGCAATGCAGGGGGGATCGCAATTTACTGGGACAAAAACTGCTTTCGGAGTGTTTCGTCTAGAGTTGGGGCTTACTATCTTCAGGTTGATTTTCAGGAAGAGTGTTCTCAGAAACTGTGGTCGCTTGCTGTGGTCTACGGCCCCCAAGATAGAGAGGAGAAGCTGGCATTTATCAGGGAGATCGACGATTTATGCTCAGGTACTGAAATCCCACTATGCATTGCTGGGGACTTCAACCTGGTTCGGTCTCACGAGGACTACAGAGGTGCTCGAAGGAATACTACTTTGATGGACGAGTTCAATGAGTGCATTAATATCAACGGCCTTCTCGAAATCCCCCTCAGCGGCAGCCTCTTCACTTGGTGTAGAGGTGATGGTTCTGATTCTTTTTCTCGCATTGACAGGGCGTTTATTAATCAGGGGTTCGACCAACTATATCAGAACTGTAGCATGATGGCACTTGAGCGGGTTGAATCCGATCATAACCCTCTACTGATCAAGTTGGGGGCTCAGGATAGGATTAGAAGGCCCTGGAAATTTGAGAATATGTGGCTGCAAGATGAGAGATTTTTTAGGGATCTGGAGACGTGGATGAGGTCAGATGTTGAAGGATTTGGGGCTGCTTTTCGGTGGAGTCAAAGACTGCAGAATCTGAAGGGCCTTATTAAGGTTTGGAACAAAGAGGTATTTGGTAATATCAATACTCGGATTGAGATGGTGCTGTCCAAGATTAATGAACTTGACTTGGCCGGGCAAGCAAGACCTTTAAGTGGTGGCGAAATTAATGACATTAATGGGCTTAAGATAGACTTAAGCAGACTTCTTTCATTACAAGAAATCTTGTGGAGACAGAAAGTGAAAGAGCAGTGGCTGAAATTGGGTGATGACAACTCGAGATATTTCCATGTGGTGGCAAACAACAAGAGAAGGTTTAATATGATCGAGTGCATCAACATCCAAGGGGTAAGGTTCGAAGGAAGAGCAGATGTGGCGAAAGGGGTTGTTGATTTCTACACCTCTTTCTTCAGGGAATCTGTTGTTAGGAGACCCTTCCCTAGGAACCTTGAACTTGCTAAGCTGAATGAGTCGGAGGCTGCTTCACTCATGCAAGTCTTCTCCGAAGCTGAGATTTGGACGAGCCTTAGAGACAGTGATGGGTGGAAAGCTCCGGGACCCGATGGCTTTTCATGGGACTTCTATAAAAGGTGTTGGCCTCTGATTCGGGGGGAGGTTCTGAATGCTTTGTCCGAATTCCACGAGACGGGGACTCTCCCCAAGCGTATCACTCACTCTTTCCTGTGTCTTGTTCCCAAGAGGGATGCGGTTGAAGATATTAAGGACTTGAGGCCGATCAGTTTGATGGGAAGCTTGAACAAACTCATCAGCAAAATTTTGGCTCGCAGGCTCAGTCTGGTTCTCCCGAAGTTGGTCTCCTCTTTCCAGCAGGCCTCGGTTCGTGGCAGGCAGATCTCGGAGGCAGCGCTGATTGGCTTTGAACTCTTAGACAGCAGGAAGAAAAGTCGCAGGCCCGGGTTAATTTTTAAGCTCGATATCGAGAGGGCCTTTGATTGTGTGAGTTGGGGATGCCTTTTCAGGACTCTTGCTGCTGTGGGCTTTCCCAGAAAATGGTGTGATTGGATTAGAGGGACCATGTGCTCTCCGGTCATTTCGACCATCATCAACGGGGAGGCTAAAGGTTTTTTCAACACAGGGAAGGGCCTTCGTCAGGGAGATCCACTCTCCCCTGGGTTGTTCACGCTTATCATGGAGTTGCTGTCCAGTATGTTGTCTAAACTCAGAGATGAAGGTAAAATCAGAGGGTTCTTCATGAACGATCTTGGTAGGGAAGGGGAAGTCACTCACCTGCTGTTCGCTGACGACACGTTGATTTTTTGCGAAGCTTCCGTGGATCAAGTTCTATATATTCTTTCCGCGCTGGTCTGTTTTCAAGCAGTTTCGGGGCTAAAGATCAATCTCGAAAAATCGATGATGATTGCGGTGGGCGATGTCCCAAATCCGGAGTTCTTTGCTGCTGTGTTTGGGTGTAATTGGACCAGGGATGCCGTGAGATATCTAGGGTATCCGCTCGGGGCCAAAGTTAATTCTGCTACTATTTGGGAGCCGATTATTGAGAAGATGGAGAGACGGCTTGCGGGTTGGAAAGGGCGCCTCCTCTCGCTTGGGGGCAGGCTTGTTCTTAACAGTGCGGTTTTGAATAGTCAGCCGACATACTTTTTCTCGCTCTTTAAAGCTCCTAGAGGTGCTATTCAGAAAATGGAGAAGATTCAGAGAAGATTCATTTGGGGAGGCACGGGAGAGGATCGGAAGATGCCGCTTGTCAACTGGGATCTTTGCAAAGCTTCGAAAGACAATGGTGGGTTGGCCATAAAGGATCTATACTGTGTTAACAAAGCTCTCTTAATCAAGTGGTTGTGGAAATATGCCACCGATCGGGGCAGCTGGTGGAGAGAGCTTATCTCAATTAAATACCCTGCTGATTCTGAGTGGCAAAGCAAAAGATGTAGAAGTGGATTTGGGGAATCTGTGTGGGCTAATATAACGAAAGAATATGATGAGTTCTGGAAGGTGTGCCACATCGATCCTGGTAGTGGGGAATGGGTTTCTTTTTGGAAGGACTGTTGGATCCCAAATCATGTCTTGGCGGATTCTTTTCCAAGAGTTGCTGCCGTCGCTACCGATCCTGACGCCCGGGTGTCGGACCTCGCCAACAATACAGGTATGCACCTTGAATGGAACATTTCTCTTAATTCGACTTTGAGAGGGGGGGCCGAGAGGGAGAGAGTGGATTTTCTTAATCTTATTAATTCGGATGCGGTCAACCTTGTTCCTTGTGGCCCTAGTAGGATTGTTTGGTCCCCCAATACAGATTGTGGTTTTTCTGTTCATCGATTGTACAGGCAGTTAAGTGATAATAGATTCCCAGGCGTGAGAAGCTTTCCGGACAGGTCGGTGTGGCGGAAGTTTGTCCCACACAAAATCAGGGCGTTCATGTGGCTGGTCGCGCACAAGAAGATCCTCACGCTGGATAACCTACAGAGAAGAGGCTGGTTGCTGGCCAACCGGTGCTACATGTGCCACAGTGCGGAGGAGAGCATTAATCACTTGTTGATTGAGTGTGATTTCGCCAAGCAAGTTTGGAGGGGGTTCGGCAGAGTGTGCTCCATTCTTGCCCCGCCGACAGGTGACATTCTTATGGCCATTCAAAGATGGAGCAGCGACCTTCCTGATAACCTTGTTGGATGGATTGGCTTTTGCGCTCTTCATGTGATTAGCTGGCAGGTGTGGCTCGAAAGAAACAGCCGTGTTTTTAGAGACAGATGCCTTGGTGTTGCTGATGTTCTTAAGAAAGCCCTTCTGCTCATTGTTGACAACCTGATCGCTCACGGAAAGATAAGCAGGGAGGAGGGCATGGGATGGATGTTGGATGTGCGTCGCAGCTTGGATCCCTCCTACGGCTTCGCTTTGATGCAGTGACGCGTGTTGGGTGGATCGGGATGGATTGTTTTGGTTGGAGCTGTGCTGTTTAATCAGCTTGATTGTTCTGTTCTTTTGTTTTATCTGTTGTTCGTTACCTTGTTCATTGTGGCTGGTTTTGGGCTTCCACTGCAGCGCTGTTGGTTTTTTTTATGTTTCTTGCTTGCTGCACCTCTTGTGCAACAACTGTATAAGACTATGTTTCTTTTCACTGTTTTCTTTAATGCATTCCTCACCTTCATCAAAAAAAAAAGAAAATCCAGTGCAGCAATGGCGGAAAACAGTGGAATGATTTCGGATAAAGAAATAGTATAGTACTGCTTGAGTTTTGGCGGAAAACAGAGGGACCCGAAACGCAGAATGTTTTTGCGGCCCTCAAAACCAAAATCGAAACGCGATATCTTGATGATATCGCACGATATTTTGGCGATATGTGACTACTGGCAGGCCACCCGGTTGGCGCCTTATTACGGTTTTAACTGTTGAAGAAGGAGCTCAGAAACCACCGCCGAAGCTCTGCAATGGTTGCGAGGCAGCTGCCGCGGCGTCTCCTTCCCGTACTCAGTTCCCCAACTCCCATAAATAACTTCCCTCCGACCTTCTCTTCTTTTTCTTCTCCTTTCTGCTCGCTCTCTCCGCCACGGCAAGCCGAAGACCAGGAACGCCATGAACTAGTTGGAAAGCTGCTGGGCCTCCTTCAGGAAGGCGGCGAGACGGCGGCTTACCAATTCACCAAATCACTCGTTCTTTCAAAGTCTCCGTTTTCGTCACCCTCCGATCTGCTCTCTTTCATCTCCGTCGCTTCTCCATCGTTGAGACCAACTCTCTCCCACATGCTGCTCGCCATAAGCTGCGAGTCCAAAATGGAAGGTCTAGGTTACAGGGAAAGGAGGGATCTTTCTCCATTTTTAACTGCTAGGGAGTGTATGGGGACGCTGGTGGAGATGAAGCAGTTTGAAAAGGTGCTGGCTTTGGTTGCCGAGACAATGGAGTTGGGTTTCAGGCTTGATACGTTCATGTACGGGAAAGCTGTGCAAGCCGCTGTGAAGTCGGGGGATCTGAAGAAGGGTACGGAGCTTTTTGAGTCGATGAAGAGTTGTGGAGTGCGTCCTAATGTGTTTCTTTTCAATGTCCTAATCGGTGGGCTGTGCAAGGAGAGGAGAATCCGGGATGCAGAGAAGGTGTTCGACGAAATGTGCAAGTGGAACTTGGCTGCTAATAAAGTGACGTATAATACATTGATCGATGGGTATTGTAAAGTAGGGGAAGTAGATGCAGCATTTGGTTTGAGAGATAGGATGAGGAAAGAGAGCGTTGAGCCGAGCGTTGTAACTTTCAACACGCTGCTAAGTGCCTTGTGTAAGGCTAAGAGAATGGGAGAAGCCCAAATACTGTTGCAGGAGATGAAGGAATATGGGTTTCAGCAGGATGGCTTTACTGTATCCATACTTTTGGATGGTATGTCGAAGAGTGGCGATGGAGCAGGCGCATTGGAATTGTACGAGACAGCCATTTCTGACGGAGTTCGGATCAATAACTACACCAGTAGTATTCTTTTGAACGGGCTGTGCAAAGAAGGTAGAGTTGAGAAGGCTGAAGAGGTTTTGTCGAAACTGGAGAGTCGTCTAGCTCCTGATGAAGCGGTTTACAACAATATTGTGAACGGGTACTGTCTGGTTGGCGACATGGATAGAGCGATTTTGACCTTGGAGCGCATGGAAAGAATTGGGTTGAGGCCAAATAGTATCACTTTCAATTGCTTGATTCACAAGTTTTGCGAAATGCAGAAGATGAACGAGGCGGAGAAGTGGATAGAGAACATGGTAAAGAAGGGAGTTGCCCCAACTGTGGAGACTTATAACACTCTGATTGATGGCTATGGACAAGCTTGTGTATTTGACCGGTGTTTTGAACTTCTAGATGAAATGGAAACCAAAGGGTTAAAGCCCAATGTCGTAAGTTATGGTTCATTGATAAACCGTTTTTGCAAGCAGGGAAAGATCCTTGAAGCAGAAATAGTGCTTAGAGATATGTTGGGAAAGGGGGTTCTTGCCAATACACAGATATACAATATGCTCATTGATGGCAGCTGTTTGGCTGGGAAGTTGAATGATGCTTTGAGATTCTTTGATGAGATGTCGAGGAGTGAAATCCCGTTTACACTTGTGACCTTCAATTCATTGATTAACGGTCTTTGTAAAAAGGGGAAGTTAACTGAAGCTGAAGACTTGCTTCAAGAAATTACCAACCATGGTATTAGCCCAGATGCCATAACCTACAACTGCTTCATCTCTGGGTATGCAAATGCTGGAAAGAGGCAGAAATGTCTCGAGGTCTACGAAACTATGAAGAAGTCAGGAATCAGACCTACTGTAAGTACGTACCATCCCTTGATCAATGTCTGTAGCAAGGAAGGGGTGGAGATTGTGGAGAAACTGTTCAATGAAATGTCACAAATGAACTTGGTTCCTGACAGAGTTGTGTATAATGCCATTATCTTTTCCCTTGTGGAGGCTGGACTTGTTGAAAGAGCCTTCAGGTTACATGATGAGATGAAAGCTAGGGGCATTCTACCAGACAAGATGACCTACAATAGTCTGATTCTGGGATGCCTTAGAGAAGGGAAGTTGGCGGAAGTGAACAATCTCGTTGTCGACATGAAGGCCAGAGGGATAGCCCTAAAAGCTGATACTTACAGTATTCTGATTAAAGGCTACTGTGAACTAAAGGATTTTGGTGGAGCATACTCTTGGTACAGAGAAATGTACGACAATGATCTCTTGCCAAACGTCGGTATGCGCAATGAACTAGCCTCTGGCCTTCGAGAGCAAGGGAAAGAGGAAGAAGCCCAGATTTTGTGCTCGGAATTGAGCATTAAAGGTGTAGATGATCCGAACCCTAGTGAGGACCTTCCCTATCAACATGTGATCTGTTAAATGAAGTTATTTGGGGGAGCTTCTTCATATTCATAAGGCGTGATATTGGCATAATGATCTTGGTTATACTTCAAGTGAAAAGTTTGTAACTGTTACCTTGTACTCTTGAGTTATATGTACAGATGGCATTTCCTCTTCTGTTATCTTATTTGTCTGAGATGCTTTTGGAGAAGCCTAAAAGGGTAATGAACAACGATTCATTAGGCTGCGAATATTTCGGTCTGCTCCTTTATGCTCTATGTCTGCAAATAACTTCGCCAGTGCCTGCTTTCTACCTTCTGCATTGTCTCCCCACAGAATCGACCACACACCCAACTGAAATTTAGATGCAAGTTTCTGAGTAGTTGGTTTTATTGGAGAATGGAGACCCAATTCACGGTTGTGTTACTCAAGAAGGGATTTTCATTTCAGGATAGTAAATGTTAAACATAATACGAATTCAGTTTTGTGACTTGAGTTATGTTGGTTCTTTCCAGAAAAGCTTCGTTGTAGTTGAGTGCAGTGGAGGGTTCCTTTTGTCTTAACATAGACATCAGTTGAATCGTCCCTTCTTCGTTCTCTTTCTTTCTTTTGGCTTCTGGTTTTCTTAAACTGGGTGAAAAAAGAGGGGAGGACAAGTAGGGTGTGGGAGCCATTCAAAGCAAAGCACCGATCGTTCATCTCATCACATGGCCAGCTGACCATGACCGTGGCATCGACGGTAAATGGGCCTGGGGTGGCGATTTGGGCGAATGGCAAATCCGTAAATATTCGACAAACTCAAGAAATTTGGGCTGTGTTAATGTGTGGTATATGATTCATGATTGAATCTCTCCTAATAACTCAAGTTATTGGGATCAACTAAATCACAGAATTGGGTTTTTCTCTATAAAAGTCCATTTTAATAACACTGGTAGTTACCAACCATACAAATAGTCTCAACTTGAATTTGATTTGAAGATTTGAGTCTAATGTACAATGAGTTATTCTTACAACGAGTCGTTATCGAGAATAAAAATCAAGAAAGGAAAATAAAGCAGAATTTAGTCTGTCGTTATCGAGAATAAAAATCAAGAAAGGAAAATAAAGCAGAATTTATTTGACTATTATGTCACTTCATGAACAACTCTATTCACATAACAACGTACAACATAAAACATAGGGGATAATCGGTTTCTGGCCACTTACCCAATGAAACTAATAAGACCTTATTCACACGTCCAAGTTAAATTTATTTGACCATGCATTTTTACTCGAGACAAGTTTCCGAGAGTAGCAATGTCCTATGCTTAGTGTTAGCTTGGATGTTGTTGTCAACCTAGAACTAAAGATTTAAGCATGGGAGTAGGTCAATGGCCAATTACAACAACGACACTCTCTAATTTAAATCAGAAATTGGTGCTTAAGGTTGGAGAGTGACAAATATAAGATATAAATGTTAACAATGGCCTAGGTATAATGTGTGTATGGCTTGACTTGACTTACTAGTCGAGGTAAACCCTAATTCATTGTTACTCACACAACTTGATTCATAACCAACCATCTATGGTTCGTGGTTATACGACTTTGTATACTATTTTACTTATAATGAAGCCTATTCACGTCAAATATTGTATAAAAATTACCTCATAAATGACATATATATATTTTTTCCACTCATCGATATACTTCTTACATAACGTGACATTGTACACATCACACGTGCATGTGCAAGTTTATTCCACTTCTAAGCATGTACACTATGTTCATGAAATAAGGGGAGAAAATTTGGGAGGTGAGAGAAAATTTAGAGGGAGTGAAAATCTAGGGGTGGTGAAATGAGGCGGAGAAACTTCATGAACAAGGAAAATTTCTTGATCCAGCAATTTCTCCCAATTTTTCTCCCTTCCCCTATTCTCCCTCCTACATGAAGAGGGTGGTAGGGAGGCATGAGGCATTAATAAAATAAAAAAAATAAAAAAAGGAGGGGGAGATCTAACCTTGAACTGTGGATATTGATTTGACAAACTATTGTCATTGTACACATCTAGGAGTTAGGGCATTTGTTCTTTTTAAAAGATTTCAAGTTGAACACCTGAATATTAAATTAATTTAAAAATCAAGAGTTTGAATCATCTTTTCAAGTATTTTTTTTATGAATAAAAGAGTTTGTCACAAGAGAAAGAAAGAAACTAATAAACAATCAGACAAAAACATAAATATAGGAGACATTGACCCTACACAAAAGTCACACATCCACAAAGTTTCTCAGTGATTGGTTCCTGAAAGATGGGATATAAATATATTCACATTGGAGCTATAGTTAGCTTGTTGTTTAATGACTTTAATGTTCTGTCCCTCATTTTATTTTCTTTTATGTTTTGTATATTTTGTATTATACATTTTTTAATCACAAGTTATATAATTCATATAATCTACAAAATCGATTTATCGAGCGAAAAAAACAACACTGGCAAAAAGTGGATTCAGTGGGATGACCACATTCTCACTAGTAGAAACCCTTCAGTCACCATTTCACATTCCACTTAAGCATCTTGTCGGACTAGCAAACAACACTAATGTATACATCCAAAGACAAACATTGTTGGCAATATGTGGATTCAGTAAGGATGGCCATATTCTTGCAAGCGGGAACCGTTTCATTGCCATCATTTGCTTATCCAAATATTTTGTTCCGAATTATCGAGGATGTCCACCAAAGTGTGATCTTCCCACTAGTTGAGCTTCACCACCAAGTTGTATAATCTTCAAAGACTCCCTGTCATTGATGAAAAACGTTGTCACGTCCTCGAGACTACAATTCAAAACCCATATGTGCATCCCAAACACCAAGAATTTTGCTCCAAAATCATGGTTTTATTCTTTCTCTGGACCAAACTATTCTCTTTCGACATACTATTCTACCTCAGTGTCAAAATGGTGTTTCTATCAAGATATCATCCAGAAATACCATTTATCATGTTGTTTAATAAAACTAGACCGATCACGAGTGGAATTACTTATGCATTAAAGTGTTTTTTCTTCACATACTTTTCAGGTACTTTATTCAAAATATTTCATCACTATAGTTACCAAGCAACACTTCTATATGAATGGGAGGTGAGGAGTTCACATGTATTTACCTAGTTTGTTACTTTCGAGTTTTTGCAACCAACTAGTCTTTTGTACTTCCTATCACTTCTATATAACTTGTTCGGAGTTAAAGCTGTTCAAAACATGTTGATGCTTTTAGATGACATCCTAAGCACATTTTAAGCATTTATGCGTTGTTATTGTTTTTAGTGTCTTAAAACAATAAATATAAAAACTATAGTTAAACTAATATCCCCTAAAAGCTTGCAGTTTTTCGGAAACGAGGAACCTCATCTTTCTCATCCATTTTATGTCTTCCAATCACCCAATGACTTGGAGACACAAAAATAACATCTTATCAACTTGTTTTGACCTAGGATATTATACTCTTGTTGTTGGTCATACTTTATCGTCCAATAACAAAGACTCACAATGTCAATTTGTCAAAGAAAATATGAGGTCACGTGTATATTTTCAAAAGTATTATGACATCTATGGTTCTCTGTCTCCTAAAAGGGTTAACAATACAACATGTAGTCTACTGTCAACTTAAACTCACATCAGCATAAAATCAAGAGATATGCCATCTTTATATTTCCTTTTTTACTTCTACGTGTCGTCACGTAAGACGACATCAATACATAAAAAAGAAGAATCGTATCAACTTTGCATTGCATAAGATAACAAAAGTCATAACTCAGGTCACGCTTCATCACTAAACAATGAACATGGTATATCAACACTTATTCTATGTACCAGATGATACACACCCCATATCCACTATCCAGGGCTCAAGCCTCCATGGCTACCTTCATACTATTTCTTCATCCCTTCAATTGTTGAAGTATTTCTAATTTTGTATCTATTAAACTAAGATGCTAAGACTGAAGTTGGAATGGGATCTAGTACTTATTTATAGCTGATTTTTACGTCAATAGAAGTAGCTTAGATTCCAAGATGGGGTGAAATGACATCATTTCATGTCAAAATAATATGATATATTCTGAATCCTAAGATACTAGTTCATATTGTTGGGTTGGTTGAAATTGAGGGAGCATAACATAAAGACCATGTCATGCTCTTATTGTGCTCTTGTCCGACAATGGTAAGACAATATAGCATGATATGACTTTTACTAAATTGATTTACAAATTTTTTGACTTAGTTCTCTAAAAAATTTATAAAAAAGAAAGAATTTGTACGAAAAGATATATCCGACCCCACAATCACTGACACCAACCATAATAACGGTTTGCACTTTTCCACTATGGACGAAGTCAATGTGGAAAAGCAGCCACAAGTCCACAACGATATAAATAATTAGTAAGCTAGGAAATAAATAAAGGACTACACTAGATAATACTATTGAAATGAGAGGCATATGTTCACCAAACTTCATTGTCCCATTGTTTTGTCATTCAGAAAATTCAATTTCTTCCCGATTGTTAATCTTGATTCACAGGGACGCTGATTACATATTGAACTTCAATTTAATAATAAATGGTCGCAATTTTAATTTTAGCCATGAAAAGATAAATAAATCATATAATAAGATGAAGGTAGTGTTCCATTTGGAAAACAAAAAATTAAATAGTATTATAGTAATTGAATCTTAAAGTCTAAATATCAATATTGTAAAAAAATATAATAAATAATTAACTTTATTCCAACAACTCGAATTATTAAGGGCATTGCTATTCGTCGCCCTAAAATTTATTATTCATCGCCCTAATTAAGTTAAATTTACACTAATACCCTTAATTACATAAATCGTATTCTCTACTGCTTCTTCCTATTAGCACTGCCGGGCACTTCCCCTCGCCGGCTTTAGATCTCCCACCGTCACCGGCCATTATCCTGCTCAGCCGGCGCCTCTCTCCATTTGGTGGAGTTCCCTATTATTTATTTGGTTATCTGCTTGATTGATTGGTTCAAATCATTTTGCCGAAGCTTTTTGAGGACATTACCTCTGCTTCTTGATTATTGATGGCTTTGTTTTGATTGGCTTGGCTCTCCTGGCAACGTTAGAGTGATGACAAATTGATGGGTGCAGGTTAAGCAGCTCGAATACCCTGTCTATTCTCCATGGTTTGCCATGTCCGGTGAGGCCTTCCCGGAGCTGCCGTGACCTCCTCCAGTCTCTGAAGTCTCTGTATTTCTTCATACGGCGACCAGTTCACGTCGTGTTTGCTTTTGCCTTAGCTTGTCAATTGGCAGCTGGCATGGAGTTGTCACTCTCGACCAGAGCGGTGGGATGGATAATTTTTACATGAGAGCTCAAAGCGGCCGGAGAAAACAATCCGGCACCGGCGGTTAGAAGATGAAGGAGCTCGGCGATGTCTGGGCACTGTAAGATATTTTTTGTTTAAGGTTTACGTTGAATTTGGGATTAGGGATAAGAGTGTAAATTTAATGCATTTTAGGGCGATAAAATTTGAATTTTAGGGCGACGAATAGCGATTCAGATTATTAATAATGATCCCAAATTTGAATCCAAACGAATAACAAACTTTCCCTCCCTTTTCCTGACATTCGGCCAGGAGGAAGGGAGCGAGAGGAGAGGGATGGACGAATGCAACCGGTACTAAAGGTTGCCAATGAGCGCACAAGCCCGCCGGTAGCAGACTAAATAATGGGGTGTGCTGAATAAATAAATGAATAAATAAATAAACAATTTATTTATTATGCATGACGACGGTCACGTGACTTGCCCAAAACACATGCTACCGCCTATGATTCACTAGATATTTATTATTCTTGCAGTATATTTTAAAAAACGTAACACAAAATACATATTTTTGGCATTGAAAATGTAATAATTTGATCAGAATTATATTATCCTACTAAGTTAGGATGTTGGAACTCAAGTGGCAATTAGAATCCAATCCATCAATTTATACTTTCTATATTTTATATTTTGGTACCTAAATTTTATTTTTATACGAAAAATATCATTGGAAAATTACATTTTGGTACCTAAATTTTTTTATGATATTTTAGTACCTGAACTTTTCGAAAATTTACATATTGGTCCAAGTCTTGGATGTCATTTGGATTCATAGATCAATCCACCAAACATTTGATCCAATCCATAAATCCCCAATCCATTTTATCCATGAATCCACCAATCAATGACTCCAATTCCATGTGCCACCTCGAATAGTAATTATGAAAAACTAGCAACCAGATATCAGTTTAATTTTATTTCTAGATCACATAGAGAAACTATGGTACCAAATTTGTAATAAAAGATTCAGAAATATTTCGCTAAGTCAATCTACACCGAGATTTAACATGTGCATTGATATAGAAATGACACCCATGAATTGATTAGCCTAGTAATTAGACTAGGGATAAGAATGACAAACTTGTAGCCCCAACTCGACCAGTTAGAAGTATTCTAAAAGAGGTGGATGAAGCAAACTAGATATGCATAATCTAAAAGTTTCTATAATCTTTTTGATGAGACGTCATCGATTATAATAACTCAAAACAGATTGAATTTGGTTAGATCATATCATCAGTAAAATAAATCATCAAAAGATTCATTTCAAACATTATCGAACGATAATTCGCTCATCACGTCAACCACTCCTCATTAATGAATCATGCTACGTTGAATATGTGAAGTGACGACTAGTGATAGTTTTACTATATCCCTATGTTTAAGATACTTTAGCTGACAAGACATCCTTAGGAGAAGAACTACCATGTTTTCCAACTAGTAAAGGGTTCATATTCATAGGAGGGGGTGGGGGGTGATTATGACAAATGATAAAAATCAAGTTCAAAACATCAGAAAGGCAAAACTCCAATGAGTAGAGCATATTCCTAAGAGTATGTATTGATATGAAAAATTTCAAATTAAGTATTATGTTCCCCGCTAAATTAGTCTCCTATATAGATCAATGAAAAGGGTTGGCGAGAAACGCACACCCTCAAAACCATTTTTGTGTACTAAGTGGTAAATGTCGAAACAAACAAAATCAGTTTCGAATAAGACAGAATGCATGAAAAGAAAGCAGACGAAGTAAAACGACTTGGGTCAAAAGCCGGTATATGTAACGGACTTCACGGGCAAATGTATGGTGTCAAAGAGAAGAAAAGGGATGAACTTAAAGCAAAGTTGAAAAAAGAAAAGCAAGAAGACAAACCCCTAGTTCGGACGCCGAACAAGACCGGCATGGACGCCACATGTTGACTCGTTTCGCCACGTATTTCTTATCTTAATGTCGCCGAATCAACTCACGTGTTTACACCCTCTGTTGGATTCTCCACTAGCCGCGATCATCAATGCTTCACATGTCAGTTGTTTTAAATATCATCCCTCAACAAACTCCGCCAAACTTGAGTGACACCTAAAACATCTCCTTACACAAATAACCCCACACTCCCACACTTTTCCTGCTCTTCTCTATTATGATTAAAACAAGTGTAAGAAAACCTTCTCTCAAACGAAAAACCTAGTAAATTCCATTAAGTAGTATGGTATTTTGTCATAGGGTAAATTCACTTACCACTTACAATGCAATCAAAAGCAACTATTATTGTTTTGTTTAATTTACAACTAGCCAAGGATTCACCACTAGCAACAAAATCTAATCTCGCCATTGACTTGTCAAGAACCAATCGCAGACTAAAATCCTAGCCACAAATCATAACAAACCTTAGAAGGCCAAAAATGGAACTTCCCCATCCATAATATGGGAGAGCACGTAAAAATATTATTATATTACGGTTGGCCTAGTGATAATGCAAATACGTCTACCACTAACGTTGCCGCCACCCTACCATGCTAAACTCGCCAATTAACCAACTTTGCCGCGGGAAAAAGAAAAAAAAGGGAATAAAGAGAAGCTTTTTTTTTTACCGGGAGAGCCAGTCACCTAGCAGGGAGTTATAATAGGGTTAAATTATAAAACCCGCTGGTCCCTCGCGTTCGGTCTCTCCTTAGCTAACTCTCTCTCTCTCTATGAAGTCTCCTCTCTCAATCCCACCTCCTGGTTTTTCTCCGTTCTCTCACTAGGAAGAGTTCTGCACTTAACTCTACCTCTCTCTCTCTCTCGCGGACCGACTGAAACAGATCTCCGGCATTGACTCAATCGTTCAGGTAACTCCGTTTTTAATGAAATATTAATCTTCCCCTTGTTAATGCCCCCTTTGAAGGTTTTTAGCTTTGGTTTTTTTTTATTTTGATTTCTGTTATGTTTGGGCCAAAAGCAACAACAGAAAGAGAGTAAATTGGCTTATTGCGAGGAGATAAGAATCGCTGGAGGTGATTTCAGTTTTTTTTTTCCTTCGTCTCGTGCCAATTTGTTGCTGTTGATTTTTCCATTTTTACACAATTAATTTTTACTATTGTTGTTAGCATTCAATCGTAGTTACTGTTTTTCACTTAATAAACGATTCTCTAGGCTTTTTCGTTTTTCTTCTTTTTTTGGGTTTGGTAAACAATCTCCTTTCTCCTCTCTTTGCTCTACCACAGAGCTACTGTGAGAGCTCCACAGATCTGCCAGGTAACTGCTCCCAGAGGAATTATGGCCGACTGTTAGGAGAGGAGGGTTTTTCTCTAAATCCCTATTTTCCTGATTTTTTTTTTTTTTGTGTGTTTGATTCTATCTAGGATTCGTCTATCTACAATAATGCCTCTAGAATTGGACAAAGAAGAGGGAAGCAATTTCGTTTTGGGCTAGAAGAACCGCATCAAAGGAGCAGAATTCAGGCAGTTGGGTGGGGAGAAAAACTAAAATTTTCCTCTACTGAGAGTTGAGGAGAAGACTCAAAGGGGTTTCTGAGGGGATGGATTCGGGCTTGAGGTCGTTTTTTCAGGCGCCGTCGGTGATCTACACCGACGGGCAGGGTAATCCAGTGCAGCAGCAGCACACCGACTGGTTGTCGGGGTTTACATCTCCGGCGGGTGGGGAATTCGAGGCATGCAATGCAATTGAATTGGACAGATGGAAGGATATTCCTTTCACATGCCTGCTGGGTCTGGATGAGAGCACGACTCTAGAGATGGGAGGAGATCTCCCTGCTTCTTCTTCTGCATGGAATACAACACCCTTTAATTTGGGAGTTCATGATCCAGGTAAAATATGCTGTCAGATTTTGTTGTTTAAGAGTAGATTTTGATGTAGCTTTATGAAAGTTAAGAAGGATTGTTAAATTTTTTGGAGATTTTTACAGTTCCTGCTCAGTACGACCTCAATTTACCTCATGAGAGCACCGCGGATTCGTCGTCATTTGGGGGAATAGACTTTCTCTTTGCTCCTGTGACACCACACAAGGCGATGGACGGAACCCCTGCAGCAATGGAGAGAGATGTGAGAGTGGAGAGTAGACATGGTTTGTCTTGTGGAGAAACAGCAGACAAGCAAGCTGCTATCAGTCCACTTAACCTTGAGTTTACTTCTGAGGCTAGGAATGTTGTTCTGGTTCCGGATCCAGTTCCGGATTCTTCATCGATGATTGGGTTGACGACACAGGAGAATCAGAACAGGGAGAAGGTGGACTTCAGTGTCATCGACTTGAACAAAACACCACCAACGAAGAAACCCAAGAGGAAGAAGCACGTACCCAAAGTGCTGGTGGAAGGCAAGAAACCGAAGACCCCAAAACCACAGACCCCGAAGCAGCCCAAGAGGAAGTATGAGAAGAAGAACAAGTTGAGTCCTCCAGCTGATGCTGCTGCTGCTGCTAATGGTAGTGGAGAGGTAGAGATCCCGAACAGTGAAGAGTCTGCCACATCAAATGCGAATCAGACCGGCAAGAGGAAGAACATGAAGTCTGACACTCTAACTTCTCCGGTGACTAAAGAGGGCACACCAAGGATTAAGAGGAAGTACACAAGGAAGGGCTCAAGAGACAGTCCAACAGGAACAGTTGGGGAATCAGAAGCAATCTCTGGAGGTAAGAGAATATATAGCCTGCAAATATCGTTAATTTGTTCAAGAAGCATTTGAGGGGAGTCCAAAGTCATGACCAATTTGCTCTTACTGTTTTTGTGCAGGAAAGTCAGGATGTACAACTATTCCTAGAGAAGCAACAGGGGAATCTGTGGATCCACAAGGTCGTCCTCAACCTGCCAAAAAGAGCTGTAGGAGGGCGTTAGATTTTAGTTCAGAAGAAGCAGGAAATCAAAGGTTTACAAAGAAGCTATCCTCACCTAGTTTGGTGTCTGAGCCAGTTGCAAAAAGCCAAACGGCGTCCATTTCTTTTGGAGATGGAATTGAAGTGAGGATGCAGAATACTTCCACAGGATCTCCATTCGACTTCGAAAGTTCCGTCACAGACCTGCTTAAAAGTTATTCACCGAAGGCAGGAAATCAAGCAAACACTAAAGGAAAAGGGATGTTAGCCACTCAGTCCATGCAGCAGTACAACACCCAAATTTCACTTTCTAATGCATCAAGCTGTAGTGGCTCAGTCAGAACTTTGACTGAGCTCGGTGACGCAAGTGTTTCACGGAACACAAATTCCAGTCCTAGTGAACCAGCCATAAATATGGCTGGGCATTTTTACAATGGGTTCTCTATATGCCAGACATGGCCTTGGACACTAATGCCAGAGTGTCGGAAAAAGAGGGGCGAAAAGGCCCAAAATTCTGCTGTGTCTAGCATACCTGTTGTCTCCCCAGCTGCCAGAACAGTCGATCACTTTTCTTATTATGCTCATTCTCACGAAAACAGACTTCTTTCTGGGACAGTTGGAAAAGCAGAATCTGCTGGCTTTCTTCAATATAACCTCAACAGTTCCAGTCCACTAAATGAGACTGATAAGTCAACAAAAAGAAGGTCTAAAGCTCCTGTTCGGGTTCACGATCTGGGTTCTCTTGTCACTATCCCTCAGCATAACAATCAGCACATTCAGAACTTAAACAGGCGTGAGGTACGTATGGGAGCCTTACTTGCAGGCCCTCAAGCAACCTTAAAGAAGCCAAAGAAGAATAGTAAACGGGATTCTCTAGGTAGATATGCATCCTCAAGTACTCATGACAAAGGACAACACGGGAGGATGGTTTTATTTAATCAGAACCAATTCTCAGGTCAGCCTTTGGAACCAGAACTGTCACTGAATAGATAAGTTTCATAATGTTCTATACTGTTTTCCTTATATCTTAGTGCTTGATGCAGGTTCCCTGGACTTGCTATTCAACCAGATGCTCAATGTGGATGAGTTAGCTGAGCAATTAAAGCACCTTAACATCAATAGGGAACGCCCTAAAACAACTTCAGCATCAAAAGAACTAGTTCCCTACAGGGCCAGCAAAAGCAAAAAGAAGCAGAATGCAATGGTTATCTACAGAGGGGATAATAGGATGGTTCCATTTGAAACCGTGAAGAGAAAGCGACCCAGGGCAAAGGTTGAAATAGATGACGAAACACTTAGGGTGTTTAATCTTCTACTAAAAAGCATAGACAGTGAAGGTATTGATGGAACGGATGAAGCAAAGGCAAAGTATTGGGAAGAGGAGAGAAGCATCTTCCGTGGGCGCACAAATACATTTATAGCAAGAATGCATCTTGTACAAGGTAACACAAACAGTTCGTCCATGCTTTAGTTTGATGATGTACTCACAATATTCGAACCCAATCATATACAGGTGACTCGCATCCTACATCCCATGCCCTATTGATGATATCAGGGTTTATATTGCTACCAAATACGAAATTAAACACTGTGGTTGAATACTGACGTCCAATTTAGTATATTAGACTAGAAGTTTCAAGGAGGGCACTCAAATAAGTTTCAATGAAATGTTATGAAGTCTATCAAACTTTGATGCCTACGGTATTTTTACGATTTCAGTTAGACTTCCCATAATCAACCTTAGTACCTCGCATCTGGTTATGCTATTCCTGCACCCTAAAAAGTCTTTCTTAAAAGTGGATTTTGAAAATCTCCCCAGTATGGGCACCATGGGATCTCAAATGACTTCAGAAATTATCTCATGTCCTTTATCATTTTCTAACATTACATTGCAACTTTTGAAGGGGATAGGCGCTTCTCGAAATGGAAAGGATCAGTTGTGGATTCAGTTATTGGAGTGTTTCTGACTCAAAACGTTTCAGACCATCTTTCTAGGTAAGGACAGGTTTTCAAGGTAATCCATTGAATAACTATATCAGATTATAAATAGAAAGGGAGATCTGCTTACATTCCCGTTTTCATTTCAGCTCTGCATTTATGGCAATGGCTGCTCGTTTCCCCATTAAGAGAAATCAGGAGCCACAGTGCGAAGAGGGAGGGTCCATAGTGATCAACCCGACAGTTTCTATGCCAGATGACGAATGCTTGAACTGGGATGAAATGTCAAATCAATCCATTTCTGACCAGATTTCCATGACTCTTTGTGACCCTCAGCATGAAGAAACAGAAGTGGCCCATAACCTGGATTCCACAAGCAGCACGAGCACTAATATTTGCTCGACACCTGGCACAGAGAATTACGCTGAATCAGTGATCTCCTCTCAGACTTCATCACAAAACTCAAATTCGCCAGTCAGTCAAACTTTTGACAACATTAAAGAGTCATGCACAGAGACCAACTCGCAAGAAGCGGATACTTGCGATGGTGGAGCCCAACTCTACAGCTTGGGTGGAGGTAATAGTTCTTTAGTTGAGCTGCAGCAGAATGCTCAATCTGGTTATACCATAATACCGAAGGAACCATTGAAAAACCTTTCAGGAGGGATGTCTGATATTGTGGAGAGTAGTGATAAATTTGAGAAGGAGAAGTCCTCACAGAACACATCAGGGCCAAACTTGATTAACAATGCATCTTCCAAAGGCAAGGATATAAAAGATTTGGATGCTGCTAAGAGAAAGGCAAAAAGTAGAAGGGTTGGTGATGAGATCAAAGATGATGACTGGGAGGCACTAAGAAGAAGTGTATTGCCAAATGGAATAAACAAGGAGAGAGCAGAGAACGCAAAGGACTCGGTGGACTGGGAAGCTGTAAGATGTTCAGACGTGGATGTGATTGCCAAGACGATCAAAGCTCGTGGAATGAACAACGTGCTTGCAGGGCGCTTGAAGGTACATAGATTAACATCACACATTGTACTGATTAACCGAGGGCTATCATTAAATTCCCTAGTATTTCATTACCACTGACCATTCACTAACTTGCAGGAGTTTCTTAATAAACTGATAACCTACCATGGAAGCATAGATCTCGAGTGGTTAAGAGATGTTCCCCCAGACAGAGCAAAGTAAGTACAAAAGTCTCAATTTTAAAGCATTGCACTTCACTGGATGAACATATTCTGGACGTACTTGAGAACAATGAGCTCTTGCAAATGCAATCAACACTAGTTTTTTTGTCAAGGAAAAGTAAGCACTACTTACTATTGTAGGGAGTATCTGCTAAGCTTCAATGGACTGGGGCTGAAAAGTGTAGAGTGTGTCCGGCTTTTGACGCTTCATCACCTAGCCTTTCCAGTAAGTTTCAACATATATAGTTCTGAAACCTATTAAGGATTTGTTACTCGTACAACCACTCATAACTTCACCAAGAACAGGTCGACACGAATGTTGGGCGTATAGCTGTCCGACTTGGATGGGTCCCCCTGCAACCACTGCCTGATTCACTTCAGTTGCATCTACTGGAAATGTAAGCATCACCAACCATGATAAAATTGAGAAAGGGAATAAATGCATGGCCACTGCAAGGCATTAACGCCGTGTTCACTCTGCAGGTATCCTATACTGGACACAATTCAGAAGTATCTATGGCCTCGACTGTGCAAACTTGATCAGAAAACACTGTAAAGACAAAACCCTAATTATTTTATTTTGTACACATCATCTGTATGTGAATACATGTGCATGGTTCCATTATCTTCTGCTTTTAAGTGACATATTTGGCCTAATGGACAACAAATGGCAGGTACGAATTGCATTACCAGCTGATCACATTTGGAAAGGCATGTTCCCTTCACATTTAAACCGCTACTGGAGTTATCATTTTATTATTGAAGCTAAAGTCAAACATGAATCTTTTAAATTAATGCAGGTTTTTTGTACAAAAAGCAAGCCAAACTGTAATGCGTGCCCAATGAGAGGAGAATGTAGACATTTTGCCAGTGCATTTGCAAGGTATGTTGTGCACAATTTTGCTATTTTTACTAAGATTGGAACAGATTACAATTGAAGGCACATAGTGCAGAATTAGTTTAGACATTCATAATAAACTTTCCGACAAATATTATATTTGAAACTAGATACAAATCTGAAGTTTGAACTAATGCTAGATAACGTTGACGAAACAAAGGAATCATCAGGGAAAATTACCATAAAAGCAAAGTTACCATTTGCTTTGTGCAGTAGTTAAAATAGTGTACTGGAATCATCTTATTGTCTTCAGACCAGTTTGAAGAAAGCAATACCCTCCCTGTGAGACTTATGAATTTGGTATTCAAATGTGTCGATGCAGTTCCAAACTCCTTCCAGGACCAGAGGAAAAAAGAATAGTTACTGCACAACCTCAAGACCGGCCAACTTTCACCGGCCCAGCTATGCAAAATGTTCAAAGATCTATATTACCTCCACCAACTATATGTGAAGAAACTCAGCAGTCAGTATCTCACTCAACGTCAACTGTGCCCGAACAAGAAAGTTGCCAGCCAGGGATGTTGCACCTGCCAACAGTAAAAGCAAGAGCCAACTGTGAGCCCATCATTGAGGAGCCATTATCACCAGAACCACAATGCACTCAAGTCGAAATAGATGACATTGAAGATGCCTTTTATGAGGATCCTGATGAAATCCCCACTCTTAATTTGAATGGGGAGATTCCTACCATCCCATTGAATGTTCAAGAGCTTGCTCAGAATATCGAGACGTATATCAAACATAACATGCAACTTCGTGAAGGTGACATTTCATTGGACTTGGTTGCTATGGCTACAGAGGCTACATACATTCCTCCACCAAAGCTTAAAAACATTAGCCGGCTAAGAACTGAGCACCAAGTGTAAGTAGCCATTCCCCTCCCAAAATATTCTATATGTGCTTCTTTGGATGGAATATATTTATTGTAGCATGCTAGTCCAACATATATTAATTCATTTTCTATTCTATAATTCGGCAGATATGAGCTACATGATACTCATCCTCTTGTAAAAAGGGTTAGTGAATTCTGCAATTTTCTCAAATAATCAGTTTATTCACTCTATTGTAACAAAAAAAAAACTAACTGATTTTTGCTCACGGTTCAGTTGGAGAAGCGAGAAGCTGATGATCCATCTCCATATCTCCTTGCAATATGGACCCCAGGTATGTGAACTTTGTTTCAAAGAGTGAATGACCTAAACTCCGCAATTTTCAAACTACTACTGATTTTTTCCTCAACTACTACCTTCACTAGGTGAAACGGCAAAGTCTGTTGTCCCACCTAAGACAATATGCACATCACAGTCACAGGGGAAATTATGCGATGAAGGGACATGTCCCTCATGCTGCAGCTTCTTGGAAGCAAGACGTCAAGTAGTTAGAGGAACTATTCTGGTGAGCAAAATGCGCATTATTATGCAGTATAACTCATTGAAATATACTACGGTGTGTGGCTTGCTGACAAATGCACATACCACATGACACAGATACCCTGTCGAACAGCGATGAGAGGAAGTTTCCCACTCAATGGAACATACTATCAAGTGAATGAGGTAATCATAGCTTTGCAGCATCTTTTTTCTCTCTAGTTATTAGAAGGGTAGTAATACAACATACCTTTTTTTCCTACAGGTATTTGCTGACCACGAGACTAGTAAAAATCCAATTGATGTACCCAGGGAGTGGCTATGGGATCTACCCAGACGAACTGTCTACTTCGGAACATCTGTACCAACAATATTTAGGGGTAATGTTATGAAACTGTTTGTTTGATTACCGTGTTCAACGAAACAAGAAACAGTCATGCAACAGGATCTAAGAACTGTCTATACTTATTTACAGGTTTGACTACCGAGCAAATCCAACAATGTTTCTGGAAAGGTATGAATTGTGTTGCTCTCCTTTCTTTTTCTGTCCTAAATGTATAAACTGTAAATCATAGCCACGCTGCAAAGGTTCAATAAAGTTACTCCTACGAGGAATACATGTAACTAGGACAAGTTTTACTTAAGTTTGCTTTTCCAATACAGGATTTGTTTGCATTAGGGGGTTCGACAGAAAGACGAGAGCACCACGTCCTCTGCAGCCGAGACTGCACTTACCAGCCAGCAAGATGAAGGAAAAGGAAAAGGAAAAGGAAAAGGACAAGAATATAGCAGATGATGATGAATAGAGAGTTTGTCCAAAACCTTTTTCCGAACCAAATCTTGCCGTGATAGTGAAACCATGCTTGAGGACACAATAAGTTGCAGGGATCACATTCAATGACAGAGACTCGGTAACCCGAACGAGTTGTTGGATTTCCCATAATATAGGGTGTAGGATTGTGCATACATAGCAGAAAACTGTAATTTCTCAGAGTTGTGCTCATATTTGAGCATTTTTCTTACTTCAGGTTAACTATCCCCCAAATATCACTTGTGCCTTTCCTAGTTACATATAAAACTATGTCAATGACCATCATTCATCAGAATCAGAATGGTTCAGGAGTAGCTGATGCATTAGCTTGCTAACATGATTACTCAAATGGCTTTAACTTTCTCCTAATTGGATCATAGCAAACTCACAACTTTCTGCTAGATAAAAATCCCAAGCTGCAACAGAAGCACATGTTCAATCCGCTTAATCAAACAGCATCGATTCAATTGTTCTCTCTGTATAGGCTTAAGCTGCAGCTGCACCCACCAGGCTTACATGCGAAGAAATTACCTAAACGAGATGAAAATTCTCTCGACATGAACTACTTCAGTCAGATATCGAAGAATACTACGCGAACACAATTTCCAAACCATTTCAGGTCACTTAGAACGACGAGAAAACAGCTCAAATCATATCAAAATCACTCAGAATAACTGGAATTCGCAAGTGGAAGCATGATTTCATTAAATGCCCAAGGCTTTTCGTTACAGAAATGAAGAGAGAGAGAGTTGCAGCCTTGCAGGTGATGTAGAACGCACCTTTCCTCCTTCGGCGGCGAGCGAGCAGAGCGAAAGAGGGACTGACTGCTGAGGAGGAGAATTGACCGAGGAGCCGGAGACATATGCGTTTAGGCGGTTCCGCCGATTTGCCGCTTCTCATAAAAGTTTTTAGGCGCCATTTCATTTTCCCTCCTGCTTTGCTGGTCTTTTTTAGAGCGTTCTTTGAAATTTAATACATTACGTGGGCCGTGGGCTAGTACGTGCCGCTTCGTGAATCTGGTGGGCTTTTTACTCTCAGAAATTGGATTCGCCAAGCCCGTCCGTCGAAAGGAGGTCGGATCGGACCGGTGTATAAAAGCGTTCACATGTAAGATTTTCTAGGGTTTGTGTATTCCAAAAAAGTTCACCATAATTGAAATAAAAAGATCAGCTATAAATAAGTTCCTTATTAAAAATGATCTTGGAACAATTTATGTCAAACAAAATTAAGTGAACTACTTTAAAATAGTTTACAGAGTGGAACAAGTTTATCAAGATCTTAGAGAAAAGAGAGAAATCCTTAACACACTTAATATTATTAATTAATGACCAATTCATGAGTTTTAAGGACACTTATTTATCAGTCGAGAAATGGAAACGAGAATTTCTTACTTTTCGAGACCAAGCATATAATGTCTTGGGATTCTTGAGTGCTCTCGTAGTAATCGAGACGTACGTATACATAACAACACACGATTTTGGGAGTGAATGTCATGATTTGTGTTTATAACTATACGGAGCAAGGAAAATGATATACAATTATATCTTAATGATGAGATTATTTAGACTTTACTTAATCATATAGTTCAAAACTTGATAAACGATGACAGTCATATTCCTTTATATATATGTTTTTATGTTATTGAGACAAAAAAAAACATAGTAATTAGTAACACAAACATCCTCCAGCTCATGAGATTTAAGGGTCGTGACGTCAGCAATGGATCTGAATTTTCTCCCCATTAGCCAAGTTTATAATAAGGCAACATGAGGAATTAATTATGATTAGTGAAGGAGAAGACAGTTGATTCCAGTGGCTTAATATTAAGCAGTCGTGGATCCACTAGACGACAAAGGGGAGTGGTGGCCAACCTGCATGCAGCAGCCAGCAGGTGTGGAGGAAAAAAAGTCGCATCTTAATGATCGTAATTAGGCAACTTGCACTGCTTGCTAATTAACAATTACGACTGACCTAATCACAATTTGTCGTATTTGTTTCCTGTGCGGGATTTGGGAGGGTTATAAACGAATTATGAGGATGGTGCTGTAATTCACCAGTAAATGTTCAATTAAATTCTTTCATTTTCAGTGGGTAATGTGCCTCCCGTAGTGAAAACTCGGCGCAGCCGGCAGAACCTGAACAGAAAACGAACCCGGAAAGGGGAAACCACCCACCAACCAACGAACCAACGAGAATCCAAATCTCCCTTTTTCCTTTTGATAAACGACCCGGAATATGGGTAACCGGGTGACATCCGATTCAACCTACCAGTATTTGGTTACATTAAATTTTATTAATGGTAAAAATATTAAAAAGGATACAACCCAAAAGAATCGGGCATACTCCTAGTTGGACAAGACCGTTTAAGCCATACGATCAAATAGGTTAAAAGTGTCAAATAAATGAATAGGAGGCTCACAAGGTCGCAATAAATTGTCGAGTCCCAATTCACCTTTAAACGAGCATTCGTTACATTCTCTCGGACCAAAAGACCAGAGCAAGCCATGCAATCCACAACCCACCTGGTCGTCTCCCAACCATATTATCTGATCACAAATATTAAGGTTGAGCATGCATACAAAAATTGTCGAATTGTTTTCGGTTGATATCTTGAACCAGACTATCCAAATTAATCGTGATTGATACAAATAATTATGAGTGTTGATATACCCTTCATGCTCAATCTTATTATTGTTCGTGAAAGTAAATTACACGAATCACTATCAATAGTCAATCAGAATTAGTTCATCATAAATTTCAACAACGGGTCAATTTTTGGCAGATTCCAAAGAGGTACTGTTACAGATTTCGGGCGATTTTTCCGAAATACCATTTTCTTTCGATTCTGGAGGCTACGGATCATGGAATCAGGCCGAGGCTATTCTCCACCAATAATGAAGTCTATTGATCCTATTCTCCGCGGATGATAAGTCCATTAAGCACCGATTTGGGCCAATTTATTTTCGGGTGGTCTTTTTGTAATTTACGGGGCGACGAGAGCCATTTTCTATGGATTTTGAAAGCTACGAGTCATGGATTCGGCATGAGGCTATTCTTCAACGATGATTAAGTCCATTAACCACCGATTTGGGCAGATTTATTCCGAGTCAATTTTTGGCAGATTACAAAGGGGGTACCATCACAGATTTTGGCGATTTTTCCGAAATGCCATTTTCTTTCGATTATGGAGGCTACTGATCACGGAATTAGGCCGAGACTATTCTCCACCGATAATGAAGTCTATTGATCCTATTCTCCACGGATGATAAGTCCATTAAGAACCAATTTGGGTCAATTTATTTTTGGATGGCATTTGCGTAATTTATGGGGCGATGAAAGCCATTTTCTTTGGATTTTGAAGGCTACAGGTCACGGATTCGGCCTAAGGATATTCTCCAACGATGATTAAGTCCATTAAACACCGATTTGGGCGGATTTATTCCAAGTCAATTTTTGGCAGATTCCAAAGAGGTACCATCACAGATTTCGGGCGATTTTTCCGAAATGCCATTTTCTTTCGATTTTGGAGGCTACAGATCACGGAATCAGGCCGAGGCTATTCTCCACCGATAAAGAAGTCTATTGATCCTATTCTCCACGGATGATACGTCCATTAAGCACCGATTTGGGCCAATTGATTTTTGGATGGCATTTTCGTATTTTACGGGGCAACGAAAGGCAATTTTCTTTGGATTTTGAAAGCGACAGGTCACAGATTTGCCCTGAGCCTATTCTTCAACGATGATTAATTCCACTATGCACCGATTTTGGCGGATTTATTCCGGGTCAATTTTTGGCAGATTCCAAAGGGGTACCATCATAGATTTCGAGCGATTTTTCTGAAATGCCATTTTCTTTCGATTCTGGAGGCTACAGATCACGGAATCAGGCCAACGCTATTCTCCACCGATAAAGAAGTCTATTGATCCTATGCTCCACTGATGATAAGTCCATTAAGCACCGATTTGTGCAAATTTATTTTCGGATGGCATTTCGTAATTTACGGGGCGACGAAAGACCATTTTCTTTGGATTTTGAAGGCTACAGGTCACGAATTTGGCATGAGGCTATTCTTCAATGATGAATTGATGATTAAGTCCATTAAGCACCGATTTGGACGGATTTACTCCGGGTCAATTTTTGGCAGATTCACAAATGAATTATATCCGGAAAGGAATGACAACAAAGCGGGTAAAGGAAATGTTTTTCATTACATGTTAAAAAACACGAGTCAAGTACCCATACATATCGAGTTAAAGAAAGTCCATATTATATTCTATTATTGAATTTATTTTACTATTGAAAATAGTGTTGGTTAAAACTTAAAATGTACAAAGTATATGACTAATGTGATAAAGAATTAAATTCAAAATATGACAATATATTAACCAAGACGATCCATTCTTTTTATAATCGATCAATCTCATAAAAATTAAAAACACGAATTATAAATTAAGGTTGACCCGAACGGACCAGCCGCTAGCCGCTATTCGGTTATGTATGGGTTCATAACACTTACTCTCTTTTTTCCCGACAACGGAACGTTAAGACTGAAGAAAGGAGGAAAAAAAGAGACGAAGAGAGAGCTCTCAGCTCTGTACCGCCCTTTCTTCCAAAATCCCCCAAAATTCTAGAGATAGAAAGAAACCAAAACGCGTACTAGGTTCAGCTCACCGCGCCTCCCTCTCTCTCTACATCTTCCAATCGGCAAAATGGCGGTGTTTAGGGTTTTTAGGCTGCTTTGAGCTGAAGGAAACTCCAAAAAGCAGGATACCATGGAAATGCCCGGTCGAAGATCCAACTACAGTCTCCTCAGCCAGTACCCGGACGAACAGCTATCGGCGGGGACTCCACCGCCGCCGTACTATGACTCGTTCTCCAGTGACTCCAAGAGCAGCAGGATTAAGTCGGATAGAGATAGAGGCTTCGATTGGGAAGCCGGCGGGGATCACAGGTTGAATCAGCCGGCCAATAATAACAACAACAACAACAGCAGCAACGGCATCAGTAATCGTGGTAACCTGAACTTGTATTCGTCGATCGGGCTGCAGCGGCAGTCCAGCGGGAGCAGCTTCGGGGAGAGCTCGTTGTCAGGGGAGTATTATGCGGCGACGCTGTCGACGGGCGGCGGAAACGAGATTGAGCCTTATGGATACATGACAAGAGGGATGGATGCCGCGGGGATGGGTCCGGGTTCGTCTGGGAAGAGCTGGGCGCAGCAGACGGAGGAGAGCTACCAGCTGCAGCTGGCGTTGGCGCTTAGGTTATCGTCCGAGGCGACCTGTGCCGATGACCCCAATTTTTTGGATCCAGTTCCGGATGAATCGGCTTCCCGGTCTTCTAGCTCCAACTCCGCAGAGACTTTATCTCATCGATTTTGGGTATGTGCTAGTTTCTCTTCATTTTTTCCCGAGGAACTCCGTTGGGGTGATGAAATTGATTGAACGTTAGAGGGATTGTACATGCACATTTTCTTCCCCCAGTAGTTGGCAATGGCGCGGCACGAGTTTTATATCATATGCACATTTCAGCTGAGTGGGTAGCTACCTATTGGATTGTAAGTGACAATTCCATTTGATCTCTGCATTTCCATGGCAAAGCTAACAAGAAGAATAAGTTGAGATAAAGAGAAGAACGACTGCTGGTGGGGACTATTGAAATGACGAGAAGCAAACGAATTAGGATAGTTAACAATACTTCATCTTCGTATGCAGAATCTGGTTGACATTAATATCAGATCACTTGTTTGCTGCTGTTGAAGAAGGAATTGAAGGATTTGTTTGTGGGTGTGATTTTTCAATAGAACTTAGGAACGATTTAGATGATTTAACCTTGAAAGTAGAAGTTTTTGCATCTGCTAGTAAATTATGAATAGCTAGAACATCTGTGAAACTTGATAATTGTCATATATGTCTATGGTCGTTCATTGGTGCATTATTATTACTTTATTAGTGAAGATCCAAAGATGCGAGTGTTCTGTACTACCTCCCTGATTGATATGTGTGAATACCGATATAATGTATTGAGCTGCCGCGTAGGAGCCTTGACTTCTCAAAACACTTTGAAAAGGTCTTGCTGTTATATTGTTATGTCATCTTCTTTAACATCATCTACAAAACAAGAGCAGCATATGAGGCCTGTCCATGCATTCATTTTCTTTGTGTGTCATGAGGGAAGTATGGAAATATATGGTCAGAAGAGCTAGGAGAGTATGGAACTGGCCTCATTCATGTAAGAGTTGTAACGGAGTGAAATAACATTGATTCCATGGTTCTGTTTGCGAATGTTTATTTCTTTGCCTTCCTCATTTGATAGGGTGACGTTGCTCATAGTGGCTGCTAACATGGTAAAATGCAAGTGCAAGCTATAAGTTCGACTGAAGTAACATAGAGGTCCTTTTCATGTGGCAGTAATGTCTAGCTTAGCCACTGCCAGTAGTTACTATAATAGCTTTGCAAGATAGGTCCTTGTGCATTCATTATGCCAATTAATCTAGATTTTGAAATCAGTATGTATCTTGGTTGGATTTTGTCTCTGTATGATCAGTTTTAATATGTTCATCCTTTCCGATGAGTGCAACAGCGTATTATGTTTTCTTATTCCTTTTTATTGGTATTTGCACTGGCAAACTGATCTGATTATCTCTACTTGCATCAGGTCAATGGTTGCCTATCATACTTCGATAAGATCCCTGATGGATTTTACCTAATTTCTGGGATGGAGCCATATGTATGGTCTGTGTGCACTGACTATCAAGAGAATGGCCGCATTCCATCAATTGAAACATTAAAGTCGGCTGATCCTACCGCAGACACTTCATTGGAAGTGGTGTTGATTGATCGGCGAAGTGATCCGACCTTGAAAGAATTTCAAACCAGGGTCCACAATATATCTTGCAACTCTATAACAACAAAAGAGGTTGTTAATCAATTGGCCAATCTTGTGTGCAATCGCATGGGGTGAGTTATGGTCTTCCTGCTTATGTTCTGTTTATTTTGTTTGGATGTAACAGAAGGTGCTGTTTTGTAGAATATTCTGTTAATCAAGCTTTTATTGCTACAAGGGGTTCATCCACTACTGGAGAAGATGAATTATTTTCTATATGGATGGAGTGCAATGATGATCTGAAAGATCGTTTGGGATCCATTGTTGTCCCTATAGGCAGCTTGTCTATTGGCCTCTGCAGACACCGGACATTACTATTCAAAGTAGGATACCGTGATTACTTTTTGTCTCTTGAAGTTGCCTAGATTATTTGGAGCTTTTGAGTTTATTCCTCACATTGGATATTTTACAGGTTCTTGCTGATGCAATAGATTTACCATGTCGAATTGCGAAAGGCTGCAAATATTGTAAAAGAGATGATGCTTCCTCCTGTCTTGTCCGATTTGGTCTTGACAGGTACCTTTTCCCCTTAACACGTGTGTCCTCTCTGATGTATCAATAGGATGGGCATTTGCTTGCCTCAGCAGTATCTGACCATAAATTGCATCTTGTTTCTTGAACTTGTAATTTTGGTATACATACCTCCATTTGTATGCGTACATGCTAAAGTTTCTCCAACCCGGTGCCTGAACTTTTGCTAGTTGTAATGCTTGTATTTTTTGGAAAACTTATGCAGGTTAACAGTAAGTTTTATTTCTATAGCAAATTGTGTGGTACATCAGAGTTCTTACTGTCCATTTTATTTTTTGGTTATGAAATTTCAGGGAGTATCTAGTTGACTTGGTAGGAAAGCCAGGTCTTTTATGTGAGCCTGATTCATCGCTCAATGGTCCTTCATCCATCTCAATATCTTCACCATTGCGCTTTCCCCAGACCAAATCAGCTGAACATGCCATTGATTTTAGGTCACTGGCCAAACAGTACTTCACAGACTGTCAGTCACTGAATATTGTGTTTGATGATACTTCAGCAGGTAATACTTGGAGAAAGTTTTGTGGAACACAGCTGTACTTTTTGCTGTAAGTTGGCTCTTAATGTTGCTATCTGCTTTTATTAGGAGGTGGATTCCCCTCCCCTCCCCTCCTCCCCATCCAAATCTAGTCTTCTAGTCAGAGGGTTATTCATGGGATTCTTGTCTCTTGTTTGTAGTAATGTGTCAACAGTTTATCAAAGGACTTTGTTTATGGCCCAAACTTTATGAGCCATGAGATCTCAGATATAGCAATAGGCATTTGCGGGGCGTAGTTTTGGTAACTAATCTTTCTGGTTTTGTTAAAGTCTAGTGACAACCTAGAATTTGTAAATGCTATATCTCAAATGATGATACCATATTAGTTTCTAAAAGTAGCACATGATTACTCCTGTTGATAATTTGAATTGCACAGATATTTGTGTTCTTTAAATTATATCTGTTGTTGCTTAATGCTATACAGCCGGAATTATTACCACTGCTGAAGAAGACCATAAGTTCCCTAACAACAATGAAGCTTCTCAACCACTTCTGCCCCCTCGAGTTACTCGGACGGGTGGCCAGGATAGGAGTCTGCAACCACCAAAAGTCTATAACCCAGCCCAAAGCAAACAACCATCAATGATGCTCAAAGACACCTCAATTAAGCATGTACTTGCAACTGGGCAAAATCTTTTGTCTGTAGCCAGTTCCGATGCAAGGTTTTCTGAAGGTAGTCAATTAATTTCTGGTAGACCAAGTAAAGATCTATCCCTTGAGGTGGAGGAGTTCGACATCCCATGGACTGATCTTGTTTTGAAAGAGAGAATTGGAGCAGGTATTGCTTTCTGCTCTATATATGTATACTTAAGAACTTAAAGAGCAGCACCTGTGGCTTGTAGGCCTTACAGATTATGCTTCTCCTATTAGCTAATGTTTTGGTTCATTGATATCCTGCTTCTCCAGGTTCTTTTGGTACTGTCCATCGTGCCGACTGGCATGGCTCAGTAAGTTCTTATGAGCTACTTATGGTCTCGATATCTCATATATTTTCCCGATCTATTCTGATAAGCTGTATGGTGTAAAAGTTATATTGAGGTAGAAAGAGATATTTATGTTCGAAAGAAGTTATTATGAACGCAAGTAGTGTTGCTGACCTGCATGCATTTACCATGCCGACTTTTTATTCATCATGCCCTAGTTATGTGATCTTCCATGAATTCAATTTGGATTGCGGAAGCTTATAAATTTACAGTGGAGGGACTGATTTATCTTATCAAACATAAGCTGCATTCACTTTGACGGGGGTTTTGACCACACTTCGTTTTGAAGTAGCTTAGATACATTAGGAACATATTTTAGTGGGCTCCTTTGGTGAATGCTTTCTTACAGTCTTTTCCTTTCCACCTTGTGCTTCTGATATTTCTTCTCATCCAAAGCCTTTTATTGGTCGTAGGATGTTGCCGTGAAAATTCTCATGGAACAAGAATTTCATGCGGAACGCTTCAAAGAATTCTTGAGAGAGGTTTGCATTGTGTTATCTGGATAATAGTCCACTACATTACAACTATTAGTGAACCAGTTTAATGTGTCGCCACACCTTCCCTGTTGTCCAGGTTGCAATAATGAAGCGCCTAAGACATCCAAATATAGTTCTATTCATGGGTGCTGTTACTAAGCCACCAAACCTATCCATTGTGACAGAATACTTATCAAGGTCTGATGATAATCCCTTTCAAATTGTGTGCTGCCTTCTATAGTTCTCTTACAATATGGAATGAAATTGTGCCCAAAATTGTTCTTGTTTCGGGAGTTGGATTAATTGGTATCTTGGTTTGCACTGCAGAGGTAGCCTGTACAGGTTGCTGCACAAGTCTGGTGCAAGGGAGGCCTTGGATGAAAGGCGTCGGTGGAATATGGCATATGATGTGGTATGAGTTCGCAATTCCACACATATTTCTCCATTCAGTGCTCTCTGTATTTGTTTCCAATCTATGCCTTTTCTCGCTGTGGTATTTCATCTTGAAATGATGTGTAGTGTCTCTGTTGTCTTTCTACAGGCAAAGGGAATGAATTACCTTCATAAACGCAATCCTCCTATTGTTCACAGAGATTTGAAATCTCCAAATTTATTGGTCGATAAGAAGTACACAGTGAAGGTAATGTGAACATTATGATAGATCTGTATCAATCCACGCTTTCCTTGGATTTGTGTGGTCCTGATCTTATTCTCCGACTGCAGCATTAGAGTAATAGCTAAATCTAGGTTTACTTTAGAAGTCATTGTCCTCTTATGCTCTCTGTTCAGCTGAGTTTTGACAGATTTAGTTTCCCGATTGGATACTCTCTAATTCCTTTTTATTCTCCCAGGTTTGTGATTTTGGCCTCTCTCGCTTGAAAGCAAATACATTTCTTTCATCAAAGTCGGCTGCAGGGACGGTATGTGTAACAACGACACGTAACTGGATCCATGTCTCAGTTGTCAGAAGTTTATTTGATATAGCTTGGTGAATGTTTCTCTCTCTCTCTGTATTTGTCAGCCTGAGTGGATGGCCCCTGAAGTCCTGCGTGATGAACCATCAAACGAGAAGTCAGACGTGTACAGCTTTGGCATAATTCTATGGGAGCTGGCAACAATGCAACAACCCTGGGGCAATTTAAATCCCGCACAGGTAGTCTTAATAAACAATTTTCTATAGCATTCAATATCCTTGATCGTAATTACCGGGGGGAAATCCTTGATCATATCAAACCCGTTTAATGATGATCATATCTTGCAGGTTGTGGCAGCAGTTGGTTTCAAATGCAAAAGGCTTGAGATTCCCCGCGAAGTAAATCCTCAAGTAGCAAACATCATTGAGGCTTGCTGGGCCAAGTGAGTATTCGCTTGCTCCTCTCTTCTGAATGTATTACCTCTTCGTTTTACCAAGTTGTTCTATGTATTACTTGGAAGGGGCGACAAAATGGATTTTCCGTTATATATCAGAACCAAACTTTTAGTTAACCTTGAGAATAAAAAATCAATGCAAGCATTGGTATTGTTTCACAAATCCTTGTAATTTGGTTCCTGTTAGTCCAGCAGTTTGTAGTTAACGGAATTGGTCCTCCTTGTAGTGAGCCATGGAAACGCCCTTCCTTTGCCAACATCATGGAATCATTAAGGCCATTGATCAAACCTCCAACGAATCCTCAAGCCGGTCGTCCAGACATGGCCTTACTTCCTTGAGGTGCCGGCAACAGTTGGTATCTATGCACATAATACAGAGCATTCTTTTCCGGAAATTTTGATGACTGGCAGAGGAAAGCACTCAGTAGATGGTGCTCTCTCAGGTACACTATTGAATTTCGTTGAGTTCTGCTATTCAAAGTCCCGATTCCCTCTTTTGATTTTGGGTTCTCACGAATATTCTCGTATTGAGCTGCAGGGACTATTGTTGTAAATGTCTTGTGTCGTCCGGAGATTCCGAGTTTCAACTGATTGCGCTGCTTTGCTTTTGCCCCATGCTTCTGTGACGCAGATTTTGCTCAAAAATTTGTATCCTTCCCGATTGTTGATGTTGGTAAAAATAGTTGTCGTGTAAAGTCGTCCTCTCATAATTTTGTACCTAGAGCGATGAAAATGGAAACCCAAACCATAACTTCAAAATGTTAGTCGTAACTCTTAATGAGAAGCAGCTTTTTCGGTCCGTGGTAGTTTATCGTTCTTCTGTTTTCTTACTACCGGAGAAACCCAGAATTGGCGTTTATGATAGGAACTAAGCACAAGCACAATGTCAATCTTGTTTACTTAAGCATTTCTTTTTCTGATGGAATTATACCGTAGACTCTAATAAGTTAATCTTAGTGTTAGTGTACAAATCACAATTAAATGAGGGTGGTCGTACTTAAGTATCCTTTTCAACGAGGACGGTGGCAACTGGTTAGAAACTGCCGGACAGCACCTCCCCTGAAATCTGATTGGTCGGCGACTTAGCTTTGCCACCAAGTATTGCCACCACCTGTATTTGATTGGACACCGACACTTTTTAGCGGTGAAATCTGAGCGAATCGAATTGTGAAAAAAGTTTTGATGCACAAACGACCTACGTGAGTTTGTGAGTTGGTCATTTTCAGCAGTGGTTCACGCCATTGATATAAGCTAGTGACAAAATATAGATGTAACACTGATTCATGCGTCTTCGATCAAGGAATTGTTTTACTTTGTGTTACGGAGAGGAATTGATGCAAAATATGATTACTGTGATCTTCGCACGTGTTGATAAGGAAAAACTGAATTGTAAAACTAAGAATGATTTAAGGGATCTAGAAAGTTTATGAATGTTCTAGTGTCTCAAATTTAGAAACCAAGTTGCATAATTGTAATTATTTATTATTATAATCCATCTTCCATCCACTCAATCACTCACATACCCTCAAAACTTCTGGAAGTTTCGGTTCAACCACCAATCCCCAACCAAAATATCTTCAACCCGCGCGCACACAAGGCTACCCGCCAAAACAGAGGGAAGAAAATATCCGAGGCCAGCCAAAACCGCGGGAACCCCGACTGCCAGAAATTACCAGGAAGAACCGTTAATCTGCCGTCACGTGCGCCGGTGCTTCAACTGTGCAGCAGCGCCACCGCCTTACTGCTCCAGATTTCCCCTATCAAACAGTTTGTCGGCGATATCTTATAAATCCATTTCGCAGTTCTCTCCAACCAATTTCCTCCCCCTTCCTTATCACATTTCCCCCCCCTCATTTACTCTCTCCGTTACATTTCATCAGCTTTATCTATTTGTTTTTTTTGTTTTGTTTCCAGTTGCGGATCCGAAATGAAGCGTGAAGACGTACCGAAATCTCCCCAAGGCGATTCGATTCCGGCTTCTCCGCTGATGGAGTTCTGCGAGGAGTTCTCGCAGTCGTTCGAATTCAAGGCGGAGACAGTCTCCGATGAGTCATCGCCGCCGGCGGCGGGCGGTGGAGTTCGTCCTCCTTCTCTTCCTCAGCCGCTGGCGATTCTTCACGAGACGCCCATCCCTCCGTTTCTGTCGAAGACGTTCGACCTGGTGGACGACCGAGCTCTGGACGCCGTGATCTCGTGGGGAGCCGACGGGGTGAGCTTCGTGGTTTGGGATTCGATCGAATTCTCCAGAACCGTGCTCCCTCGCAACTTCAAGCACAACAATTTCTCCAGTTTTGTTCGCCAGCTCAATACTTATGTGGGTATCTTGCTGTTGCCACAAAACAGCTTTCTCTGGGTTTCGTTTTTTCTATACTTTACTGGGTTTGATTCTTTTCTAACTTTCCTGATGTTGTTTTGGTTAAAGATTGCAACTTCCGTGTGTGTAAACTGGAGGGTTCTTTGTAAATTTGAGCAGATTTATTGACATGTAAAAGGGTTTTAATTATCTGATGTAATAGTATAGTGGGTAGATTTAGGGAAGTAGTATAGTAATTAGCTTCTGCAAATTCAGATGATTATGATAAGTTATAGGTGAAGTTTTGATCATGCTAGCGCCGACCTCTGAATTTGTAGTGGAGCGGGGAGCTATCTACCTAATCCGAATCCAGGTAGGATTTCAGGTCCCAGTACACCATTAATAATGATATTTACAGCTTTTCTCAAATGCTTCTTTTGTGTGTTGTTGTTATGGAAGAACTTAACAAATTTGAAGCATCCTGTTGTTTCCAAGGCAGCTTAAACTGTTTGTTTGGTTCGGTGCTTGTGTTTCGGAGAGTAATTCCACTAGCCTTTTGTTCTGTTTACTTCCCCTCACTTACTCTGAGTTCTGTTTTCTGCATTTTACTCTAACCAGGGATTTCGCAAGATAGATGCTGACAAATGGGAGTTCGCAAACGAAGGCTTTCAACAAGGTCAAAGGCACCTCCTTCGAAACATCCAGCGGCGGAAGTCACCACAATCGTCATCATCTCAGCAAAGCAGTGGCCATGTTGTTGGGTCCTCTGGGGAAGCAGCTGGGAAGTCTGGGCTGGAGAGTGAGGTGGAGATGCTGAGGAAGGAGAGAGGAGCAATGATGCAGGAAGTTGTAGAACTTCAGCAGCAGCAAAGAGGATCTATTCAGCATATGGAGACCGTCAACAAGAGGATTAATGTAGCTGAGCAGAGACAAAAACAGATGCTTTCCTTCCTGGCAAAGCTGTTCAGAAATCCAGGATTCCTCGACAGACTGAAGGAAAGCAAGGAGGAACGACAACGAGGCATCATAGGAGAAGGATCAAAGAGGAAGAAGAAGTTCCTCAGACAAAGTCAAGGTGAAGCGAGTGGAAGTTCTACACCTATTCAAGGGAAGATGATAAAGCACAAGTCTGAGTTGTTTCCTATGGAGGATGAGCTATCACCCGACATAATCTTGCAAAACATGGCAGGAGGTGCAGACAGAGAAGGTTTTCCATTTGAACTCAGCTCTTTCGTATCAACAGATGACTTGGCTGCTGCAGGGCAAGATTTCATAAGCCCCACAGAGGAGATTGAGGATCCATGTTATAAAGGGAAGAATGTGGTGATGGATCCACAGCAAGAACTAGGTCCTGAATATTTTGTCTCCTACCCTGACGATTTGGAATTGGGAGTGCAGCAGGAGGACTTGACACTTCCTGCCGTCTCAAGTCCAGGTTTCGAAAGCATGGTCAAACAAGAGGTTGATGTATGGAGCATGGGATTCGACACTCATCCGATCATGGCTAACAGTACAGGGAACGAGCTGTGGGAGTTTGGAGTTACAGGTGGGTTCTCTGACATCTGGGATTTAGGATCTACACAAGCAGCAGAAGGAAGTTCAGGTGTCGACAAGCAGCTGCAGGCTGATGGAAGCTTATTACTCGATGAGCCTGAATCTGATATTCGTGCTGCCCAGCCGGAGGATGCTGGTAGTTTGAAAAGAAGTTAGATACTGGCGTCGTTACTTGTCGATGCCAACTTTAGTATTATATAGTATGCAAGACTGGATATCTTTACTGAACTTACGTTTCTTTCATTGAATGCGTACCACTATTTTGATTTTTATTTTCAATCTTGAGATTACTTTTTTCACTTTTCAGCTTTATTTTGCTGAAATTTCTTTATTATTCATGTTTTAACTCTCTAGTATGCAACAGATGAGCCGGAAGTTGGCGTGCTAGTTATCTTGGATTCTTGTTAACGGATGACTTGAAGAGTTTTTGAGCACTTGCAGGTGAAATCAGCTAGAGCAGGTTGGTGTCATGTTGAGCTTAGCAGAGTTTTCAGCTTATGGTTCCTTCAGCTGTTATGAAGTCTGGAAATCTCTCATCTTCGACATTATGGGACTCCTCTGAAAATAATACTATGATAGTGACTTTGTTCAATCGGTTTGCTTGTATTTAGCCGACTGTTCTCAGTGGCCTCTTATCTGTTCATACATGATACATAGGCAGGGCCAAATTCACTATGGTGTTTGCTAGGAATTAGGATAGTTCTGCACTTAAAAGAAAGTTCCTGCTTATGTTGAACAAAGTTCTGTACCTTGCTTGTTTCCTCTTTCCTTGAAGGATAATCTGTAATGAGTCCTCTGCTCCTGCTTTTGTAGATAGTTGATCTTGCTTCAAAATCGACGTCAAAGATGTTATATACTTAGAACGACCAAGCAAATCACACACTATACATTGACGATGCTCTGAAAAAGTTAAAAAATGGCATTGATACCTAGCTCTATTAGAACACTCGTTGTACTGGGCATTGTGGAGAAAATTACATATGCAGTTTATGTCAATGATATCGTTTCGATTACGGCTACAAAAAACTTGATCAATTGTGTTGACATATTGACCAAGAAACACAAGTGATGTCTTGGCGACTGGATATTAACAACCCAGTTTTCTTCCCTCTGATCTTTCATCCAGAAGTTCGACAACGCAAGCCCTCAAAAGAAGTGTACATATCCGAGTGCCAAAGGAGCGTCAGCAATAACCCAACTGGCATTATTAATCAGTCAGCAGCATCTTCCTTCTTCTTCTTTGCTGCGTGCTCACTGTGCTTTATCTTGGCTTCACGGCGTTCTCTCTTTACCCCTTTGGCTTTGTTAGGTAGTGCCATTTCTCCAATCTAAAACCAACAAACGATAACAAGTAAAGAGTAGTCTCTATTACCAAAAGAGTTTTGTGTTAAGGACTTGACAATAAGTGACTACCCTATCTAGAATTCCACTACTACTTACCTTCTGATCAGGCATATAAATCTTCCCGACCTTTCCCTGTATGGAATCTCCAACAACATTTTTAATCTGCAATAAGCAGAAGAAAGAAAAAAAGATCAGCATCAACCAATACACCTATTCACATTCGGAGAAAGAGAAAAACTTTGACAGAAAGCAAACCTTCTTCTTAAGACCATCTGTGGAAATTCTCATAGCTTCCTTCCTCAAACTCTCGTTAGGAAGGCGATGACGGCGAACCACAAGATCCATAGAAGGGCCAACTTCAACCAATTCGATCCTTGGGACTACAGACCCAGACTTTTTCAGCCTCACTGCGCAATGAGTAAGGAAGACTCGATCCGAGGATACAGCTGTGATTACATAGACACGGTCTAGCCCAACTAGGCTCAAACTTTCCACAACCTGTTCAATCACACATACGATTCAGTTACTAGTCAGTATGTGTGCATGGATTGGTCCAGTGTGAATCGAATCCCTGAAGACTCCTAACGCAGTATGCATAACTTATGAAACAAGGGGAAAGTAGAAAATATAGGGGGGCACACCTCTCCTCGGAAAAGATCAAGCAAAACCTCTTTTAAATGTTTCAATTCATCAATGCTCTCGAATCCTTCTCCAGCGAAAGTGATGAATGGTTTAGACCCGACCTGTGGAGCTAGCTTCTTGTCGTATTTGAATGACTCCATAGGTTTGAAGTTTTCAACACCGACTTCTACAAGGTCGTATATTTGGTGATCGTAGGTACGTCCAATGATAATGTTGTCAGGCCTCTTCTTTGAAGTGTTACCATACTGGAAAACAAGCATTTAGTAAATAGAGATATAAAAAATCCGAGCATAACTAAAGTATCGGAAAGGAGAATTGAAGGACCAATCCACAAAAGAAGCCATTAGTTCAGCTTATTACCAATGATCAAACTCCTACAAACAGAAAAGCTACATATCTAACATTAAGGTTTTGATAAATTGCATATCTAGAAGCATATGCCCCAATATAAATCATATCTAAGATTTAAAAAAAGCCATTTATATTGGCCATATGAACGCATTATTAGCTCTCTTGTCAAACAACCTCACTCATCTCCTCAACGTTAAGCTGCTACAGCTCGCAAAATGGCGGCCAAGTAGTCCTACCATTCACAAATCTCCATAAATGAAGCCCATCTACAAGCAGAAAGCTATCTGTATCATCAACGGATCGGTAAAAATGGATACTACAGAGCCATATTCGCCTTATAAAATTTCATTCATATATCTAGACTAAAAGGCACCTCCTTTAGCATTGGCAGCCGCAAATCCAATCAGCCAAACAAAACGAATGCATTAGTTCTCTAATTCAAACAGCTAAAACCCGTTCCCTTTAGCACTAAAGGGCGAACCAAGATGAATACTAGAGCTACTACCTACCATGAAAAAAGAAGCTGCAACTCACCACAAATATGCTGCAGTCAGTCTTCTGAGAGAAGAACTCGAGGGAAGTCTCGCCGCCACTCTCGAACGGCCTGATGTTATCGTTCTTCCGCGTGTACCTCACCGCGCTATCCCTCTTCAGGTGATATATCTCCTTCAGAACCGAATTCAACACGTTGCTAGTCTTCAAGCCTTGAAGTATCAGCGTCTTCTTCCCCGTCTCAACCTTTCCAAATACCAAAACGAAACAAGCTCAGTAATCTGCAAGACTTTCACAGAAATCAAACATGCATGACACTAAGAACTAGATGAAAACAAATTTGCGAAAGTTACCAGCTTTGGCGCTCGCTTTTCCAGTTCCCGCAGAACCCTTTTCTTCTTCGGAGTATTTATCTTCATCATGATCACGAGACAATAGAAGAACGAACTTGCAGAGAATTTTTTGCGCTACGTTCGCGGGAAGCTCAGTTGCTTGCAGGGCAAAGATTGGGACTTTGGGAGAGAAGAACAGAGAGAGAGCTACTAGGGTTTTGAATTTTGATAGAAACTTTGCGGGGTTTAAGGCCCAAAATTTCCTGGGCCTTGAGAAAAGCCGGACTACGGCTCATGGGCCTGTAATATGGAGTTGCAGCGAAAGGTTTCCCCAAAATCTTGAAGTTCTCCGAAAAAACGCCAGAGAAAAAACTGAGAAGGAGAGGAGGAAGAAGAAGAAAGTGGAGATGGTTCTATGGCGCATCCTCAGAACTTCGGCGACGAGATCGCAAGCTGGGGCTCTTCTCCCATGGGATCACCGTTGCAACTCGATCACCATGAGGTGTTACTCCGCGAAAGCCGGAGCGAAATCGAGCCAGAAGCCACAGAAGAAATCCGGCGCCAAGAAGCCCGGCGATGAATCTGGCCCCGGCGCCGCCGCCGAGCTAGACCGAGGGGTAATTGATGAAAAAGCTTTGAGGTCCCGTCTCCTAGCAGAGGACGAGAAGAACCCGTCTCTTAATGTGGGTCCTAATGATCGCCCACTCTTCACTTCGACTCCCACCCTGTCTCAGCTCACTCGCAGAGACGCCTGCTCCTACTTCAAATTCAGGTACGTATCTGTCCACCAGCTTCATTTGGTGTGTGGGAATTCTGGTAATTGTGTCTTTTGAGTGGTGTTTCTAAACAGTGGATTCCTCATTCCTTGTCTCAAGTAAGAAGGCACTGAATGCGGTGTTGCCTGAAGGATTACCGAAGGGGATGGTGGCCGAGTTTGAGGATTCAATGCGAGAATCGTTGATTGTTCGGCAGAGTTTCTTGGACCTTCGTGATAACTTCCGGCGTATTGTTGATCCTCCTTTGGATGGTAAAGGTGCGAGTTTCTTTGCTAATTCTTCTTCAGCTGTACATTTCATTTCTGTCTTTACCTGTGTTGTGTATGAAATTATGAATGGTATTATATATACCTTGTTGGTAGTAAAATACAGGAAAAAATCCCAATTTACACATATTTTTAAAAAAAATTCTCAAAATACACACGTTATGAAAATAATTCCCAATCTACGTTAGTTTGGGCCATCACCGCTGTCGACGAAGACAGTGATTGCATCACTGTTGTCGACGAAGACAGTGATTGCATCACCGCTGTCGACGAAGACAGTGATTGCATCACCGCTGTCGACGAAGACAGTGATTGCATCACTGCAGTACACGGCCGCGGTGAAGGCCTGACCTGCGTCGAAACTTTAAACAAACGTACCTTTGTGCTCGGTTATCCGATCGTAGCGAAATTTTTTTTGATTCCGCATAATTTTTCGAGATCTTGCAAGCCTCAAATCGCCGTAGGTGGTTTGGTCCCGCCTTCGTCTCGAAAATATGTCGTTTGCTACCCCGAACGAGCCTTTTTTCGATTTCGTCAAACTTTGAATGACCATAACTTTGTGCTCCACAATCCGAAAATCATGAATTTTTTTTTTATTTCGCATAACTTTTTAAGGGCTACAATTTTTATCATAGACATATTTTCGGAATGTACTTGGATTCCTGAAAAGGAAGGTAAAGTTATTCCCAAAACCCCTTATATCCATAAATAATTCATTTTTTGAAAATTCTCTCCTACTAAATATTGTAGTCCTTAAAAAGTTATGCGAAATAAAAAAAAATTCATGATTTTCGGATTGTGGAGCACAAAGTTATGGTCATTCAAAGTTTGACGAAATCGAAAAAAGGCTCGTTCGGGGTAGCAAACGACATATTTTTTAGACGAAGGCGGGACCAAACCACCTACGGCGATTTGCGGCTTGCAAGATCTCGAAAAATTATGCGGAATCAAAAAAAATTTCGCTACGATCGGATAACCGAGCACAAAGTTACGTTTGTTTAAAGTTTCGACGCAGGTCAGGCCTTCACCGCGGCCGTGTACTGCAGTGATGCAATCACTGTCTTCGTCGACAGCAGTGATACAATCACTGTCTTCGTCGACAACAGTGATGCAATCACTGTCTTCGTCGACAGCGGTGATGGCCCAAACTAACGTAGATTGGGAATTATTTTCATAACGTGTGTATTTTGAGAATTTTTTTTAAAAACATGTGTAAATTGGGATTTTTTCCGTAAAATACATATAGCCACTTGATGAATGGTAAAATATCTTCTGGTAAACGATGATCTGAGAGAACTAGTTCTTTGGACGTGTTTTTTACTCCAGGTATCAAAGCTAGAAAACAAATTGTATTAGATGGTCCTTTAAGCTGTGGTAAGAGTATTACATTGGCAATGCTTGTCCATTGGGCTCGTGATGAAGGTTGGCTAGTGTTTTATGCTCCTCGAGGATGGGAATGGACTCATGGTGGGTATTTCTACAAGAACCCACACACTGGACTTTGGGACACTCCGCTTCAGGCAGAAAACATTCTGAAGGTAAGAGTGTAAAACCATAAGCCCCATTGTTGGGATTTCCTTCAACTATTGCATGTTACCAGGTGAGTTTAGTCTCGTAATATCTGCTCTGGAACCATGTTTTCAGTTGCTTGATGTCTTAGACAGACTTATGAATTTGTGGTTTTTGTTTAGGACTTTTTGAAATACAACGAATCACAGCTGAAGCAGCTGCATTGCCACATCTTTGATCCTATTCTACTTGGAGAAGGTGCTGGTGTTGGATGGATGAAAGGAATAGACTCCATGCCAGTTCCTGAAGGCTCAAGTCTTTTTGACCTGGCACAAATAGGAATCCAGCATTCTCATGCTGCAGTTGGAGTAGTTGTTCGTTTGAGAAAAGAGCTATCATTAGTGAAAGATGTTCCTGTGCTCTTTGCAATTGATCAAGTAGGTTTGGATTCTTTTGCTTGCTTTCAGAATCTTGTTACTCCTGAGTACAAAATGGGCTCACATGCTTGTTGCTCTTGCTTTTCTTTCAGTATAATAGTTGGTTTACCTTCAGCGAGTATGAAGAACCAATGACTTTACACTCAACCAGACCGGTGCATGCGAAAGAGGTTGCAACGGTCAGTATATACTCCAAACTTGCTCTTTAATTTTGAGCAGCGGGATACCAAGATATTCTAAGGTTCCTTTTGAAAGTTTTGTTATGACATTATGTACACTTGTTGAGAGTTTATAGTGTTTGTGCAGGTAAATGCTTTTAGGTCGATGATGCATAATGATATGATGGTGGGAGCTTTTTCTCATTCGACAGCAGTAGGAAAGCTACGTCAAGACTTGCCAGATGTTCCTGTTGATGCTCGCGTCAATCTGCCCCGCTATAATGTAGATGAAGCAGCCACTGTTTGCCATTACTACCTTAGGTAAGCAGTTAGTAATGTGTCACGTGTACGCCATTCTGAATCCTTTCCCCATGTGATCTCAAGTTCTAATTTTCTCTCTCGATGTTCATGGCAGGCAAAGATTAATAAACCCAGAAGCCTTTTCCGAAGATATGTGGAAGAAAGTATATTGTGTCTGCAATGGAAATGGATCAGAAATGAGATCCTTACTCCCTTTGATTCAGTGAGTCAGCCGGTCTCTCCGGAACAAGCTTCTATTCTCTCCAAACTCCAGGCCTGCCTCTGATTCTGAGTTCACCTACATAGAAGCCCTTTTGAGTAGCTTTTACCAGAACTCTCACCTCTCGGGAATACAGAGAAATCAGATAGGAGAGTATTTCCATCACTTGTCTCTACAACGCAAGTCTTCTGTACTAGACTGGATGTTGATAATGTTGGAAAGAATTCTGCTGTTGTAATGGTGTAGCATTTGATTCCTTGACAACGATAAGTGTTACCTTCTTTTGAAGTGGTAATGGTTCCATTTTGGAGAAAAAAGGTTAAGCAGGAGATTGTTTTTAATTGTACGATCGTCTCGGATGTGGATGAAACTTACAGAGAGTGTAGAAGAGTTGATCTCTATACTTCGACGCTTAAGTTAGTAAGAGAGATCGGATTTAAGGATATCAGGAACAAACATCCCAAAATTTGAGTACTAAATTGTAAATTATTCCTACCGATTTTTTTTTGGCGGCCCCATCGGGCCAATCACCAGCTACCATCGGCCCTCCCCTTTTTATTCCGTTCTGCGTCCTCTCTCGATTCAATTTAACGCCGCAGCTCGTCTCCCTCTAGACTAGAGCGAGCTTCCATCACTACCCCCTTCTTTTCTCTCTCGTTTCCCCTGTAATAAATTCGATTCAGTCCCTGTAACGGAATTCTGCAGTTGTTCAGAGAAATTCATCTCTTTCATAGGCTTTTTCTTTTCAGTTTTCTCGCGTTTTATGTACACCAAGCAGCTCTGTAAATTTATGCTACAGAGCTTGTTTTCCTTTTCCGATTCGTTCAGAGCTTTCTTTGTGGTTCTTCTTTTGGTTGTATGCATTATTGGTTTTTATTAGCTTCGATGGCGATTAGGGATTGCGATGTAACAATAAAGAAAGAGTCGGAATGAGGAAAGACAGTTAGGGATTTTATTTTTTAATTTTGGCGGGGGATAGTTTTTTTTTTTTTTTTTTTTATGTTAATGGAAATGGAGAGTATGCGTAGATCGCTCGACAGATCAAGAGAACCGGGACTGAAGAAGCCCCGATTAGCTGAGGACCAATCGAACCCTAGCGGTGGCCGGCCTTTCGTTCAGAGGCAGCCACCTGCGCCCGCGAGGTACAGGTCTGCTGCCGGCGGCGACAGAGACTCGGAGGGTAACGACAGGGGAGGCGGTGCGTACCATCCTCAGCCGGTGCAGCAGTGCTCGGAGCTGGTCAATCAGTACAAGACTGCTATAGCAGAGCTGACTTTCAACTCCAAGCCGATTATTACTAATTTGACTATAATTGCTGGGGAGAATGTCCTCACCGCGAAGGCCATTGCTGCAACTGTCTGCAATAACATTATTGAGGTGAACCCAGTTTTTTATACTTTATTTTGGTTATTGGCGCCAACTTGAACTGTTGTTGGTTATTTTGGAAGGGAAGTGATAGAGACTACAGATATGATGTTCCAGTATCCATGGGTGGTGTAACTTCTGATTAATGAGAAACGATTTTGAGATAAAACTCCCTGGGCATACATTTGATGTGTTGTAGATGTGAGAAATCTAGCTTGGTTGTGTTCAAATTCGTGATCAAGCAAAATACGATTCTCCTGAGCCATCTGATGCTAGTAGTTTATGCATTATGCCTCTCTTTCGATGATTGTGGGGGTGGATATGGAGTGTTTCCTATGTGCTTTATCCACCCACTTCCGCCTTCAATTTTATTATTCAAAGAGTGTTGATTATGGAACTGGGAATGTTGGTGTTGTTTGGGGAACTGAGTGCAAAGATGAGCCTTCTGTATGCCTTTGAGCTCGCTCCTTGGATTCCTTATTTTGAACATAAATAAAATTAGTGAAGATTTCTTGTTTCTTTGAGATAGCTCTGTCAGGACAATCTTTGAAATGAAGGCACTTGATTGAGGCTGAAAACTTTTGAATCAAGGAGCATGGAACAAGAACCTGGCAGAAAGAGAAGCGACTTCAATGCAATTGTACTATATTAATTAGAATCTGAGCGGTTCCATTTCAATAATCTCTTGTTTGTAGTATATCATCTTTATGTGCACAGTCAGTTATGTTCTTTTGGTATGAAGGTGTATTGGCAGAAGGTATCAGTTACTTTGAGTGTAGCCTTGTTGTAACCATTGGTATTTTATTACTTCGGCTTCATGTCCTTCACTCATACTTTGGAGATACTACATCAGACTTTGCTTATTTGGTGGCATGTCACATCTGATCCCATGACTAATTGCAGGTCCCCAGTGACCAGAAGCTGCCATCACTTTATCTTTTAGATAGCATTGTCAAAAATATTGGGAGAGACTACATAAAGTACTTTGCAGCGAGATTACCAGAGGTTAGATTTTCCTAAATGTATCCAATACTTTTTTTTGGAGTGAACAAGAAACAAGAGGATCATGTTGAAGTCATAGTTATTCACATGCTTCACCAGGGTCCTTCTGGTTGCCATTATAATGGCACATGCTATGCTTTTGGTGGTCCTTGATCCTTAGTTTGTGACATATGATGCTTTGCAATTCAGGTGTTCTGCAAGGCATATAGTCAGGTTGATCCTCCTATTCAATCCAGCATGCGGCATCTTTTTGGAACTTGGAAAGGTGTCTTCCCTCTCCAGACGCTGAAGATGATTGAGAAGGAACTTGGATTTTCTTCAGCAGTGAATGGATCATCATCTTCCACTGTGACATCAAGGGCCGATGCACTATCACAACGGCCACAACATAGCATTCATGTGAATCCAAAATACTTGGAAAGGCAGCGGCTTCAGCAGTCAGGCAGGGTATGTGGATTTTGGTGTCTCCTTGAGCTTCCCATTACATTGCCATAGCTGTTCCCCTGTTATGCTTAAAACATATGACTTCTGATATTTTTTTTATGAAGAACATATGACTGATTTTGCTTCTGTTATATGACGAAGGCACCAATTGCAGATTCACCTGAGGATATTGAAAGTCCAGAGAGAACTTCTGGTATCGTAGGTTCAAGCCCATGGACAAATTCTGCTGTTAAAATCCATGTAGGGAACTGAGATATCATTCCTTTGTTGTTCAATGCTGATAGCATTCTGATTCATACAATTCATTGTAAGTTTAACATTTTTGGTTTACCATAACATACAGCGAAGCCAGATAACACCACAGAGTGATCCCATTGAAGAGAAGAACGTAGGGCCATTGTATGGTGACTTGGATTATGGCACAGATTCTCCAAGGAACTCAATCTTGGGATCTGGGCGCTTAGGTGCAAGGGCTGCTGAACAGTCACAGCCCAAACCTTGGTATGGAGCTTCAAGTGGCGTTTCTCAGAAGTTAACTGATCCAAGAAAAGCTTTCCGAATGAAGCATGGTGTGCCAGAGCATTTGATCCCCAAATCAACCAAAGCTGTGCATTTACAGCCAACAGACAGCATTGCCCGTAAAAGGGGCAACAGCATTTCGACAAGCTGGAAAAACTCCGAGGAAGAGGAGTTCATGTGGGATATGCATTCCAGATTGCCTGATCAGGATGTAACAACCATCTCTGATATCTCAAGGAAGGATACTTGGACTCCCAGTGACCCTCAGAATTTGGTGCATATTAATGATTTACATTACTCTTCCACCTCTCTCTGCTTTTCAATTTGTGTATTTTTTTTCTTAACTCTCACATTTGACGACAGGGTTTTGAAAATCGTGTGAGAAGACCTCAACTTGGGCATGATGTTGGGTTTCAGTTTGACAGAGAGTCATCCTCAGATTCATTATCTACCGAACAGAGAGAACTTGGGAACCGTTTGAGCTCGCCATGGGGACTGCAAGAATCAACATCAATGGACGAGCTTATGTTTTCTAGTTCCAACACTAATCCCAGTTATGCAGACGGCAATTTAACTACCCATGGTGGGTTGCCTTCCAGGACAAGTTCTGTATCCAGGATTGTAGCAGGACCTAGTTCTGGCTCCTCTCATGCCGGAGCCTCAGGATTAGGGGTTATTTCAAATGTAGCATTCATCCCTACTAATGGAGCCATAGGCCAAAAGAGACTTTCTTCCATTGGGACTTCGTCACCATCTCAGCAATCACTACTCCATCAAGCCTCACCCAGTTCCTCCTTTCCATCTCACTATCCTCCTAGTAGGCAATTGCCAAGTGCAACTGAACATGACTACTCCCAGATCTTGCCGCCATCCCACCAAAAGGTGCGTCAACTTTCAACAAATTTGAGCCCTCAAAGTGTTCAGTTGGGGAATGTGAACAGGTTCCAGTCTGAAGAATTGTCTGTACCTTCTGGTTCCCTTCAGAAGCAAAACCCACCTCTCGAATGGAATACTGGGGCTCCATCGACATCAGGAAGCTCCGAATCAGACCAATCCATTCAACGTACTACAGAAACCTCAGGTCAACAGAGCACAAGTAGTTTATTAGCAGCAGTTATGAAGAGTGGAATTCTGGCAAACATCACAGCTGCTGGCGTGGCTAAGAAGAGCTTGCAAAGTAGTGGGCACATCGTATCAAAGCCAGTTACTAAACCTCCTCTTCCGAATGTGACCCCTCCTGCACAAGTCGTATCTGCTTTGCCTATGTCTACTTCTTCTAAGTCGGGTAGCTCAAGTGTCTCTCATAAGAAGGATAAGCAGCAACAGTTGCCACAAGGTGCTCCTCCTTTAATGCAGACTTCAAAGGTGGGAGATAAGGTCTCAAATCCAATTTCAAACCTTTTGAGCTCTTTACTTGTGAAAGGTCTAATAAAGTCAGAGACTTCCCCGTCAGCAACTTCTCAGATGAACACTGTTGAGCCAGAGAGCCAGAAGAAAAGTACCATAGCTCCTAAACCCGCCCCAGTTTCTTCTGTGTCAGAGTCTGCTCCCACGGCGGATGAAGAATCTCTTAAGAAAACTGATGCGAAAAGCCCTATTGATTTGCCTGTTAAGCCTACCCCGGTGATTCCGAAGGCAAAAGATAATGTCAGTTTGCCTTGGTCTATATCAGTGGAAACTGAGAGTCTCATAGGATTGAAGTTTAAGTCGGATGTAATCCGAGAATTTCATCCAGCTGTCATTGATTCCCTTTTCAGTGACCTTCCTCACCAATGTGATGTATGTGGTCTCCGGCTTAAACAGAAAGAGGGGTTTGACAAGCATTTGGAGTGGCACAGTGAAACGAAGATTGGTCCTGATGATAAGAGAAAGAGATGGTATGCTGAAATAGAGCATTGGATTTCTCCAAATGCAAGTGTTCCTTCTGAAGCAGTAGATTCATCTCCCGAGGATGGTCCAGATTGTGAAATGGTGGATAGAGATGACGACCCAATGGCTCTTGCGGATGAAGACCAGTGTGTATGCGTCTTATGCGGTGAGCTGTTTGAAGATTATTATAGTCCTGCAGGTAATCGGTGGATGTTTAGAGGAGCTGTGCACATGACACCAGTTCCTCCAGGTAATGATGAACAAGGAAATGGTCCCTTAGTCCATGTGCATTGTCGCTCAGAAGGTTCAGCCAGCGAGTTGGGTCTTCTTAATAGCGTGAAAATGGTAAGTCTAAGATGTGTATTTTATCGATATTCTCTTCTCTTGCTGGGAGGAAATATTGGGAGTGAAATTCCTGTTCTTGGTAGTTATATTTCTATGGAATGAGGTGGTTATGAGCTGTTATTCTATTTATCTTGTTGATTGTCTCGCTAGTGGTGGTTCTGTGTAGGCTAAATTTCTTATTGATGCTGTATCTTGTATTGGAATTTTCTTCTGTGTTAGGAATAGAGCTCTGGCATGGGAAGATTGATGAAGTCTCTTCTTTGTTTTTCCAGGAAATCGATTCATAATTGCAAGGTGGAGAAGGGGTGTGTTTTCTACCGCCAATCCATCACTAGCAGCTTTGCTTGGAGAAATCAGAAATCAGAAATGCAGGTGTCTCATCACTTGCAAAAGTTTTGCAAAAACAAGAAGAAAAAAAAAGCCATGTATGCCTCTTGCTAGTATAGCCTTTGCTCCAAATATTGGTGTCGACGAATAGCCTTTGTTTTTCTTCGTCCTGTGTTTCCCCACCCCCTCTTCTTCCCTCCCATAATAGAAATGAAATTATAAAGCCACCTTATGTTCACTAATGTGTGTTTGATCTGTTTCTTTCCTTGCCTGTTTTTGCTTTTATGTTTGGAAATGTTGCTGAAGCAATGTGCGCGCTTGATGATACCATACTGCCCTTGGGATTGGGGTGCAACAAGGTTTGCTTTAGCAGTCGCTTTCTCTAAGTTCCCATTTCCAGCTTTTCTTTTTGTACTACTCTGTTTCAGTCCCGAAATGTGTTATCCCCAGCAGCTCGTTTAGTTCACGTACACGAAACTTTCCTTCCGTCGTACATGTAATGTTATGGTCTTATGGATGAATCTTTTGTTTCAGTTTCTGGTACTAGACAACTTTAAATGTTGATTTGTAATAACGATTTTGGATATAAATAAATAACTTTACATTCGATCAACTCTAAATATAAATAAAATGCCTAACAATAAAAATGAGATTTGCGATAAGAATTTTTTATATATATAGAATAAACTCCTTAATATTGTTCATCCACAAGTTTAATTTACAAGTAATGAACCATCATTAAAATAGCTATCATAATGCTAACCCCTAGAGGGTTCGCAACGCGACCCATCCCTCCTGAAGCCACTAATTTCAATGGTCGCATCATAACGTTGTCTTCATGGTCCAATATCTGCCAAACAAAAATATACTCAATAATTAAAAAGATGATATTTCACTTATAAAAAAGAAAACGTGCATTGAGTAGCACAAACTTACGTGGCAGTGGTACACATAACCAGGCTCCGCCGTGGCGTTGAACACGTAGGGCTGGGTGGAATGTATATAAGAAAATCTCACCAGAATCTTTGTCACGAACCCGGGCATCATCTTGTACACGTTCTTCCACCCCTTCTCGTGCGGAAGCACCTCAATCTTCTTCCCACGTGCGTACTTCTCTACGTGGCACCTCTCGGCGTCGTTCAATCTGTTCATGCAGTCTCTGAACTCCTCCACGTCGATCAACTCCGTCTGCTCCATCACCACAAACAGCCCCAGATGCACGTGCAACGGATGGTTGTCGTCCGTCAGGTTAATCACGTACCACACCTCACTGGTACCCACTCCCGGCTTCTCGGTCACCGGAGCCTCGAACGATTTGCCGTTGATGTAAAGATGTGTCGGCTCATCCGCTGCGCTCGTGTACTCATACAAAGCAATGTACCGTGACCTCACCGCGGTGGATAACTCTGGGGTCGGGTACTTGATCAGAGTCCCGGGCACAGATGATGGATCGGGTTCCGGTTCTCCTCTGCTAATGACGAACTTCATTACGACGCCGTTTGCATCATTCACGGGATCCCCAGATGGGTAAGGATACGGCGCGTCATTTTCCAGAAGGACGGATTCCTCCTTCGAAGTTGAAAAGTCAACCACGAAGTCGATAATCTCTGATGGAGCCAATAAGGTGTGGGTAGCCACCACAGGCTTCTCCAAATAAGCCGAGTCAGCTGCCACGTGGATTAATCGCAATCCGTTCTCGAAGTACAGCCGGAAGAATCTGGCGTTGCTGGCATTAATAATTGTGAAGCGGTATTTACGACGTCGTACTGACATACGTGGCCACGCCTTCCCATTGACGACAATCACGTCCCCAAAATACTCCGGCTGCCACTCCGGGTGAATGTCGGGGTTATTCCCGGTGGAGTTCATGTAAATGGAACCATTGGTGAGGAAGCTCCGATCGAATATAACCAGCCGTCGGTGGAACTCGTTCCCCGAGGGAAGCCCGAGGCCGCCCTCGGTTTTTGGGTCCTGAATGACGTAGGCTCCGACCAAACCGGCCAGCAGGTTGACCCGGGTCAACCCCATGGCGTGATCGTGGTACCAGAGACTCCCCGGGTGCTGGACATTCGGATAGTGGTAAGTTTCGTTGGTCCAAGTGGGACCCGTTTGGTGAAATCCATTGGTGAACCAGGAGTGAGCGTGTCCGTCGCTCTCGGGTCCACCGATCATGCCGTGGAGGTGCACCACCGTGGGAATGCCCTTCTTGTTTGCAGGGATGGCTGTCGGGGTCGTTGGATCCCAGGGGAGGATGTGGCTTGAAGGGAGGTGATTTTGCCACGTCACATGGGTGGAGACGCCGGCGATTGCCTCGATTGTTGGTCCGGGGACGGTTGCAGTGCGCTGGGATGTACCGTAGGCGAAGACTGGCGTTGGAGGGAGGTCTCTGTGGAATTTCTACAAATATAATTGAACGACAAATTAATAACGTTAAATTATAGAGCAAGCATTAATAATGACGATGATGGAAGAACGAGCTAGAGTGCTATTAGTAACGTTGTAAAATTCATCATCATATATTCTTTTTGATTTGATTTGATTTATTTCCTTTGTTTCCACAAATTTTCCTTAACGGATTCAAATGTGACATTACTGAAAATAACAAGAAAATTAAATTGAATATTTTTTAAAAAAACGAAAAGCTTTTTTTGTTACCAAATAGACAACTATATTGCAACCACTACCAATGAAAATGAGGGTTCTCTAATTACAACAAGTATGATATTTGAAATTAAACTCACTTGACGTACATAACTCCACAAAAATATATAAAAAAAAGGGGACAAAATCTCACGCAACTGAAACCCCTAAACCCTACCGGAAACGAAGTTCCGGGGGCCGGGATTTAGAAAATGAAATGGTTACGTACCCAGTCCTTGCGAAACATGCCGATTGTGAGGGTGGCTGATTCATACGAGCCATTGACGAGCCTATATCCCCGGATCGTGGGCATCTCCGGGACCTCATCCACAAACATCTTCAATCTGGAGGAATTCAGAAGCATTACGTTTCCGCCGCCGGTAATGGTGGCCGCCGCCGGACATGTTTTGGTAACCAGCAGCAGTACCCCGACGGCGAAAGCATAAAGCAACATCTTCAGCATTAAGCTCTTCTCCACCATCGATCCTTTTGTGTGTGGGGGAAGAAGAGAGTGCGTGAGAGATCAGAAGAGAGGAGTGGAGTTTGTATTTGTTGGAGTAAGGAGTCAAGCTGCAAGTGCTAGGGAATCCGAATCCGAGAAGGAGAAGGATTGGTTTGGCGCCAAGGTTTAAGTGTGGATTTGAATAAGTCAGAACGCTGTCGTTCTGTTTAGTTGGAGTCTGTGTGTTAAGTTGGAACGCTGTCGTTTCTGCTTGGTTGGAGTTTGTCTGTCGAATTGGTTAAGTGTCTGCTTAGTACTTGAGTTCTGTAAATAGTCAATTTAGTCCATTGTGCAGTTATGGTAGAACTAGAAGTGTGGTGATCATGCTGCTGATTTGCAGGAAGATCGAGTTAGTGGTCAGTGCTGTGTAAGCCAGGTCTGTTGGCTTAGACACAGGAGTATTTAAGGATGTTTAGTAATCTCGAATAAACTGTCAGTTTGCAATTCTTTGTTCTCACATTGTGGTATCAGAGCACTGCAGCAAACTGTAACCAAGAGTGTGATAAAGAGAGTGCTGAGTGAAAACTTCTGGTAATCTGGGTATAGGGAAACACGAGAGATTACAGGTGAGGCTGTTTTGAAAAGGGGTGAGAGGAATCTGAGAAGTTTGGTGTCAGATCATCATGACTGACAATGGCAGTGGTGCTCAGGTTTGCATTCCCAAATTTGATGGGGATTATGAGCACTGGACTTTACTCATGGAGAATCTTCTCAGATCGAAGGAGTATTGGACTGTAATTAGTCCTGGAATTAGAGAACCTGCTGAAGGAGAAGTGATTACAGCAGCACAACAGAAGAGCTTGGATGAGTTGAGACTCAAGGATCTTAAAGCAAAGAACTACTTGTTCAGTTCCATTGATAGAACCCTTCTGAAGACAATTGCAAAGAAGGCAACTGCAAAGGAACTGTGGGACTCGATGAAGGAGAAGTTTCAAGGGAGTGCTCGAGTTCAAAAGGCTCAACTTCAGGTACTTAGGAGAAACTTTGAGTTACTTGAAATGAAAGAAGGAGAATCCATATCAGAGTACTTTGGTAGGGTCATGGTAATTGCAAATACTATGAGGAACTGTGGAGAGGATATGCCAGATGACAAGGTAGTTGAGAAAATTTTGAGAACTCTGACTGACAGGTTCAACTATGTTGTGTGTTCTATAGAGGAATCCAAAGATATTGATCTTTTGACAGTGGATGCTCTTCAAAGCTCATTGCTGGTGCATGAGCAGAAGTTCAATAGAAAAACTGCAAAGGCTGTAGTTGAAGATGACCAGGCTCTCAGGGCATCTTTTGAGTATGGTAGAGGAGGAAGAGGTCAAGGAAGAGGATATGGAGGTGTAGCAAGAGGAAGAGGAAGGGGAAGAGGCTGGAATAGAGAAGCTGTTGAGTGTTTTAAATGTCACAGGCTAGGGCATTTCAAGTATGAGTGTCCTGATTGGTATAATGGTCCTCAGGCACACTATGCTGCCTCAAATCAAGTGCAAACCAGGGCTCAAGGAGATATGAAGGATGATATGCTGCTCATGGCCTGTGTTGAATCTGAAAGCTCACTGGAGCTGGAGGAAGAGGCACAAGGACTGATGGCATTACTTGAAGAAGTGAAACAAGACAGGCATGAGGACTGGTGGTTCTTGGATTCAGGATGTAGCAATCATATGACAGGAGACAAGAAGTGGTTCACAGAGTTAAATACTGACTCTACAGGTTCTGTTAGGCTTGGCAACAACAACAAGTTGGAGGTTGCAGCAAAAGGAAGTGTAAAAATTGAGGCTGCAAATCTGAACATGATCATCAGTGATGTATTTTATGTGCCTGGTCTTAAAACAAATTTGTTGAGCATTGGCCAGCTACAGGAGAAGGGTCTAGCCTTCTTGTTCAAAGATGAATGCTGCAAGATCTTTCATGAAGAAAAAGGGTTACTGCTGCAGACAGAAATGAAGTCAAATAGGATGTTTGTTATACATCCTGAAGATCAGTCAAAAGAGCAAGACTTTCAGTGCTTTCAAACTGTCAATGGCAGGGAGAAAGACCTGGAGTTGTGGCATAGGAGATTTGGGCACACTAACATACAAGGATTGAAGCATCTGCAGCAGAAAGGTTTTGTTGTGGACTTACCTGTATTGAGAGGAGATCTGGAGGTTTGTGCAACCTGCCTCATTGGTAAGCAACACAGAAAGTCCTTTCCAAAGAAAAGCCTATGGAGAGCAAGTCAGAAACTAGAACTTGTACATGCTGATCTATGTGGTCCTCTAACACCAGAGTCAAATGGTGGAAAAAGGTATATTTTTACCTTAATTGATGACTTTAGCAGAAAGCTGTGGGTGTATTTCTTAACTGCCAAGTCAGAAACTCTTGAGTGGTTTAAGAAATACAGAACTCAGGTTGAACAAGAAACTGGATTGAAGATCAAATGCTTGAGAACTGACAGAGGAGGTGAATTTATGCTCACTGAGTTTAGAGAGTTGTGTGACCAAGTTGGAATCAGAAGGCAACTAACAGCTGCCTTGACACCCCAACAGAATGGGGTAGCAGAGAGGAAGAATAGAACAGTGTTGAACATGGTGAGATGCATGCTGTCAGATATGAAAGTTCCAGCTGCATTTTGGCCAGAAGCAGTAGCCTGGACAACACATGTCCTAAACAGAAGTTCTACAAAAGCAAACAAAGGGAAAACTCCCCAGGAGTTGTGGACAGGACATCCTCCTTCTGTTTCACATTTTAGAGTTTTTGGTTGTACTGCCTATGTGCATGTTCCAGATCAGCAGAGAAAGAAATTGGATGACAAGAGTAAGTCCTGTCAGTTCCTAGGTATTTCAATTGAGTCAAAGGCATACAAGCTATATAACCTCAGTACCAAAAAGATTGTGGTTAGTAGGGATGTGGTATTTGATGAGACTAAAGGATGGAATTGGAATTCTGGGGAGGATCCTGTGGAGACACAATTGTCTTGGGAAGGTAGTGATCAAGAATGGTTTGATTCAGACATGGAAGATGAGGATCCAAAATCACCTGAGCCAGTTGTTCCAACAGCAACAGAACCAGAACAATCTCCTAGTCCTGCAGCAGCAGAAGGATCAGCAGAAGGGGTTGGACATACCAATGATGATGAGTTGGAAGGTGATACTGATGTGGTGGACACACCAAATGCTACTCTGGGAAAGAGAATCAGAAAACTACCAGGCCATTTCCAGAATTATGATATGAGCTTTATTACTACTGACTGGGTGGCCATGGTGGCTGTCACTGATGATCCTCAGACATTTGAGGAGGCAATGCTGGATCCTAAGTGGAATGCAGCAATGCAGGAAGAGATGAATTCAGTTGAAAAGAACCAGACTTGGACTCTCACTACTCTCCCAGAAGGCTTTGAGGCTATTGGTTTGAAATGGGTGTACAAAACCAAACTGCAAGAGGATGGCAGTATTGACAAGTTCAAAGCTAGAATTGTGGCCAAAGGGTATTCTCAGAAGGAAGGAATAGACTACACTGAGGTTTTTGCTCCAGTAGCTAGATGGGATACCATCAGAACTTTCTTAGCACTGGCAGCATATCATGGCATCACAGTCTACCAACTGGATGTCAAGAGTGCTTTTCTCAATGGAGAACTCACTGAGGAGGTTTATGTGGAGCAACCACCAGGGTTTGTGGTTGCTGGGGAGGAAAATAAGGTTTACAGACTTCACAAAGCACTCTATGGCCTCAAGCAGGCACCTAGAGCTTGGTATAATAGGATAGAATCCTATTTTGTTCAGTCTGGGTTTGAGAGAAGTCCCTATGAACATACTCTTTTTGTCAAGAAGGCTGGAACTAGTATTCTGATTCTGAGCTTGTATGTAGATGATCTGATGTATGCAAGCAATGATGATGAGATGCTTGCTGAGTTCAAGCAAGCAATGCAATCTGAGTTTGAAATGACAGATCTGGGAAGGATGCATTATTTTTTGGGAGTTGAGGTTAGCCAAAAGGAATCTGGAGTGTTCATCAGTCAACAGAAGTATGTCAAAGAGCTGCTGGCAAAGTTCAACCTGTCAGGCTGTAATCATGTGCTTAATCCTATGACCCCTGGATGCAAATTGAACAAAGCTGGAGATGGAGTGATGGTGAGTCCTACAGAATACAAGCAGCTGATTGGAAGCCTGCTGTATGTAACAGCAACCAGACCTGATATCATGTACCCAGTCTGCTTCCTTAGCAGATTTATGGAACATCCAACTCGACAACACATGTTGGCTGCCAAGAGGGTGCTAAGATATCTAAAGGGAACTGTGAATTTTGGCATCTGGTACAAGAGAAAAGGGGAGGAAGAGGAGGAGCTGTTGGGTTATACAGATAGTGACTATGCTGGTGATACTGATGACAGAAAAAGTACAGGAGGTTATGTGTTCTTTCTGGCAGGAGGAGTCATCTCATGGGCTTCCAAAAAGCAACCAGTGGTTGCTCTGTCCACCACAGAGGCAGAATTTGTTGCTGCAGCTCACTGTGCTGCACAAAGTGTTTGGCTTCGAAGGATTCTGGAGCAGATGGGGTGGAGGCAAAGTGTGAAGAAGGCCACAACTATTCTGTGTGACAATAGTTCAGCAATCAAACTGTCAAAAAATCCAGTTCTCCATGGGCGCAGCAAACATATTGATGTGAGGTTTCACTTTCTGAGGGAGCTGGCAAATGAAGGAGTGGTTGAGTTGGAGCACTGTGGTACACAGGAGCAGGTTGCAGACATTATGACAAAACCATTGAAGTTGGAAGTGTTTCAGCTGCTGAGAAGCAAAATGGGATTGTGTGATGTGTCAGAGACTTCTGTTGAACATTGAATGCTGAGGCATGTGAACTGAACGAAGTTGAGAGGGTTCAGTTCAGGGGAGGATTTGTTGGAGTAAGGAGTCAAGCTGCAAGTGCTAGGGAATCCGAATCCGAGAAGGAGAAGGATTGGTTTGGCGCCAAGGTTTAAGTGTGGATTTGAATAAGTCAGAACGCTGTCGTTCTGTTTAGTTGGAGTCTGTGTGTTAAGTTGGAACGCTGTCGTTTCTGCTTGGTTGGAGTTTGTCTGTCGAATTGGTTAAGTGTCTGCTTAGTACTTGAGTTCTGTAAATAGTCAATTTAGTCCATTGTGCAGTTATGGTAGAACTAGAAGTGTGGTGATCATGCTGCTGATTTGCAGGAAGATCGAGTTAGTGGTCAGTGCTGTGTAAGCCAGGTCTGTTGGCTTAGACACAGGAGTATTTAAGGATGTTTAGTAATCTCGAATAAACTGTCAGTTTGCAATTCTTTGTTCTCACAGTATTATCTATATATAGTGAGTTTAGAGATTAGGGGTTTAGAGTTTCACGAGAATCCCGATTTTTCCTTCATTCTGTTCGTCATTATTAATTAATTTCTGGTTTGGTCAATCAGTAATCCACACAGCTAATTATCTGTAATCAAGAAAATGCCAATGACTGATCGCCTACGACCTCCACGTGGGCATCCCCGTCCGGCACACTCCTGTTCACTGACGGGCGTATTCCAACTCGGATATCCACGTTGACGAAGATGCCACCTCGGATTGGGACTCGTGGGCCGTGGCTTAGCTTAGCTTGCCACCGGGGAATGGGAATGGAATAGAAACTACCGTGGGTTTAGGAAAAATGGCCCATAATGGAAACCCAGCAAAATCCAAGAAAAGCCCATAGACAGGCCCAATCCAGAAAGTCTATCTAAGCCCGAAAACTGGAATGGGATATGTATGTTATGTCGTGATGGTATTGTCTCACTATCAGCAAGCATCATGAGATGAGATGTTCAGCTTCAGCTCCACTCCACTCCACACAAAATTGTGATGATTATGTGGTTAGACGGACCATAGTGCTTGCGTTCCGAGGGAAAATAAATGATACAATTTAAGAAGAAAGGACAAGAAAGGAATCAACCAGATCTTTCATCTTTGCTTTTAAATATGGTGGTGGAGAATAGGAGTGGCCATCAACTCCATTCATTGCATTATTTCTGAATTCCTTTTGCATAAGGTTCACAAACGTCCCATTGATTCCTTCTCGTAATTCCTCTTCCCTAGTGATATTCCCACTTTCGGATAATGATACAATATTGACAATCGTAGTAATACTCTCGGATGTATGTATAAAAAAAATTACATATAAAAGATCCGTATTTCTTAATAATATGAATTTCTGAACACACATGTTGGTAGCTTATATTAATAATAAAACTATGAACACCGTTTAATTTAGGGGGGCCAAAAAACAAACAAAAATGGGGAAGCTATATATAGAAATTAATTAATTAAGTAATTTTCATTTTTCAAGGGTTCTTGTGGTGTTGAGTGTAGATGTAATCCAAGTGAGCCTCTGCAACCATCCTTCTCGCCAGGCAGTCCTCATCCTTCTCTCCACAAACTGCCTCTGCCTTCTCCAGTTCCTCTGCCCCCATCAGCTGCCAATCAATGGGGAGAAGAAAAAAAATAAGAACTAGTTCCATACGCAATCGGGCTCCTGTGAGGCTTTCCAGCACGTACTAACATCATTGGATTCGTTTCAAACCGCATGGGTAGTAGTCAAACTAATCAAACCACGCGCGCGCACTTACCGTGGAAAAATCTTCTTCTTTGAGTGAATTTGCAAAGAGATCAGCCGCAGCCGCAGCCGCAGCCGCCTTTTGATCTTCCCTGCTCACCAACACCAACTCCGTCTCACCACCATCACTACTACCTACTGGTCATAACAAATCGTTTCATTGTCAACCAATAGCACTAAATAAAAAACATAGAATTTTCTGACTCCCCATGGGAGTATTGTAAATCAACATGAAAGAAAGGGGAAGAAGGAGGAATCGGCCAGTATATATATGATTACCTGCCATTTGTGATGAAGCTGCTGTGTCCAGGACCAGGAGGGGACGAGCAGATGCAGAGTGGGAGAAGAAGGAAGAAGACAGCAACAAGAAAGCAAACAAGAGGAGAAAAGGCAGAGAAGAAGGGGTATAAGTATAAGAATTTCTCTTCATTTTCTGTTTTGTTGTTTTGGTGAAGTGGGAAGAAGAGTGAGGGAGATAGTGGACTTGTAAGAGAGAAGGAGGGGAATAAGTGGCAATGGCAGCTTTGCTTTGTTATTGTTGCATATAAATATAGCTAGAAGGTGGAAGAAGATGATGAAGATAATTAAGGAAGGAATGTGAAAGAACGGAAGTGAGGGACTTGTGCGGACACGTCACAAAAAAGGCAGTTACGAGTTTATTTTCATTCATTCCCACACCATGACATGATGAGGTCAATTACAATTAGGGGTGGGCATGCGGTTCGGTAAACCCGAACCGAACCGACCCGAAACCGAACTATACCGAACCGAAACCGAAATATTACTTTTCGGTTCGGAATTCGGAAGTCAAAAGGTCATAGTTCGGAAACCAGTGGTCGCAAACCGAACCCGAATTCCGATTAGCCGAACCGAGAAATCGATCTGAAACTTAAACCCACAATCCTACAGCCCAACTTGACTACTGAGGCCTCTCACAAAGCCCAACCCTCTAACAACTTAAACCAAACATAGCCCAAAATTAAATTTCTTACAGCCCACCACTCCATGTCTTCTGCTGGTGCTAACCTAACCCTAAGTAAAATTCATCCCTAGTCGCCGCCTGACCGCCTCCTCCACCGCTGCCCATCAAGGATCAGTCAAAGGTGCCGCCGAACCCTCCTGGTTGAGAGACGCCACAGAATCACCCCTGATCTCTATTCTTTTCTCCTCGCCGACCACTGAAGTTCGAGACCCTTTCTCTCTCTCCGCTCTATTCTCCTCCCTGAGACCAGAAACCCAAATCCAAACTTAAAAATACACATGCATCCAATCAGTATCGAAAATCAATCGAGAAACCTACATGCATGTCGAAAATGGTTTACCCGATTCTAGATCCTATTTTCCTCATCTGCGCTCTCAGATTTAATCTTCTATGGTGAGCGTACCCAGCTCGTCGTCGTCGCACGTCAGTGGGATTGGAGGCGGAGATCTCTACCATCGTCATTGAAGTTATCACCATCGCCGCCGTCAATCGCTTCAGGCCGCCGTCCTTCGACTGGAGGCGGAGATCTCTACCGACGCTGTCGCGGCAGCTGCGTTGTGCTCGCCGTCGTCGGTCGCCGCCAGCTCGTTAATTGGTTGGAGGGAGAGAGAGGGGGGAAGATCAGAGGATTCAGCTGCGTTGTGCTCGCCATCGCCGGTCGCCGCCGTGTTAGTTGGTTGGAGGGAGAGAGAGGGTGGAAGATCGAAGGAGTCAGGGAGAAGTGAGAGGGCGAAAGAGAGAGAGAGGGCGGAAGAGAGAGAGTCAGGGAGAAGTGAAAAGATAGGGTAGAGAGGGAGAAGGGGCTCGTTTGAGATAAGGTGAGCATTTCGGTTTGGGCAGTCGAACCGAACCGAACCGAGCTATAATTCGGTTCGGCCGAACCGAACCGAATTATAGCTCGGTTCGAATTCGGTTGGGGTGCTGGATACTTCGAAAATTCGGGATGTCCTGGTTCGGTTCGGTTCAAACCGAACCGACCGAACGCCCACCCCTAATTACAATCATAGTCACTCAAGTTTTGTGGGGTAACAAGCGAATCCGACCCTCAACGTTGGATCGATGAATGAAGTTTCAAATGACTAATATAGATAATATCATAATGGATAAGGTCATACTTAATCATGTTACGAGACTAGCACGTTAATTCATATCATTTATGATAGCATCACAAGTACAAAAGTGTTCACGCAAATTCATAGTAGATAACGTCGTCGTATGGAGCTCCTGGTAATTAACTATGAAGGAAACAAGATTGTTCCACATAACGAGTTGGAGTTTAGTTAAATGTCTGAATCGAGTACGTACTGGTACAAATGATTTGTTCATGCTAATTAACTACATCACATATGTGATGTTATTACAACTGATACGATTGAGTTTCTGTAATTCACAGGTTAATATGAACAAGTAAGAGGAAAATCTAATAGATATAGACTATATTCGTATTGTATTCCCCCCCCCCACACACACACACATTTTGGTGCCAAATGTTACGCATTCATCCTGTTTCACATCTTGGCCGACTTCTACAACCGTTAGTATCCCCAAGAGCATTTTCCTTAGGGTGTATGTGAATCAAACTCCAACAAAATCTAACCGTGGTTAATATCATAACTAGGAATTAGGATGCCGTTATAAATTGTTAAGATTCGTTTGGATTTAATCTTAATTGTTTGATTTAACTGATTGCTTATTATTAAAAAAAAAATCTCTTGATACAACCGTTAGTTTCTTAGTAATTTGTTTGATCGGTATATGTTTTCCCCTATAATATAGCTCAAAGTCTTTGATTTTAAATTATTCATGCCATCATGGAGTAATTAACAATATATCAGATTTTTTCACTACTTCTCGATCGTAAGAGCAATCAACTAGGAAACTGAACATGCAATAGTAATTAGTTGACAACAAACATAAAGGACAAGTGAAGTATGAACAATCGAATACAATATTGCTAGTCAATCTAAATTGATTAAAGCTTCAGAAAAGTAGCCAGCCCGCCGTTTCCAGACTTAAAACAAATCGTTTCCCAATTCCTCCAGATAGTGACCAATCCAAATCAATTAATGACTCTCCCCACCACAAACAAAGAAATTAAGCTCTATACAAATCTTCTCTTTCTCTCAAGTTCTTTTGACTCTATAAATCGGTTCTTTCTATTTATCATGACAATAAACCATTATTTTTGATGATATATATAGTGAACATACGTGTATCCTTAACTTCTTTTAGTGGTGGTGGTGGTATGCCGTGGTGGTGAGTTAATGGCGATGTCACCATAGCTATGCATTGACCACGTAGGCTCGCTGTTATATGTGGATTTCAATGAATAGTTGAATACATCCAGACCCAAAAAGAGAAGTAAGCAAACAAACCTAATAGACTGCCGTGGCCGACCGACGACAACTGTTATCGCCGGCCCAACTCCCAACAGTAACATTAAAAACTTGCATTCTCTACTGATCCATAGTAATTAACTAGCTAGCTAGGTCAATTCTAGTTCGTACTAATTAGTAGCGTCCATTCGGAATTTTAGTGGACGTACCAATTCTCTTTAATCACATGTACTTCTTTAATCTTAGATACATAGTCGATCGGTTTGATGGGAATGTAGCTACGCCATTAATTAATGTCAACCTCGCATTTCCCCATCATCATGGTTAATTAATTCATATATGTCGGAATGTCCATGATTTCGATGACTCGAATTGTTAAAAGAATTCAAGGTTCATTGTTATAAAAGACAAGGGTACGTAATTAGCTAGCTAGGCGTGCTGATTGCTTGGGTAATTTATTCGAGGGATAGGGAATGTGGTTAGTGAGATGCTTACTGGCTTAACCACTTTTGTAATCATCTAATTATCGGCATGCGAACATGCTCTCCATCGACAATTCACAATAATGAACTCATTATGCTTTTATTTAACAGTCGGATGGCAGCCAGCCAGCTAGCTAGGGTTTTCTGTGTGCATGCTGCAAAATCAAACACAATTACGTAGGATAATGATTCCTATACAAATCTAACTGCACCACTAATATATCAGTTCAAGATTTATTATTATACTAATAATCCACACCTCATAGACCATAGTTCTTCAAAATCTACACTAGCAGATAAGTGACTAATATCCAAATTAGGTATTTGATTTAATTTTACATCGAATAATAATTCATTCTCAATATCTCGAGTTGTTAATAGATGTTAATTATACATGGTATAATATATACTTAGCCTATAAAATGGACGTATGAACACGTGCATGGCCCTCATATATCACAAATGTCTAGTTTCTATAGATTCCTAATTTTTCTAATTTGTTGGTTCGTTTTCGCAAAGTTTTAAATAGAGAGGACACGTTGGGGTGATTGTGTTTGTTTGTGTATGCAAATTCTTCAAACTGAAAAGACGCCTCCTGACGTCTGTCACGTTCTTACTCAGATGGAAGTTATGGTGAGAAAGAATCGAATTTTGTACGTAGATCCAAAGGAACGCTGGCCTATCCTTTTCCTCACAATGGGAAAAGACTTTCTCTCGGTGGGAGCGGAATAATGAATCAAGCCATCACTAGCAAGGGAACAAAACTGATGAACCAAATGAGACGGTGAAAGTAACTCTATACCCTAAAAGAGAAAAGTGAAATCAAAGATTATGGGAAGATCGTATTACACACTTGTTGGTGCAATGTATTCCTAGTAATAGTCGCTTCGATGATTTGAGTGATGTGTGAATTTAAAATCTACCAACATTATAATTAATTGCCCTTTGCATGAAATAAATTGCGTTTAATAAGTTTATTGTTCGTGCAAACCAATTAAACACGCTAAGATTTTAACTGTTCATAATTCGGATTTGAAATTCGTAAGTAAATGAGGACTCTAATCGATATCGAGTTCAATGTTAATACATTCGAGAAAGTGACCTTCATATGGACGAACCACCTACTCAATATGAGTGGATCATGTACACTTGTAAAAGTAGAATAATGGGTGGAGGTGATTTCTCATATATTATATGCATGTAGGCCAATCTATCATTTTCTTTTCTTGTATGCAATATTTAGATATGGAGTTCTCGTTTCTCGGCTATCTTTTGATTTTGATCACTCAGCTCGCCGGTGAGTTCACGGCAAGGGTATTTTAAAGTTGACCATTTTTCATTCTTTGTGTCGCCGAAAGAAGAAAAGGCAAAGGGTGGGGGGAAGTTGCATTTAATAATAGAACTAACTATTTTGCTTTAAATGATTCGTTTCTATTCGTAAAAGTAGAAGGAAGGAAAATTGATTCATTTCGTCCGCAGAAAGTATTCATGGAGGTGATCATGTCCCTCTATCGTCTGAATCCGAATCGATGCAAATCAAATCAGAATTGAGAGAATATTGGTATAATTGAGAGAATAGAGGAGTTGTAAAGATACGATGATTTTTATGTGATACTTTACTTTGTTTGTTCTTTAGAGAATTCAATGGAATGGAAATGTTAAATTTAGGTACGCTCATCGAGTTTTACTATTTAAACTATGAATTAGTAAGGTACACTAACCTCTAATCAGTGAATCTCAGTCTCTAATTTTTTTATCAAAGTACAAAGCCACAAGATTCATTTAATATAAAAAAATAAAAACTGACGATTCAGATATATTCGATGAAATATATCAAAGTATATATAATAAGTGTGGACACAGACATATAACATACGTCAGGCGTACACTAGCCTTTGTCGTCAATCTTTATATAAAAAATGTCTCGTCTGATCCAAAGTTCAATTCCGTTCCATTCTGTCAAATCTTACCCGAATCATTGTCCTCTTCTTCCATAATTGTGATTCACCGTTTCAAAACTCATAAATTAGTAATGGGCCAAATCATAGACAAGAAGAAACTGACAAAGTTGATAAATGAATTTAATTTCTTGGCATAGTACGATCGAGAGTACTAGGTGTGAAAAATCTTGTATCTAGACGCTAGTAACTCTTCATATCCTGCAATCAATGTAGACGGGTTGGCATATAGAAACCTTAACACCATATTCATTTAATTTGCAGAAAACAAAGACCACAATGACATACATGACACCAATCCAAAAGGGTGGTGACCGATCGATGATGTATGTATACCTTGTTCATTAAGTGCATGGAAACTAAAGAATATGAGCTTAGTAGTTAGTACAACCATGAGATTCCATGTGGTTAGGAATCAACGAAAGGCACAAAACATACCACAGAATGAAACACAATTGGTTTTAGGTCATTGTCTGTCGTTAAGAGCTATAGCTTTAATTTGGTTTATCTTTCCAGTGAGCATCATTCAGAGGGAAGTATTGTACTTATTCTAATTCCAGCATGCTGTTCATAATGGAAGTCCACACAACTTCAGGCCACAATTGATTGGTACTTCTTTTAACAAGACATGTGAATGATGACTTGGAATTGTGTATAATTTTGGACTTCAATTCTTTCAGATAGTCGTCGGTTTACATTCCTTTTACACACGAGCCTTGGATCATGGGTTTGTAAATGAATGTAAAGGTAATAATGTTGTGTGCCCATTCTTTCAAAGGCAATGGGTCGATTGAAAGTTGAAACCCATGGCCATGGTTTGTTTTTAGTAATAATGAGATGAAAAAACCCATGTCTAAAACTAGATGAATTCATATATAGGGAATTCAAAGTTGATGGGTTTTAACAACCCACTAAAGGAAAATATTATATTCTCTCATAGAAATTTCTAATAATTGAAAATTTGCATTAAACATTACTATATAGGGGATGACTGTTTATTCGACATAGAATAAAAAAAATTCTTGTTAATTCATAATCTTATATAACTTAATTTTTAGTTAACACTCAATAGTCAATATACGATAACACTTAATCATTATAACTCATTTCAACTCAACTAATACCTACCATCACCCACGTACACTACTCAATACTCACCCTACCTATTGTAGATAGGTTCTTGGCCTCGCACATCCACATGCTGTGAAATTAACCTATTGGATACATCGTAATAAAAAAAAACCTATCGGATACATCAAACTACTATAAAACAACTTCTCCAAACCTCCAAGCCCAATTGGTGTTAGAGATTATAACCTTCTTTATAGTTTATTAAAGTCATTAAGATTATCTTAACAATGAGTTGAGATGGCCGAGTTGGTCTAAGGCGCCAGATTAAGGTTCTGGTCCGAAAGGGCGTGGGTTCAAATCCCACTCTCAACAAAAATTTTGGTTTTGGTTTTTTCACCCACTGTTGGGCCTTGAAGACAAAAGTAAGGTTTTTGGCAACTCGTTTCCTTCTTCAGTTTTTGGGCCTCGGGTAAACTTATTTGTTTTCTTCTTATTCTTGATGTTTTCGGCCTCGGTAAATGGCAGCCCACTATTACGAGATGAGCTAGCATGGCTGTTGTCTGTTGAGCTATAAGGCCCAGTATCAGAAGCTGCATCATTGAGAAAACTTTGCCTTTTGCCTTTCTAATGCTCTGTGTCGTGGAAATTTCGAGACCTCTTGAGCTATGGGATAAGCCAAGGCTAGACATCTAGCTCAATTGATTGTTTCATTACAAATTATCGTCCACCTTAAATATAAAATTCACAGTCTACAAATTTGAATGAAACTAGAAAGCGTTGCAAGAATAAAGATCAAGAGTGTTTACTTGTAAAAAGATAATTAATCATCTTTTATTTTGTCATAAATATCCGTACATTCAATTCAAAATTTATATAATCTTAATAGATAAAAAAAGATTATAATTACAGCAAATCGAATTATTGAAACCAATTAATTTAATAACATGATATTAGGATTTATTACAACCAAAGACTCTATCCTTTTTCATACTAAGTTTAGACGCATATCCCTCTTCTTGTATTGAAGGCTACCTCTTATTGCCATGGGGTACAAGGATGGATGTATCTCCTCGTTGACTTACGCAACCAAAAGAAAGAGTGCACTATTTTGGTCAACTGCCAATGGCTGGCGGAGTCGCCAAAGCATACATATCCGATCCAATTGAGTTCACACCGTAGGGGCTCCGTGCTTGCTTTATAACCGTACCCATCTCCAACAATTTATGATGATTTTAAGAGAGTGGGAGTCTTGGAGAGGGCGGTCTGTATTTATGAACTGTTGACCAACCCAATCAAACACCATTAATGTTTACCAATCATTGAGTTTGCTATTTCTTAATTATGGTTTGTAATTTGTCTAAACAGTCATTATAGAATAGTTGGTTTTGGTGACAAACTTTTGTGGGATCAGCATGCATGTAGTTGTAATGTGGTACTATTTTGACACGGTACTAGAGGCTCTATATCGATCTACAAATTTCGTGTTTAAATTTTGGTATGCTCGGAGTTAATGAATGGTTCAAAGCAATGTATATGTAAATTGTTCTTTTCAAGGTCGGCTTTAAGTTCAACACTCCAAATGGATTAAAAAAAATAGCATATAGAAAGAATAATGTCAATGTGATTCTCTTTTAGATCTCAGTTTACCAGTGATCGTTCGTTTCCTTTCAACATGACTTTAGAAGATCCCAAATTTTTATTATTATAGTTTAGTGCCCGACTTGTAGTTTGCTCAATAATTCGTGGATATTCTCGCGCAATAACTTTTGAGATATATGATCTATTAACTCAAAAGTTAGAATACATAACATGCTAAATGCTAATAGCCTAATACATCGACTATTGAAGTTTTATCATCGTTGCGGTCTCTTTCCTCTCTCTAGAACAACCTTCATCATTGTCAATGCTTAAACATGAACCTTCATCATTCACATTACTCAAAGAGCTAGAAAATTTATACAAATGAAAAGTCAACCCTTGCTCCCACCTGATTGATCAATAAATGCCCACTCACAAATTCAATCTAGCTCTCTTCCCTTTTCTCCTCTAATGTCACGAGCGAGTTGGACATGGAATTCAATATTATATATGTTCCCGATCTACAACTTGCTGCAGCAATAGCATATTTGAAAAGAAAAAGGCAGAATATATAAAGACAGAGAGAGGGAGAGGGAGATAAGAGCACTCAGATTTAGGTGGAGGAGAAGACAGCTTGCTCGATTACCAAATTGGGCAGTAGACAGTAGTTGATGAATGAAATAGTTTTTCTAAATGGGTTTGGACTTTGGACAATTAGAACTGTTTAGAAGATTTAATTCCCATTAAAACAAGATAAAGTCCAGGGACCAAAGATTTTGTAAGATTATCTGATGTTTCTTATATGCCCATTGTTCTCCAGTTTATTCTTCTAGACCAAAATGAGTTTCTAATTCCAAGTTGTAGAGTTAATTTCTCTTTAGATCTTGACATTCACAAATACAAACTTACAAATCATTCTATTGGCAACTTCATGTGCATCCAAAATTCATCTCGTTAATGTAAATATGCCCAACGTTTATGACGATTGTATGTTATAATGTCACTAGTGAATTCAAAAGTAAATTTATAGTCAAATGTAAGACTTCACAATAAACAATAGAATAGTCGAGACATCACCTACTAATTCATGACACAAAAAAAAATTGCAGATTATACAAATCGAGAGACAACGAGACAATCACGACGACTCTCTTAATTTTAAAAGGATCTATTTTTGCATGTGACATCTATAAGCTTTAAACTAATTAAGTTGATTAATCTTGTCAAAAAGGTATATGTTTTTGCTTAACCTGGTATATAAGTTTAACCCTTTGCTTGTCACTAAACAAAAGGGCCATGAAACAAGAAAACAAATACTATTTTATTGAACACGAGATCTACAAAAACCATTTCAATGTCGTTTCTTTTTAAAAACTCCACTCTACATGATCTTCCTTTTTTCTTCAATCTCTATCTCTCTCCAGTCGCCTTCTTCTCTCAACCCACTGAAAAATCGTCTCCCTTCCCCAAAAAATGGGAAAACTCGCCGTGATCAACTCACCCCCGACTCGCTCTCACTCGTCAGCAGCTCAGTTGCTTCTCGTCTCCCTTTTCTTCTCATCACTCGCTGCCGGTCAAACCGAGCTCCGACCCGGATTCCAAGCCACCCCAGACGGTTCAATATCGTCGTTCCAGCCGATCCTCAAAGACCCATCAGGCAATTTCTCACTCGGCTTCCTCCGAGTCAACTCGTCCCAACTCGCTCTTTCAGTCCTTCACCTCCCTTCCCTCCAGCCCATTTGGGCCGCCAACCCGACCCCAGCCTCGCCCAGCTGGTCGGACCGGACTCGGCTCTCCTTCAACGGCACCCTCGTGCTCTCCGACTCCCGCCGTGGCATTCTCTGGTCAACGAGTCAGACCGACCCAGGCGACGCGGTCGTTTTGCTGAACACCTCCAACCTCCAGCTGGTTAAGCGAAACGGCGCCGTCTCGGTGACAGTCTGGCAGAGTTTCGACTTCCCCGCGGATACCCTCGCGGAGGGGCAGAACTTCAGCTCCGCCGCTTCCCTGGTGGCCTCCGGCGGCCGGTACGCCATGCGGCTGGGGGACGACTTCATGGCGCTGTACGCCGACTTCGACGGTGACGGGGCCGCCGATCGGATCTACTGGAAGCACAAGGCGCTCGAGGCGAGAGCCGACGTGGTGCCGGGTCAGGGCCCGATTCACGCGCGGGTCGAACCGGAAGGGTTTCTCGGGTTGTACCAGAACGGGACGGGTAGTACTCCGGTCGATGTTCAATCGTTCAACAGCTTCAGGCGTCGGGTCAGCGGGTTTTATATCGTCCGGGTCGAACCGGACGGGAACCTCAAGGGTTACAACTGGGATGGAGCCAATTGGGTTCTCGAGTACCAGGCCATACCGGACGGGTGCAGCCTGCCTGACCCGTGCGGTTCGTACGGGCTGTGTCGACCCGGTCCCACTTGTTCGTGTCTGGACAGCGGGACCGAGCCGGATTCTAATCAACCCACGAGTCAGTGTTTGCCCGCTCCAACCGCGGGCAATTTGTGCAATCGGATCGGACTCGAAAACGTCGATAATTTTCGAGTCCTCAGGAGGATTGGGGTGGACCTACCATTCAAGGAGCTGACGAGCTACATAACGACCCCATCGTTGGGAGAATGTGAGGGCTCCTGCGAGAGAAATTGTACGTGCTGGGGCGCGGTGTATAACAATGCGTCCGGATTCTGTTACATGTTGGACTATCCGATCCAAACGATGTTAGGTGTCAACGATGATAGCAAGTTCGGATACTTTAAGATAAGGAATGAAGTCGCTTCGAAAGTCGACGAGAAGAAGATGGGTTCGGGTGCACGAGTCGGACTCGTGTTCCTGTGCCTATCTGTCTTGGTTTTGGTCGGGGCGGTCGGGGTTGTGTGTGTTAGGGCGTGGAAGAAGCACCGGAGGGGGAGGAACCGGATCTTGGAAGAGCAGGAAGGGGTTTCGGCGCCGGGCCCGTATAAGGATCTCGGGTCGGATAGTTTTCGGTCCATTGAGATGGGCGAGAGAAGATGACGTAAGGGATGACATTTTTGTGGCCGGCGCTACGTAGTGGTGGGCGTTTTGACTAAATTGTGGATATTCATATTGTTTTTCTTTATAGTAGTCAAACGGGACAAGCAAAATCCTTTTTTTCATTATTTTTTATTGTTTTTATGGGATAATTTTATTTGTAACAAGTAAAAATAGTATTAGAGCCAAAACGTCATTCGTTACTAACTTTTTGTGACTAATGGGAATGGTTCCAATATTGTTTTCCCATCACTACTTGGTTGATTGTTTCATTTTTTTAATAAAGCAAACTATTTACTTTATGAAACTCCGTTATATGAATTACCGGAAGAAAAAAAACTCTGTTATATGTACAAGATAATTTATCCATGGTTAGATAAAAGTAATCAATCACAACCATATTAAAGGAGATACACAATTAATTAATCATCAAGCACTTTGATAATGGCTGGTTGATTGCTCGCAATGATAGACTTAGGAGTACATTCACGAGAGAGGTATATGAATCTCGAGAACATAGAGAATATGAAGATACAAATTTTAACGTGCACACTATTTTACTAAGGATATGAACGAGTATAATCAATTGAGCCTAACTTGGATGTGAAAAACTAATATGTATTTTTTCAATCTACAAATACAATGAAGTATATCAAAATGTTTCACACACACAAAAAAAAAAGTATATCAAAATACGAGTTAGTTCATCTCTCTAAAATTTTAGTCAAGCTTTTTCACTACTTATAATTGATTACAAAACTAACATCTCTCTAAGGGCTGAGATCATTTCGAAAATTCATATATCTTTAATTACAAAACTTACACCAAACGTTGAACAACAATTCAAAAGACTAACCACATAATTAAATTCAAGAAAATAAAATATTATTATATTATGATGTATTTGTACCGTCACCAATTAAACAAATTAGCATATTCAGAGTGATATGTTATTTCTGGGTCGTAAAAGTATATAATAAAAAATTCAATCACACTTGTCACATTATTGTATATAAGAACATTTTGTTACTGCATGCATGTTGAAGAGTATTCATATGATACGAGAGCTCCATTTTCCCTCCTATAATTTGGGCCGAAGGATGAAAAAGGCCTATCATTTTTGGGCTCCAGAAGCAAGCTCATATGATTAGGGAGCTTTTGTCGGCCTAGCCCAATTACTGCTCTTATGTTTGCTTCCGGCTCTAAGTCATTTGGGGCTCAAACTCAATGGCGCATGGCCTCTTGTCTCTTTACTTTCGTAGCGCTTTTCTTCTGCCACGATCTAAAAGCAGCAGCTAGCCTAGCTAGGAGAGCGCCCTATAGCTTTCGACGTACTACTAATAAAGTTGGTCCCATGCAATGCAAGCCTGACGCCCTTTGCGTGATTAGTTTATCGGCTTTACGTAAAGGGTGGCATAACCGTTGGCCATTCTTGTAGTAGGTAGTAGGATGATAACCATAAAAGCAGAAAAGAAGCAATCACGTACATGGGTAATGGGTTTAGCCATATTCTTAATTAGCGCGATGGTATTTTGATATATTCCAAATTTCCAATTGATTCTACTGATTTTCCGTTAACCGAACCGCCATCCCGATAGACACACAAATACGTACAATGTTATATGTAGTTAGATTTATGTAAGTGTATATTTCGAAAGAGTCAAACTACTACATGTCAAGTAGTCCAATTTGCCAATTCCAAGGACGCATCCTTGCAGACTGCAGTATCTATTGGAACTTTCACTTCCACTTCCCCCCACAGCCACATGCATGCTTCATAATCAATGCAGATCAATAATCAGTCGGCCTGCTGCAGGAAATCCTTTGTAATTAATATTCGTTCATTTCTTTTTGTATTTTGTTTCAGCTACAGATTGTCCACCTCTTTCAATGTTGGCGTACTGTGAAAACACCACGTTCTCTCCTCCGCCTGCCAAGCCACTCCTTGAAGCGGCGAAAATGAAAGAGCAGAGAGCTAGCTGGTTAGCTGACTCCTGTTGACCGCCATTAATGATCCTCTCCTCCTTTCCTTCCAACCTCTTGATTCATTCTACTTTGTGTTTTTTACTTTCTATACACTCTGTATACATCTTAATTCTTACATCATTCATGAGCGAAATCATCAATTCGAAGTTTGTATGAGAAACGTGATGGTGAAAATGTGTCACAATCTATATACTAATGTCGAAAATTGATCCAGATTAATAATTTGAGTCGTTGGGAAAACAACCAAAATTGTACACTTTTTTATTTTGGCACCGTTTCTAGTACGTAAGGTACATGTGACATCTGTCCCTCGATACTTCCCTTTCAGTAGGTTACCATTTGATCTAAACTATTCCCTTCATCTAATGCTATGTCTTCTTCTTCAGCAGCCTCACCGCAGGCCAGTAAATTAAGGAAGTAACCCTTTTCACCCGGAAAAGAATTGAATACCTTATTTCCCATTCCCGTGACAAGAAACGAATCATCCATTTCTCGCTAATATGTACCTTTTTCTCCTCCTCTCCTTTTTCATATCCACCACTTTCCATATTCCTGGGATCGCACGTTTTCTTCCAGGTTCCAGGAAAGTGGGCTCGATCTGTCCCTCTCCATCTCACAGAAGTTTGAACTGCTTCAGGGGAAAAGAACATCATAAGGCTGTTTCAAGACATCAATTGCTGCCTCGTTGTGTGACTGTTGAAAGCTTTTGCTTTTAGAAGGGTTTTGCCACGAACAGTTTCTTTCAGAAGGTTTTGTTGCGGCATGAAAATGGTGGGCCGGATGGATGATGGTATGGATTTATGAAAGCAGAGGCTCATAGGTCAATGTTCATGGCGAAAACAGAGTACTCTGTTTTCCTTTTACAGGAAGCGGTGGCCCTTTCTATATTGAGCTTGGAAGAGTTGCCATTCATGTCGTTTCTTCACCCCTGCTTGGTAGAGAGAGTGGGTTTGTCGTCTATTTTCCTGTCGAGAAGGATCATGATTTGAGATGGATTACAGTAGACAAATGTGGCGGGTAAAAACATAGCAAACAAAGGTAGAAACATGGATTGCGATTCATGTTTAATTTTTTTTTTTTTTATATCAACGAGGTGAATAAGAGAGGGGTGCATTATCATTTGGTATGCGAGCCTCGAATGAACTTATACTATATGGATAGTGTAATAAGGTAAAAATTCGTATACAATACTAATAATGGTTACTCCTAACAATACTAACATTTACGACAAGTCTTATCATAATCAAAATTCCCAATTTGTTTACACTCCCAATTTTAAAACATTCAATAAGATGATTAAGTCGTCCAAATTCACGTATAAAATTAACCACAACCGGAATGAGTGAAATTAGTTTTGCTTCATTACCAAAATCACTCAGTCCATCTTGCTTCAATCCCTTTTTGACAAAATTTATCTCAACATTTCGACACTATTTATTTGTCAAACTTAGAGTGTTATTGTGTTAATCGTGTCATGACCTGGAATCCATAAAGACTTGGTCATGAGAATCACCTTTCTTAATTGTCCCTTATCGTTTTGTTATATTTTGTTGGCAAACAACATTACATAGAGTTACATACATACTCAATCTCTAGGGGATAAACTTCCCCTACAAAACTGAATATCACATTTTCAAATGTGAAGAGACCTAGCATGAACCTCTGATGAAGTCTGAACCAATCAACCAATGAATCTCTCCTACCTACACACATTAAGAATACAACCAATTTGATTGATTACATACTTAGCTAATCGTGGGCACTCTCTTGATGTTGGTTGGCTATCATTTTACTCTAAACGAAAAAAAAAGTATTTTAGATCTCCGTATCTCGAAATATTATAAATACAGGTTAGATGTCATTTTGCACTCATTTCTCCCAACAAATGTATTCATATTCAAGATAAAATTGACTCGAACAACATGACTTATAGTATGCAACTATATCTTGCTTGCGTTATACATTACCCAAGGGAAATAGATAGATCCATTTAAATATCTTTAGTCTTAATTTTATATGCCTATTTCTAATTGTCCTATAATCTATAAGAAACCCCGATGTTGGTTGACATGTCTCATTCAAATTTTAAATACTTGGTCATTTAAACCCTTATTTGTTTTTTCCTCACATGTTAACCACATGAAAAAGGAAACCAATTATCCTTTTTAGATGCTGCAATTATATCATATATATCAACTTATATTGTTCAAGATATTAAAGACCTTTTCACTCAATAAAGGTTTCCGATTTTCTCACTTATTGTTTTTTTAGGGTTCATAATGGAACTTCCAAGAATTGTTTTATTAACATAAAGGGAAATCAACCAACCAAAGGGGGGAAAGTGTGCAATTATGAGTACTAATTATTAGGAGGATGCGTTGTTATCATATTAATCCCTCTTGTGTTCATGATTATTTGATTTATTTAGTATTCTTGGATAATTATGTTCTTTCTCAAAGGTTAAGAGTATTACTCTATATGCCTAAAATTGGACCAAGTATAATCTAAAAATTCCATTCTAAACACTCGATAATGTCTATATAAGAAGTACTAATATAAATATGTGATATATATGATGATGGTATGCAAATTTCAAATTTATGGTTTAGCCTTTGTTTTAAGTATAGTATATTGAAAATGATGCGGTCTTATGATAAATTAAACCTAAAATTGGTGGTCGACTATCTCCAATTGGAAAAGAAATACTTTGGATGGTAGGATTGAAAGAATATCCAAAGGGAAGTTATATGGGAGAATTGTCTTTGCCGTTGGTGGAGTAGGTGAAGCTCAAATCCCAACTTTTAATTCGTTGTGGTCCAATAAAATACTAACTTATTATTCGATCTCTTGACCAGACGTAGTTTCGGAAATGGACTGTTTGATTCTAACTAATATTACTCGTTAACATGTATGCGATTATTATCGTTTGCCCTCCCCAATTGGTCTATAAGCACCCATCCCAATTAAAATCTCCCAAAAGCATTCATCCCAGCTCACTTAAGAAAGTTTAAGGGTTCGGTCCAACTAAGATCATGAGAACGGGGACCTAGTAATAAAATTTAGTTTATCGGAATCTCAAATTCTATTGATTTTGTTATAAAACTTACAAGCCTTCATTACAAAACTTGCGTAGTATACTAGTATTTAACGGAATTTCAAATTCTATTGATTTCATTGTTACGAATTGTTTCATGTTCGTTTTGTGATTAGTCAAGTTATTGAAAGAGAATGAAGAATAAATTTCTTATTATTTCCTTACACTTACAATCATTTGTGAAGCCTGAAGTTTGGATATTGATTCAATACTCAACAATGCCAACAACCAATACTTATTCAAATTCCAATAACTCAAATTATTATAAGGTACTTTAAATATATCGTATACCTTGTATTATTTTTATATAATGTTGATATCGATTAATTGTTCGTATTATGTGCTATTTAAGCAATTTGAACTTGAGATCTATAAATTGAAGATCAACAATATAACTGCTAGCTTGTTTGCTCGTATACTTTAAAAAATAGCATTCTCTTAATTTCTTATATTTTGAGTAAACCTTTTCATTATCATGTCATGTCCAACCATGAAAGGTGATGTTGATTGTTTCATATATGAAAATTAGTCGGTAGAAATGAGACGCCTCCATTTTTGTTGTTTCTTTCCCTCATTAAATTGGCATTAAGCCAATCTGAGATCCCTAATACTCGTGGATTAAAAAAAAAAACGGAAAAGAATCAAATCTCACTTTACGCTTGATGGCAGATTAATTAAAGAGCTTAATAAACCCGTAATGACAGTTTCATAATCCATTAATTCCCCTCACGAAGTCAAACTGTTTAACTCATTGATGGTCATTAATTAAAGGGAACCCATCTTCGAAATTTCCCTCTTCTGGCTAATACCATAGTGAAATTAATAAGTCCCAATTCTAGGGTTTTGGTAATGGTGATAATGCGATATCAAAATAGTACCCAATCAGGAGCAAATAACTTGACACAATAGATTGAATTGATATTTGAATCGATCTGGTCATATTAATATTATGGTTTTATTTTGATTCTGATATAATATTCTTTGCTATCTTGTGTTAATACTATTTAATCCCCTAACAAAAATACAGAAATATGTGAATCATAGTTAAAGCAAATGACTTCGATTTTTATATCGACCATGTAATCATAATTTCGTGCTTCTTTCTTGGGGTTTTATATACTAAGTACACCAATTTACTCAAATTTATATAGAATTAGACGAGAATAAATCATAATTTCCTCCTTCCAATTCGTCATCATTTCTTAAAATTTTATAGCAATTGAATCCAATGTCGAATCAAACCTGACCAGACCGTCGTTCGTCTGACCCTCTCGGTTCAAACATTAACCGAACACCCTATTACAAACTCATCCTTTGCCTGACCTAAGAATCTCTATAAAACACATCCATCCTAGAGAAGCTATAATGTTCCTTCCATTTTCGTTCTCCCCACACCAGGCAATGGAAACGACATTTCCACATGGTGGGAAATCCAGATTCACACATCGCTAGTAAACCCTTTTAATTAACATTCTCTTCCTTCTCCTTCCCCTTTTGTCACCTTCAAATCAAACCCTTTCCAAGTTCCATCCTTTCCCTCAAATTCGCGACACTCTGTTCTTTCCCCTGCACCCCAAATCATGAGGAGCATCGCGACCTGCTACAGCGAAAACGCCATCAAAGTCTCCGACTCCTACTGCTCCGGCCCGGCGTCGAGCCGGACCAGCATTTCCCAGCACCCCACCCGCCCGGCGCCGAGCTCCGTCACTTCCACTTACAAAATAATCAGAAACAACTCCTCGCTGAATTCCAATCCGATTTTCGTCACCGTCAATTGGTCCGGCTGCGGCGGAGGAGACGGGGGGTTTTCAATCTCGGTAACGGACAAAATCCCTTCTGCTTCTAATTCGCCGGCTCGCCAGTTTCGGAAACCGAAAGGGAGCAAAGAATTCGAAGCCTGCGGTTGCAGAATCGAGCTGCTCTGGAACCTCTCCCCTGCTTTCTACGATGCAGGGCCCGAACCGGTCAGTGGGTTCTACGTCGTGGTATTGATTGACTCGGAACCCGGGTTGTTCCTCGGAGACGTCGAGGAGATCGAGGACGAGGAAGGCGAGGATGGGTTCAGGCGAGGAGGGGTAGACGGGGAGAAGATTCGCCTGGCGGCGGAGCTCTCCCCTGTTTCCCGGATCGAGAAATTCGTCTCCGGCGGGTCGGGTCGCGGTTCGTATTCGACTCGGGCGCAGTTCAGCAGGGTGGGGGAAATGCACGATGTGATGATCAATTTCGGGACTGGGGGTGATCAGTCGTCGGCGGCGGCGGGGATGTCGGTTTTGATCGACGGGCGGCGGGTTTTCGAGGTGAGGAGGTTGAGGTGGAATTTCCGCGGGAATCAGACGATTTTCTTGGACGGGATTGTGGTGGACGTGATGTGGGATTTGCACGACTGGTCTTTTAAGGAAACAGGGGAAGGAGAAGCAGACGGCCGCGACAGAGGAGGATGTACGGCGGCGGCGGCGGTGTTTTTGTTCAGGACAAGAAGCGGATTGGACAGCAGGCTGTGGCTGGAGGAGAAGATTCTTGAGCAGAAGAAGGATCCAGAGAGAGCTGAATTCTCTCTATTGATTTGTGCATGTAAGAAGCCTGGTTGATCTTGTGAAGCTCGTTCGTTTCTTGATTGAGTTTGAGTCGAGTGTGATAAGATTTTCTAAGTGTGAATATAATTTTTTTTAATTTATGATTTGAGAAATTCGAGCTCTTAATTGAAGTTTATTGAATATGATAGATACTTCCGTTTCCATCAAGTTAATAGGTGATAAGTTTACCAAGTTTATAGAATTATAGTTATATTGACCGAGTTATTGATAGAAGAATATGGAAACTTATTTGGCGATTTAGGCTAGCCACATTTGCAAGTCTCAGGTACAAGTTATTGATTATCAACTATCAAGTGTAGTGGTGTTTGTGGATTTCAGAAACTAAATCTTTAACTTTGCGAGATGTCGTATACCTTTACTTTTTCGGTATATGGCTGTCAAGAACCAGTCGGTCCCAATAACTCGAGTTGTTGGGAGAAGGTTATGTTGGATTTTATACAGGCCCGTGTATGGTGCTTAACCACTTCCTTACACGCCCCCTCAAACGAAAGCCGACTCATGGGCTTGAAGTTTGTACAGGCCCGCCATACCATGTGCTTGAAAGACAACGGTTAATATTGGGGGCCGTGAGGACTTGAACACGTGACCTCACGGACAACCAGCTCTGATACCATGTCAAGAACCAGTCGGTCCCAATAACTCGAGTTGTTGGGAGAAGATTATGTTGGACTTTATACAGGCCCGTGTATGGTGCTTAACCACTTCCTTACAATGGCTATGTCCCAGTCTCAAATACGTGGCGTTGATTGATCAAATGTAGTTCCATTTTTGTAAATCTAGAAGGCAATAGACATAGATTAAGTGGGTTAATGGTAATACACATTTGGTTTGGTTGCTTTCTTTTGGTGGTGTGGTGGTTTCTTGTTGTGTGTCTTTAACTTTGGATATGGCCATATGGGTTCTCCACTTCGAATTTGTTCTTCTTGGTTAAGGGTAATTGAGGGAATCAAGAAGGGAAGCTAGCTAGAATGTGCACATTGATGGTTGAAAGAGAAGTGTACTTATTGAAAGGAGTGGTGTGGGGATTGAAGCTTTGTAAATGAGAAACTTCTCCAATGAGATTATTTTAATGGAATATGATATATATATAGTATGTGTACTATTTTACTCTAACAAACATGTCTTTCTAATATGAACATTAACAAATACGTTATGAACTACATGTTTTATTTATTTCAAGTCTCACTACTTATTCTCTAACCAACCCTTCACATCGTTAACAACTTTTCACATGTTATGCATGCTAGAATTGTGGTTATTGCCACTAAACCCAACCCATAAAAAGCCCATGTCACAAGTTAAAAAAAATATTTGCGGAATCTTATTTAGATGCAGAACAAATGTTTTTACTTTTTAGCACATAGGATAATTATCACACATGTGATACGTCATCGTGAACTTGTTTACTAAGCAATTAAGCATGTCGATCTCGACTATAAGGGACTTGTCTTACACAAAAGATTGGCCTAAGTGACTAATAGTAGATGAACAACTTACTACCTACTCAAACATATTTGTTGCAACATTAATAGTCAAAGGACTTGCTTGTCAAACAATAAAAATACATGGACTACAAATGTCATTTGCAAATAAATATATATCTTAATTGGTTCTTGGGTATTAGTTTTAAGTTCTTTCATTTGTTCCTGTCAACACATGGGATGAAGTGCGACGAGGGGACAGCCGCTGGATGGGGAAAGGAACAGAAGCTATTAATCTATCTTGATTCTATAAAATTATTATTATAGAACATTAAGAGTGAAATTGGGAAATTTCATGAGCACAAATCAACAGTTTTAAATATATTTAGGAATGAGTAAAAGATATGCTTATTCGGTTATGTATGTTAGCAAACGGTCGAGAATCGTTGAACGATTGATGCAAATAGGTATAATCTGTTAATTAAAAAATTGATAAAAAATCACACGTTACGTTACAAATTGAGATTTATGATGTTTATTATCATAAATATTCATATTGTTACGTTACAAAAGAAAATACCTTTTAATTTGTAGACACTTTCCCAAGTTTGATGTTTCCTCTGTAGTCCATATGCAATTGACCCCGGACATTTTCGAGTAAAATTTTGAACTTTTAATAAGTAATTATATATGAAGTATATACTTTTTCAGTTAGGATTATATACTAAAAACATCCTCTCCTTTGCCTATTTAGACAAACACACTCTCACTTTCATTATTAACTAACACACCCTTCTATAATCAAAATCTTCACACACATGCTCCTCATCACAAGCTCCTTACCATGTTTTCCATCCAAGAACCTGTCGGGGGCTACATTCCGACCTCTCTCGAGGCTTATGTAGAAGGATCCATCTTGACAATTCCCTTATTAATCGCCGAGTCGCCTCTTTGACCCAATAACTAAAGAGTTTTTGTATTGAAAATTGTAATGTGAAGCTTGTTTGTTAAGATTTTGATCGTAGGAGGGTGTGTTAGTTAACAACGATAGTAAAAGGATGTCTTTGTTAGAAGAGGCAAAGTAGAAGGGTTTTTTTTAGTACATAACCCTTTCGTCTATTTTATATTCTAAATTTCCATTAAGAAAAATGAATATACACAAAAAAAATCACTTTCTTTCAAATCTAAAATTAGATAATCCTTACAAATATCTGAATATTTTCAAAACTTGGAAACTATATATATGTCAAATTATCAACATTGAGTCATTTTCATATCTATCAAGTTGACAAATTTTGATTTGGACTCTTCATTAGCACAACTAGCTCTACCTCTCTACCTATCAACAGTTATGGGAAAACAATGTTTAACTACAATGGATTTAGTCGCGTAGGACATGACTGATATAGTGTGCCATGTCTTGGTTGGCTATGTTGATATTGATGGTTTAGAATTAGATGCTTTGCTACTGTCTTATCAAACCGGTTCTCCAACCACGTGGTTGGGTGGGTGGGTTTTCCCAGCTGGACCCCGTCTCCAGAGCCTGCAAAGCCCATATAAACTTCCAAGTGTCAAGGGCCCAGTGGTCAGTACCGACATAATCTTTTGTCGGCGTAACAAATTGGGCCGCTATCGAGGAAAGTGGACCGGATTTTCTCTAGCTGTCGTTTCGTATATAGTATCATACGCACGGCCCAAGCCCGATGCTGATGATGCAAAATGTTTTTTTTTTTTTTTAAATTATACAACAAGTGTTGAGCCAACCATGGTGTGACTATACACATTATGCCCAATCAGTATATATTCAGATGGAAACTATTACTACGCAGATTGGGCTAATATAAAACTAACAGATGGAAACTAAGGAAAAAAGCACGTCGTTTTGGCCTTTGCTAGTTTTGCTGTCTAATACTACGCCCTCCGCTCAAATCGATGGGTGAATGAATAACTCTATATTCATTACCTCTAAAATGACTGAGAAAAAAACAAAAATAGAGGACCAAACTGAATGATGGAATGTAACATTATTTTATTTTATGTATACGATAATTCAGTGGTTTTCATAGTGTCGAGAGGAAATTAACGGATGGTATTAGAGCGATATATAGCACCATACATGGGATGGGCTAAAATTAACAGATGAGGGAAACCAGTAAAAAAGAAAAAGGGATGAATTAAACACAAGTGGAGGAGCGACGTATTCTCCAAGTCAGAGACCAGAGGAAGGAATGGTTAATTTTTTTCTCGTGAGAAAAAAGCCAAACAAAAAAACGGGAAACAGCGACAATTTCGATGCCCTTTCCCTCCCTCACTTGCCTTTCTTCTCCCCCCGCTTCCCGATATATAAACACCCAACCCCATCATCCTTCTCCCTCAACTCGTCTTTCCCACAGTTCCCCCATCTTGCTCATTCCTCTCCTCTCCATCGCTTCATCATGTCTTGCTACAAGGGCAAATACGCCGGTAAGTCTCGCCCTCCTCTCTCTTTTGATCTCTTTCGTTTGTTCTTGCGTTCTCTTATGCCTTGTTCGTCCGACTTTTCCGCTGAGAATTTCATTTAGATCTGCCTGCCTATGTTTCGCGTTGCTTGATATGGCTCGATTGAATTCCGTTTACGAATTCTAGTCGGTTGTTATCTGGAACTGTGCTTGTGCGATCTCGATTCGTATGTAAACTGCTTAGGAGTGTGAGTTTTTGCTGCTGTTCCGCGATCCATTTATCTGTGGTTTGTCTCGTTTGATTGCGCTTCGCCGGAGCGGTCTCTGGATAGCCGGAGCTAGTTGATTTGCATAAATGTAGGTCTCAGATCCGTTTATTTCTGTTGTATTACGATTTTACCGCGTCTTCTGGACAGTTCTGATCGATGTAATTGTTCTGTTCGTCCGAATCACTTGAAAGTCTCTGTGACGGATTCCGCTTCCTGTTCATTTTAGCTGGTGGATCTGAGTAGCTTCAGAGTTTGTGTTTGATTTCCGGAGTCTTCCTCCTTCGACGTGCTGATTTCCGCTTTTCATTTGTTAAAAATTCAGGGGGGTTTAGTTAGTTACGCATCTGAGATTGTTAGCCATTTTCAGATTCTTCCTGCTGTTGGTTGAATCTCTGCCAATTCAGTTGCTAATTCGTGATTGTTTGTTCTTGCATAGGAGTATGATTGATTTCTGTTTATACTTGATTGATTCAGAGGTGAAATTTCTTATGCCTGATTGGTTTCTTTGGGTTTGTATTGCACAGATGAGCTAGCTCGCAATGCTGCCTACATTGGCACTCCCGGAAAGGGAATTCTCGCTGCTGACGAGTCCACTGGCACCATCGGCAAGCGTCTCTCCAGCATCAACGTTGAGAACAGTGAGGAGAACAGGCGTGCTCTCCGTGAGCTCCTCTTCACTGCTCCTGGTGTCCTCCAGTACCTCAGTGGAGTGATCCTCTTCGAGGAGACCCTGTACCAGAAGACCAAGTCAGGTCTATAAGCTGCATATCCTGACATTTGGTTCTCTGATTGCTATTAGAATTTATGGAGTGTTTCTTTGCTTTTCTATATGCTGAATTGTATTTGTATGTTTACTGTTGTGTCCTACTGTTTCCAGGGAAGCTCTTTGTTGATGTCATGAAGGAAGGTGGAGTCCTCCCTGGTATCAAGGTTGACACCGGCACTGTTGAGCTTGCTGGAACCAACGGTGAGACCACCACCCAGGGACTCGACGGTCTTGCTGCAAGATGTGCCAAGTACTACCAAGCTGGTGCCCGGTTCGCCAAGTGGCGTGCTGTCCTCAAGATCGGCACGAACGAGCCGTCCCAGCTGGCCATCAACGAGAATGCAAACGGCCTGGCCCGCTACGCCATCATCTGCCAGGAGAACGGCCTGGTGCCCATTGTCGAGCCCGAGATCCTCGTCGACGGCTCCCACGACATCAATAAGTGCGCAGACGTGACCGAGCGCGTCGTCGCTGCCTGCTACAAGGCCCTCAACGATCACAAGGTCTTCCTCGAGGGCACCCTCCTGAAGCCCAACATGGTGACTCCCGGATCAGACGCCAAGAAGGTGTCTCCTGATGTCATTGCCGAGTACACTGTCCGTGCCCTCCAGAGGACCATGCCTCCTGCAGTCCCCGCCGTGGTGTTCCTCTCCGGTGGACAGAGCGAGGAGGAGGCTACCGTGAACCTCAACGCCATGAACAAGCTCCAGACCAAGAAGCCATGGACACTGTCCTTCTCTTTCGGACGTGCCCTCCAGCAGAGCACCCTCAAGGCCTGGGCTGGCAAGGAGGAGAACTGGAAGAAGGCGCAGGATGCTTTGCTCACCAGGTGCAAGGCCAATTCCGAGGCAGTGCTCGGGAAGTACAAGGGCGATGCTACCCCTGCTGAGGGCGCTTCGGAGAGCCTGCACGTCAAGGACTACAAGTACTGAGCAGTGGAAAGGTCAGATCCTTTGGCGGCGTTTAGTTGTTTTCTAGGCTTCGTTTTGTTCCCTCTTTTTTCCTACCGGCATTTAACATTTAGGTTTGAAAAATGGAAGGAACAGAGAATAAGTGGGGAAGCTTTTTTGTTGAGTGTTTTGATCACTTTTGGGTCAATTTCTTCTTCGGCTTAAGGGAAGGCATATATCTGTGTTTGATATGTTTTTGCTTCAAAACTTGGTGTCTACATTTCTGGTTGTATTTACTATTGTTCTGCTGACGTTTGAGTTCAATTAAGTCAGCATTTTCTTTAACTAATTGCGTTGTTTGTATAATAATACACTTCCTACCAAGGCTAAGCTTGGTTTCACTTGGAAATCAGTTGTAGTTTGTTGTGATGGATTACTACTACTAGTAGTGTGTCCTTGGATTGGAGGTATAAGCTTTTGTTAAGCTTGGTCGCTCTGGTTACTTGGTAATGCAGCCATCTGCGTAATTGTAGATGACTTTCGCCTTTGTGGAAAGGCTTAGCCCCTATGCTTGCAGTTGCAGACGCTGCGTCCGGTTCTAGAGGTTACGGGGATTGTCAGTGTACTGTATCGTCGTGAGTATTTGCATCAACGTGTGGAAGGAGGTTACTTAAACGAAGATGTTGCATCAACGAATGCAAAATTAACCAAGGAAGAGTTAAATGAGAGTTCGGTATCAATTAGTAATTTGCTCCAAATAGTGCACAGCCCAAACGTTAAACGAGTTTCTCACAGAAAACTATCAAAAGCCCACGGAATCATATGGCGCCAGTTGGCCTGCTGAAAAAAATCTGGAAAAACTAATGGCCCATACAGGTCTCGAACCTGTGACCTTCGCGTTATTAGCACGACGCTCTAACCAGCTGAGCTAATAGGCCAGTTGGTTTGATGCCTTGTTACTTGGTATCAAACCAGAAAGTAGGCAGCTCTTTCTGAACCTTGGGGATGAAATGTCCAGAAGGTAAAGAGAGAAAAAGGAAAGAGTGAAAGGGCTGAAAAGAACAGGACAGTGGTTCCCCATTCATTTCATGGGCAACGTATGACTGCAGGTAAGCACACAACAGAACACAAGGGTTGGGTTATATGATATGTACAGTTGCATGCATGAGCATGAAGTAATCATCTGTATGTAATGTCAGGTCAGGCATACAAAGACTAGTCAGTTACGAGTCAAATCAGAAGCGCCCCAGTAGTAGTAGACAGCAGCAGCAGCAGCAGCAGCGGTCTCTTCCTCTCACAGAACACAACATAACCAACCCACCAGAGGAGCTACTCTAACTCTACCTCTACTCTTTCGGTCTTTCCTGACCACCAGAAAGAAACTGATAGTTGCGAGCAATATAATTCCTTTTCCTTTTCCTTTTGTTTTTTTTATGGGGGACACAAATCTGCAGCAGATGTTGCGTAATTGAATTGTCAAAGTTTTTCAAAAGGGGGGGAGGTTTCTTGCTTTTCATTCACTCAGAGTTGCTGTCTGTACGGCTGGCTATCTGCATTGTGATTCAGAGCTTCAGCACCAGGCCCTTTAATTCTGGCGGAGGGTTTGCCTAGCTACCCTCCGCCAGAATCTTAGTGCAACAACGAAGCTATGAAATTTGAAACTCTCACATGAAAGTAACCACAATTACTTACTAAGATTCTTCAGTATTGGTTCTTTGACACAGTGTTGGAGTCTTTTATCGGTTATTCTTCACAATACCTAATTGCAATGTTATTTCCTCTACCTAGCTGCAAAATGTGATGGGGCCATTGATTAGTTCTTCGCCATTTCCTGTTTTGTTTGGGTCCTTTTGGCTCGGCTCTTCCCCTGGGGCTGGGGACGAAGCTTCTTCACTCCTTCATGGCTATATGTGATGGCAAGGTCCAATTAATCACCATCAGGTGACTTCATTTAGCTAAAAAAGATTACAATGTGTTATTTGATTTTTTTTCTCTCTAAATTACGAGATATTACGGTTCTGTCTACTTTTTAGACCGATAATTTATTGAACCACGTATAAAATAATGATAAAATATTTATTTTTAGAAAAATATATATCTCGAATGATTTTGAATGAATCGATTGATGAATATATCAATAATTGTTTGATGTGGACGTGAATAATTATTCATGCACTCTTGTTTTTAATTTTCGTACTCGCCACGTACAAATCTATTGTATCTGAATAAGTCGTTCCCATGAACTTATCGAGTATTCATTAGAGTCGTCGTATTTGATGGATTTCTCTTCCTAACAAAAAAAAACACAATTATTACTGAATATGGTGGGGGAGAGTTCTGGACAGACCTGGTACATTGTGCAGGACTTTAAGCTGGCTAGGTTGCGTATCTCAGGCACTCAACTTCAGGAAAGCCAGCATTTCCCATCAACCAAAAACGGACACCAGACTTTGTTTTTCTTCATTATTTTCTTTTCGTTGTTTTTATAAATTCAGTATATAGCCAGAGCTCGAAGACAGCGCCAACATCGAACATGAACAGATGAGAAACAAACAACAACAACAAATTATGAAATTCACAGTTCGCAAGGCTGCCTTTCTGCTGAAGATGATGAAATTTCTCACTTTTCCATAGATCCATTAGGGCTAACCTTCGAGTAGTCTCTCGATCTCGATAATCTTTGTATTGTCATTGATTCGGTAGAGAAAAGGAACCGACTAATTATATGAATATATACAACTAAGATGTTAATCTTATCGAAGAGCATACAAGAAAATTATTTGATGTGAAGTATGTATAACAACCCTATATGTTTTTGCATACGCAGAGAATTTCGTGTTTTCATTCATCAATGAAATTTTGTTGCAGCTCTAACACATTTAGCTAACATATTTCTCATGTTCAGTTACCTGATACCAGAAGATTATACTCTAAATCCGAAGTGAGAGAAAAATTATCCCAATAAGTTTTGGAGTTCAAATATAGGACATGATAAAGGATGAACAAATTAAGTGACCACCAACATTACATAATAGAGAGCACTATTTCCTCCCCTTCTAGCAACTGTCCTTCATCATTCATAACTAAATTTCAGATGAACAAAGAAATTCCCATATGAACAAAATCCATATAGCTTTTAAAGATTCCATTACAACAATGAGAGACCAATCCCCAGGATATTACAAGAAGAAAGATAGTGATTAAGCAAATTAATAAGTCAGATACTTCCTTAATATCATTGACTAATCACATATAATTAGCTTTGATCTTGATCAGCTTGTAATAATATATATAAGAACAGAAAATTGGTCTTCCCAACTCCCTAGATATCATAGAGGAACAGCATTTGCCAAACTTTAAGTCAACCCATAACCTTGATTTCCCCCCTCCAATGTTATCTTCTCTTCACCTTTTACATAATCAACAATGCATTGTCATTTCAATGACAAAGCAAACATGTCAGCTCCATATAGTAACTAACTTATGTCTCTTTCGTACTAAATGCGCATAAAAACACGTATAGTACCTTCCATTTAGCAAACTCAGATCGTCATGGATTTTGATCGTGATCATGATCGTCATCTCCTTTGCTAAGCTTCAACCCATAGTTCTCCCACATGGCCGTCTCCCCTCCTTCCCCCATCAAGAACCTAAAGCTGCTCTCACCCAACCTATTGTTATTGGCATTGCTAACGTGCTCATGATTTTGATGAATCCGCAACGCTTCAGGATTGTACATTGCTTCTCCATGGAAGCCATAGTTACAAGAAGAGCTCCTCCCACAATCACCATCACTCATCTTCTTCATCTCCTTGTCGTTATCATTCTCGTGGGGAGATGAAGAAGAAGTTTTATTCACATTCACTCCTTGATCACGACGGTGTTGAACATCTCCACCTCCACCATTACTACCACCACTCAACTTCCCTAGAGCCTCCATCAATGCACTATCCCTAGCTTCAATCCAAGCCCTCTCCTTGGCCCAAAACTTCTGCTCCCTCTCCACCCTAGCCGCCTCTTGCTTCCTCCACTCCTCCTCCCTCACCACCCTCTCCTTCTCCTTGTGCTCCAGTGTCCTCGTCAGCTTCTCGAGCCACGCCTCCTGCTTCTCGATCAGCTTCCTCATCTGCGAGTCGATGAAATCCTTGATCATGCTCTTCCACCCGCTCTTCCTCCTCCTCCTGCTCCTCCTCACCATCCTCTCCGACGAATCGTTATGATCGTCCACTCCTCCTCCTCCGGTCCCTGCTGCTGCCACAGCTCCACGAGCTGTGGCAGCAGTAGCAGGATCCTGGCCCTCCGAGTCCTCCGAGGACTCGAACTCGGAGGAGTCATTGGAGATACTCAGGCTCGAGTAGAGCACGTCTTGGTTCGTTGGAGCCACACCCGACGACATTGTGTTGCCGAGAAACGGATGGTGGAAGGTTGAACTAGTATTGTTGTTGTTGGTTGTGCCCATGTTGTAAGGAGAATCTTGAATCTGTAGAGAGGAATGATGATGAGGTAGTGTTGGGCTGATGAACATGTTGTTGTTGTTGTTGCTTGTTGGTGATGAGTCGGTGGGGCCGTAGAGAGCTTCGAGCTGCCTGAAGAATCTGTAGTGCTTCCCATCTTGCCTCCCGGCTTTGCCTTCTTTGGTCTTCTTGTAGTACTTGTACAAGTTCTCGAACTTCTCCCTGCACTTCTTCCCGCTCCTCTGGTACCCATGCTCCTCCGACATTATTCTGCACCAAAAACCCGATAATTTTACTAAAATCGCACATCAACCCATAAACAAGGTTAGACCTAAGAAGATGGAGCCCTAGCTAGCTAGGGATTGAAAGTGGGTTTCATGAGTTTCACCATTAATCAAACATGTACCGTAAGAAAAGAAAAGAAAAGAAAAAAAAACATGGGGGTGAAAGGCTATGATGTTAGCTTCTGATCAATAATGGGAAAAACCCAGAAGTAGCTTGCTAGGTAGGAGAGAGTAGTTATTGTGGAGTATCTGAAAGGTCTGCCATTTTTATGGCAAAGAAGTTAAGGAAAAAGGGGAGGTTCAGACTTCAGACAACTCCAACTCCAACTCCAACTCTCTCTGTGACAAGAAGAAGAAAAGAAAAGGGTTGCACATGTACACATGAATAATAGTACTAGTTTTTAATTGTTTTCTTGGCCTACCTAGGTAGCTATGTAGCTAGCTAGCTCTAGGGAGCAGGCAGGCCATGCAAATTATTAACAACAAGATTGTGTGTATTGTAGAAAGGGAGGAGTGGGAGTGGAAGTGGGAGTTTGAAAGAAGGGAGAGATCGGGTATTATGGAAGCAGCTGTTTTTGTTGCATAGTGCAGTCGTTTTCTGTTATTAAACCAAATGAAAAAAAGGGCAGCAAAGAGAAGATGAACACTACCCATAGAGTTCTTTGCTTCAAAAAAAGATAATCACAAGGTAGATATAGATAGAGTAATCCATCCATAATCCTTCAAATCGAAATGGGTCGAAGAGAAATTATGAGATTATACCCACAGGAGCAAGAAATTAAAGTAAGAAATCATGTAGTAACGAATCGTATGATTGGTGATTACTAATTCAACCCTGAATTCGAAATTTGCGGCCGAATAATAATTTTAAAGGGAATGGGTAGTAGTTGATAATTAGTCGGTAATTAGTAGTGGGCGGAGGGGAATCTACGGCGGCCATAATTAGAGTAATTAGTTGGTAATTAGTAGAAGAGATAGATATTTGTATGTACCTGGAGACCTCGTCCCAGAGCGGACCCTTTTGATTAGCTTCCTTGAACTTGGGATCCAGCCTCGATCTGATCTCCAGCAGAGTCAGCGTCTCCTGCCGAGGCCACCTCCCCGTCCCGCCGTCTGCTCCCCCGCCGCCGCCGCCGAACATCCCGCCCATGACGTCACCCTCCAACCCACCGCCGCCGCTCAGGCTGCTCGAGCTAGGCTGAGCGCCACAGTTGCTGAGAGTAGGGGTACCGGAATCTGCCCCTCGAAACTCCGGCTGAGAGCGGGGGAGGAGCTGCATCATCATGTCGTAGGCGGGCGGCGGCGGCGGCGGGGGGAAGACGTGGTGATCGCGGTGGTGGAGAGGGGAGAAGAAAGGAGAGGCGTCCGGCTGAAGTACTGGGAAGTAGTGGTGGGAGGAGTTCTGGTTCGGGGTGGGCCTGAGGACTCCGCCGCCGCCGCTGCCTGCGGCTGTGGCGGCGGAGGAGGAGGAGGAGGAGATGAAGTGGCGGAGATCGAGGGTGCCGGCGGCGGGGAACTGGAGGTGGAGAGATGGGTGGCGGTCTTCCATTTCCATATACTATACTGAAAGATCGGTGGAGATGGAGAAAGGAAAGCGGAATTTAAGAGAGACAGCGAGGGAGAGAGATGGGAGAAAAAGAAAGAGCGGCAGAGGCGGATCGTGTCGCGGTGGAAGGAGAGAATTAATGGAACGGAGGAAGAAAAAGCTAAGTGGGGGCTGCTCCCTTTCCTTTGCCTTTGTCTTTCCTCTCTCTCACACTCTCTCTCTCTCTCTCTAGGAATGAATCCCTTAGCCTTATGTTATGTTGTACAGCAGCTAGCTAGGTAGTAGCAGATTGATGATGATATGATATGGATTATGGCCCCCAGGCATTAATCTTCTCTCTTCCTGTATATATATTACACCACACTTACTTCACTCGTATAGCACTATACTAAACGTTACGTACTACAACAAGGCAAGATTGTGACGATTGATTAGTCAGTGTGTGCGGGGGTACGTAAAAGATCGAGGCTCGTATGGCGGTTCGAATCAGATACCAATGCTCAAGTATATATGATCATTAGAAGAAGAAGAAGAAATTGTGATGCAAACTATGTAATGAATCACATGACAATATGTATTTTTAGAGAGACGAAAGTCCGACATTTTTATTTTGCATCGAGTATAATAGCAGTCTGATGAATTGATGTACATTAAAAAAGGAGGAGATGCACGTACAATGATTGCATACCCACCGAAAAATGAGGAAATGCAAGGAAAATGATGACTTATACCGAATCAAAAAATAACCAACACCCGAATACGAAAAAAGTCAATTTGATTTTCCTAGCCCTATCCAATGACCAATGCCAGTCACCAAAAAGTCCGACCTCCAGTCTCCGTACAATTGCCATGAGCACGCAATTCTCTGACGAGAACAATCATCGTTGTCAACGTATTAAAAAAAGTCAGACATGATTATATCCACTTGTGACATGGTTTACACATGGAAGAAGCATGGTTGAAGAAGCTCATGGTTTGCTTGCTCTTCGGTTGTGTATGTTTCTTCTTAGAATGGCAAGAGCCGTTGGCCAAAAGGAAAGGGGAAAAGGGAACTTAGAATAGCAAAGCCATGGATTTCCAAAGGCTTACAAACAAATATACATCATGCTACAAGACAGGACGACTAGGGGGCAGAATCGAGAATAATATGGTTTTGAGATGAAGGTCAAGAACCAATGGATGAGTGCCATGTGGCAGGAAGCTACACGACGAATTTTGGGGAGAGTACCCACCACCATTGCCACAGTCTATAAGTGTGGGATGACGCCATGAACAGTGCTTAGGATCCTTTGACTTTTTGACCGTCCCCTCTTCCCTCCTTCATTTCATTCCCATTGGCCTAGCCACTTGGCAATGCTTTGCCCAAAATCGTTACAATAACTCGAGTTACTTGAGAGATTTAATTATAAATATTCTAATCATTAACACTAATATAATGTTTTAGAGACAATATTTAGTGTTTATCCTGCTATTTTCTATGTTTTCGCCACATATAATATATACATTTGAACTTCAGACCAAATACTAAAAAGAGTACTGTAGCATTCCCCAATCGGTTCCACCATACCAAAGAAACACTACCAATTCCTTTCATGACTATAGTGAAGTTCCTTATCACATAATTTGTTTTGTCCCTTTGGACTTTGAGTTTTCGACAAACCGTACGGACCTTAATTAATTGCTCGGGCCATACATCAGCAGTGTACAAAACATTTTCATTCATTCTGTCATTAACTGGAACTGGTAGTTGAGCAATGGTACGTACTGAATAAAGATGGGGTTTTGCTACCTACATTTATCATTCTTTTATAGCATATATGCATGTGATGATTCAAAGAGACCCAAGGAACCAAAAACTATCAAGGTGGAAGTGCTAGTAACTCACTAAAAGGGTGGAGAACACATGTACTCAGTATAACCACATTCATCATGAACGAAACTCGTGACAGTATTTCGAAGTACTTAGCAGAGTTTATACATATATATTCACATCAATCTTGCAAGTAGTAACAATTGGATTATTGATATGTACGAAAATGGTCGTCGATCAGGAATGAAACTCGTGACAGTATTTCATGTTATTGAAATGGAGATAAATGTTGGCTGCCACAACAATTAAGTAAACTCGAACTCGTTAGAAGTGATTAACTCGATAACGACGTCGTAGAGATAATCCATGTTGAAGAGCTAGCGAACCCTTTTTCTAGTTATCAAGCTTCCTACTAATTGAAGTAGTTGATCTTTAAGGGTAACACTTATAACTTGAACTACTCAACCATAACAAAGAAATGTACAACAATGGTGACCACAAAAAAGAAAGTTTGATTTCCAAATATGTGAGTATTAAGAAGAGATCAAGACTTTCCATTACAAGAGATCGATCGAGCAATAGTATCGTGCGTACGTAGTTATATAGGATGGCATCAGCAATAGCGTTTTTTTGACATCCCAGGAAGAACAGTGATCTCCACACAAAAAAAACCCGCTTCCATGGCTGCCGACACAATGCCTGTCTGATCTAAAAGAAAGCAAGGAAAAGTAGACTATAGTCTCCTTGCCTGCAATGGCAAACAGTATTAGGACGCCATTAAATATAATTAAAAGTAGCCATTTATTTGGAAAAATATATACGATTACTTTCCTTTTTAGCTCCATTCAATTTATGCAGATGTATCAACTTAAATAAACTGTACGTCTGTGCATGGCAGGGCAAAAGAAGAGAGAGAGGGATGAGGGTGGTCAACAGAGTCGTCGAGCCTCTTGAATTTTTGACCAGCAAGTCATGATAAAAATAAAGGAGGCATATACCCATAGAAATAGAATCGAACATCATCTAATGGATATGTCCCATAAGGCCTAAACTTGAGTATTCATGAGGTTAATTAAGAAAAACGGTCATTTTTTTAGTATATTTGTTAGATGACATTTGTCGTGGGTACGGAAAGTATCATTGCCTTTTGATAAACGAATCACGTCATTTAATAAATACATATATTCTCATAATGCGTTGATTATTTTTGTAAAAGTGTTACTATGTCATTAGTTAATTATTTATATATAAAACGATTAAGATCTGTCTTCGACAAGTTATCAGTATCTCGATCGAATCCCATCGTTTATAGTCGTCAGAAGACATCCGTATTTAAGAATTCATGGATATATATTTAAGAATTCTTTTAACAAAGCAAACGAACACACCTAGCTTTGATTTCCATAGGAATCCATTCTGGTATTCAATATGGCGGCAACCAACATTGTCATTGTCCGTTGCACAAAATTATTGGCAAAGGGTAATAAATACAAGCTAGCCAACCAACCCTAAGCAAAAAAAAAGATAAAGGAAGAAGACCACCATTTCTTGGGTAGCTAGTCGTTTGACTACTTGTCTCTTTGCGCATGTATATATAAGCACAATAAGACTGGCTCTTGGGCTTGGAATCAATGTTCTTGCCAACCCTCCATATGGTTATTTAGGCAAACAAAACGAGAATCGTAGAAGGACAAAGTAGAAGGTGCAAAGTGGCAAAACCCAATCTTCTGCCCCTTTTTTCGAAATTTCCCCCTTACCCTCATCACCTTTCTCTTTTAAGCCTTCTGTTCCTCCTGCTTCCATGCTCTGTTCACCCCTGTCAGCCAACGACGTAGCTACATTTCCATACACCTCTCTCTCTCTCTCTCTCCAAGCAAAACAAAAAGGTTGCCTTAGGATAAGAAGGAGAAAGAAGGAACTCATTCTATTCCTATCCTTACATTGTTAGGTTCACGAGGATGAGTTGTTTCAGCTATACCACTAACGAGTTACAAATAATACATACAATGCTCAAATTTTAACTGTATTTAGAAGTAGATTTACTTTACAAATCCACGAGGGTTATTCCCAATTGAAATTTTATGAGGTCGTTTGCTTCATCAATTGAGATGATGGAATTGGGTAGCAATAAATTTCATTCATCATAAACTTGGTAAGAATTCATTATTTGCTTAAAGGATTTGGTGGTGCAGAATTTGTGCGGCACATGGATTTGGAGTGTTCAATTTTTTTTGTATCCACAGACTTGCAAATCTTACGTTTATAGGTGGGATATGAGAGATGGTCAGTGGTCACAAGTCCGTGATGGGATATTACCCGTATATCCCCACCTAATTTCGGTTCTCCCTGCCCGCCCGCATTTAGGGGAAAGCAGATAACAATAAATCAATTATTAAATAATGATAGTAAAATAATTGTATTAAGTACACACAAATCTAATTAACCAAAATCCTTCATCAAACTCAGCAGCAAGCAAACAACTTTTTTTTTGCAAATCCATCAACAAAACACTATCATTTTTCAAATCCCGCAAACAAACCACCCTGTATCAAGGCAGAGAAATAAAAAAAAAAAAGGCAAAATACAACTCCATAGCCATAACTATTCGCATTGTGACAATAATAGCCACATTTTGGAAAATACACAGATATAGCCATTCCGTCCATAAAATTAACGGTTTTCTCATAATTGCTGACTGGACAAACGGTACTTGATGACATGGCATTTTTTTTATCAACATGGCATGCTAAGTGGAAAGCTACCCTTGTAATTTTATTAGTTGAAAGAAAAAAGAAGATCAAAAGTCGCCCTCTTCACTATACCATTTTAGACTTTTACCCACTTTCAACTTCTCTCCCCGCAGTCGAACCCCTCCACCAAAACTCCTGATCGCCGGCCACATCCCTCCGTCGATCCACCCTCCATCCGGCCTTGGGCCGTGTTATTCCCACCAAAAACCTCTCGCCTTCCTTCTCCTGTCCAAACACTTCATCGGTGGAAATAAAGTCTCCTACATAACCAAAACCTTTTAACCCCACTAATTTCAGATTGCAACCTTAAATTGGAACAAGAACCAGCTGCAGTGATTTGTAGAGACCCAAAGGAAAGGCGAGTGAAGTGATGGCATCGGAAACGGAGACGGTCGCGACGAAGGTGAATGCAGTGGACGATGGCAGTGTCTAGGCGAGATTGGTGGGTAGAAACTTCCAATCGACTTGCTTCGTCGCGAGGTTACCGTCGCCTGAACCGACATCATCTGCCTTCGTCCTAATTGGTGGGTGGATGCAGAGGAACCTACTTCTCCTCTGTCGCCTTCTGCCACCATTCTCATTCTCATCTCCCTTCTCCCTCTGCTCATCATTCAGATCTGAGTGAAACAGATCTGCGAGAACGAGGGCCACTCGGCAGCGCAGATCGCCGATACATTGGCAGTGAAAATCATAAGAGAAACACCCTTTTCAGCGCCGTCACTAAGCATCAGGGATCCTTGCTGATCGAAACTCCAACCACCGTCAAGGAAAACGAGGAAGAATGAGGAGGAAGTAAAGAAAGCAGAGGTCTTCTCACAAATTGCCTCTGCTTCCAAATCATACAGAGGCGAAACGCAAACTGAAACGTCGCCTATCTTCTCCAGATGTGCCGCTGCCTCTTCCAATTTTCTTCATCGAGAAATCCAGAGCTTGCAGGAGAGATTGAGAGCCTTCAGGGGATAGAAGTTGATTCGCATAGAAGAAGCTAGAGCGGTGGTGGTGGAAGCTTTAGATGAAATTGGGTTCGGCAATTTCTTTTAGTTTAGATGGAATTGGGTCCGGTGGGTGGAAGCTCTAACCGTCGGGACCGCTTGAGACGATGATGGCCTATTGTGCCTCAGATCTGAAAAAGAAAAGGGGAGATTAAGGATAATAAAAAATTAAAATAATAATTTATTTCTAAGAAAATTAAATTTTGAGGTTTATATTTATTTTTTAAAATACAATGTGGCATCCACGTGGCATGAGAAGTCTAGTTGGAGATGATGTGTTGTCCAAGTGGCATCCACGTCAGTTTAACATCCACTTAACTGATGACGTCGTTGACGGTGTTAAAGTTTGTAACGGAAATGGCTAAAATTGTCAACCAAGTTTAAAAAACGTGGCTATATTTGTGTATTTTTTGAAATTTGGCTATTATTGTCACAAAGTGTATACTTATGGCTATACAAGTGTATTAAGCCAAAAAAAAATGAAGAGAGAATCCCCATGGTACCCTTTCATCGCGTGGGGCATAGTATAGTACCCCTTCACTCTTCTCTTTCCTCCATTTGCCTCTCTGCCCATTTTGCAGCAGTTGGGTTGGGTTGGGTGGTGCCCTTTGCTTCAGACGACTGGCTGAGATGCAGAAGGTGAGAGGGCCATCAGTAACTAGTCTTTCTTTCTTCCAAGGCCAACAGAAGAGGATATGACCTCTCCCTTAGCTTCTACACTGCAAACCACATTGCCTACTTTTCCAAGTAGGGGAACGTTCCATCCATGCAAATCCACATTTATGGGATACCCAAAATAATAAACTCATATAAAAATGGTCACATTGTAAAAAAGAAAAAGAAAAAATACAGGAAATGAAAAGAAAAACAGAAGGAGGAGGAGAGAGCTGATCATCTTTCACAAGAAGCAAGAGAATGGGGATGAGGAGGAAAGAAAGAAAGAATACAAAAGAGATGCACGAGGGAGGCCTTAATCCACGCTGTCTCAGGTGCTGCTCCAGCCAATGGGGTGCCTTTCTCTGCCTGCCAACACTTTGCTTTCCTTTCTCCTCTCTGGACCATGACGTGGCTGCTTCAGAAAGTGAATGATTGGGCTAAAATTCTCAGAATGTGGGGGCACTTCTAAGTTTCTTTCTTCTTCTTTGGTACATATTTTGGGGTCAACTATACAAACCCACCCCCTACTAAACTTTGAGGTCACTCAAATTTGTTTCTTAAGAACACTAGTGAAGTAACTAATGTAACAGTCATTTTGAGTTTTATCAGTCGCTTCCTTCATCTAGATAATACATATCGACGTGTCAACTCGTCCAATTTAACGATAAATAAACCGTTATACAGATCATTTCACTAGGTGGCTTTGGGTAGATGAGATGACTAATGGCAGTTTTCCAGTAACTAGCTCCTCATCCGAGAGTTCTGCTTGAAGATGTGATGAGTTACGGTAACTGTTTAATCTTCTACTAGTGCGTGTTAGGACCGGGGGGATTATGGATAGAAACTTGATCGGATAATCAAACTTGATATGGATTACAAGACCTGACAGAGGCGGACGAAGTATCGTGTTATCCACCCTATAATATCATTGATGAACAAGCTCGATGAATGATCAGTAACTGACCTGAACAGACCACATGGTCATATATAGTTGGATGACTGATTTGCTTGTCACCCAAAGTTGGGTGACCATTGCAACATACCCTTATCAAAGTTTTCCATGGAGATCATAGATGTCTAGAAGGAAAGCAACGAGAGGGTGGGAAAGATGAAGAATGGGGTTTGTCTTGACAAAAAAAGGAGGCAAAGTGGTTCCCACACCCACCCCCTCCAAGCTAGCTAGCTGTCTATCGTGTTTGGCTGGATTTTGATGATGGATTGGATGGGTAGATATGGACGGATAGGATGCATGGACGTGCAATGCAAAAGACGACGTACGTACACCTTGCCTAGCTACCTTGCATGTATTTTCTTCTATATCGTAAAATACAAAAGTTGAATATAATGAACGAGAATCCAAAAGAACAAATCAGAAAGGAAAAAAGATTTACGAGAGATACAAGGGGACAAAAAGCTGTGTTGATTGATACAAGAAAAGAAGGGAGAGAGAGGGAGCCATCATCATCAACAAAGTCTTTTTCATTTCTTTTCTCCATCGATTCTCTGTGGGTCTCTCTCTCCACGAACCCTTTTTCTTCTTCCTTGGCTTGCTTCTATTCCTATGGCAGGCTGGGGAACAGAGCAACCTTGTTGCCCAAAAGATTCAACGTCTTTCCATTACAAAGTTGGATTGCATGCCGATGTCCATAAATGTGAGATAGATAGTACTTTGACGCTGTAAATGGCTTTGATCATGTTGAGATTCGAGAACAAGTTAAGGTATAACGTACAAATTTATGTGATTAATTATTGTCCGTCTATAAGAATGGCTTTAAATTTGTGGAAGAAGTTTTATGTTCTTCAAGATGATCTGGTGGAACGATCTTACAATAAGATTTGTACCTCGTATTTATTTGGGTAAATACAATTTAATATCCAAACCTTTCATTTTAAACAATATTATAGCCAAACCTTTTCGAAAACAATCTAATATCCAAATTGTCAACTTTCCGTTCGTTTGACCGTTAGTTGACACTTCAAAAAAGCTTTGTTTAGGGGAAATTGTCACAATACAACTTTGTTTTCTTGTTTTGGCATTGCAGATGACTGAATATTTAGATATTCTATACCATCATGGTGGAGTCATGGACTTCTCGGGTTTGGAACTACGATATTTTGGTGGTTTTTCAGAGAAGATATCGATGGATATTGATGAAGTGTCGTACTTCGAACTTTTTTGAAGTGTCAACTAACGGTCAAACAGACTGAAAGTTGACAATTTGGATATTAAATTGTTTTCGAAAAGGTTTGGTTATTATATTGTTTAAAATGAAAGGTTTGGATATTAAATTGTATTTACCCTATTTATTTCACTAAAGTTGTATAGCAGGAGCCAGGAGGGTTCAAGAATGACAACATAGGCCTTGTGTCCATGCTACATTTAACTTTTGATGTGGGACTTGATCGACTTCTTCCATTATGAGTTAATCCGATTCAATAAAAATCAACATCTCAAATCGATGAGAAAGATCGGATAACAATTTTTCTACGATTCGTTTATATATAAATCCACACAACAAAAAAATTAATATGTAAGATTAGAGTATGCTTATTGGGTTTGGATCCTGGTATCATATGTGTTTTAAATTCTTAGAATAAAAGACAAAGATCAATAAGCTTTTAGAGTGTCGAATAAGGATTTGAATCATGTCTTGCTTGAAACGGCATCAATTAGGGGTTTCTGTTTCACTATTGAGCATGTGATGGTGTGGTGGGTACTGAGTTCTTTCCAAATGGAGGAAAAGGAATTTTTACTTTAATTTGGGTTTCCACAATGATGATCATGTATTATTCTATTATTACTAATAATGATTGTGCACCGTAATGTTTGTATATTGGTAGTAAATTTGAACTATAATATGAAAATTATTTCCATGATAAAAGGTAATTAAAGGGAGGTTTGAAGGGTTGGTCATTATGGCTATTCTAATCAAAGGAAAGGGAGGAACTTTACCATCATTCCTACTAGTATATGAATTCATATATCATGATGACCAAAATCATTATGGAAGGTTGTCAACCTTGGCAAAGGTAAAGGCAATCAAGCCTATTATTAAGGAGAGGTGAAGGATGGATTAAAAATATATTAACATGCGATCATATTGAATTCTGACGCAATACATGTTTGTACGATTTTCAATCGCCCAATTTGCAGATAAGATGGTGCCCGAGATTGTTTCCAAACAATTTCAACTCTGTCTTTAGAATTAAGAGTTTTTTTTTTTTGGATAAGGGTGATATAGGTTAATTTTTTATTATTAGGTATTACTTAAGGGACTTGAACTTGAGACTGCTATCTAAGTTGCCCGTGCAATAACATACAAAATTCTCTTCTCTCTATCGTGTATAGAATTGTATCCATTTTAATTTGTATTTTGTACATAAATAAAATTGTAATATGTTGCTGTTTAATTATTATCTTACGATAGATATATCTCAAGGAAATAAAAGCTTAGACATTTCCCTCTTCCACCGTCGGGCTTAGGCCAGACAACAAAGAAGAAAACCCATTCTGACCGGTTCCCTTTTGGGCTTTAATTATTTCCATCTTGTCACATTAGTCACTAGTTAATCCCAACGTTATTCCCACAATCCATCCTCCACAGTCCACACAATATTTTGCCAATTTTATTAGTTGAATATTAGCTTTCTTCTTCAATGAGACGAAAAATATAAATGGAGTTACCAGCAGTTTTTTTTTTTAGGGAGGAGTTACCAGCAGTTTGTAAAGTAGAAGTCGGTAAAAAATATATATATATAAACCCTAGATGCGGAAAAAATGTACAGCTTTCTCTTATGTGGTTGCTCATACAATTATGTGTTAATGAATCAACATATATTCAATCTGTAAGAACCATCATTCATACTAGTAATTTGTTCAGGCTTACTATGGATCATAATATACCAAAGAAGTCGACACGATAACTCTTCGTATTGATCGAAAACTTTGATATCACTCAAAAAGTTATTCAAATCATGAATCCGAGTTTTGGTACTATTCGATGAGACTTTCTTGGTTTAATAATACTTGTCACTATCCCACACAAATAAATCAGAAATCTCATGTGTCCCGAAGATACACAATATAATGTAGCCAATTGTACGGGACCAAAAACTAATTTGGACGGTCGATTTGGACTTGCGATCGAGTGTGTCCCAATTCCATCTATCTATCATTTTCCAGGATGAGATGAGACAAAACTCATAACCATAAGTCCAACAACCAGCTAGAAGAGTAGTGAGGGCAGATTGCAAGGTAATAAGTTGGTAGTGCGTTAATATACATGTTCCACACATTTCCAGAAGTTGATCATCATGGCCAATTTAAAAGTACAATGGCAATACAAGTTTTAACCTAAATATTAGCCCCGATAATAATTTGAGTTGTTGATAGAAAAATGAATATTGCTCTATTTCTAAGAATGATATTCAGTTAGTTCAAGTCAAAGTCAAACTGAATTGTCGAACCAAACACGTTTAAACATTTTTGCTTTCGATCTCTAATCATCACTTAAACTATGGAAGTAAGAGGGTTAATTGGACGTACAAGTGGGATTCAGTTATATCCCAATTCGGGCATCGGTTGGAGCGTTACTACATTTGGGTTTGGTCAAGCTAAATTTGGAAGAGACCCAATTGTGCAAAGGAGGCAACACAAACCATAGCAAAGTATATGCGATTTGATTTGCTAATTGTGAATCATATTCTGATTCGGTCTGACTAAATTAAATCGCTAGAGTGTCCACTCCTTATTTAAGTGGGCGAATCTCCATAGATGTGAAGATGATAATGTTGTATCGCTCGCATATCACACTATTTACAAACTACCATCGTAACAATCCAAGTACTTAGCAAAATCCTGTGTGCTTGCCAGTTAATTTATGTCACATATATAGGTGAGAGACTAAAGTCAAATGATGGATCGATTGCTGGTTGGAATTTTTTTTTTGAAAGGGCTATAGAGAGATAATCGAGCTGCCATCTCAGCAAGCAGAAAGCTGATGTGGATATGTATAGTAGATGCATGTATGAGTCATTTTTCACTAATCCTATGATTTGCTTAATCAATAGACAATTTGACATATATACATTGATTTCAATATTTTTGGTTTAATGCTAAATTATTTTCAAAGCACTAGTCCTGTCAACGTGTATTGGGAGTGAGTTGTCAGACAAAAGTATGCAACGGGTTTTCATTAACGTTAATCATGAAGCTTAAGAAAGTTATGAAAAGGGGAAGAGGCTTTGTGATTTGTGTGTCTATTCTTGTTCTTCTAAATTAATGGTATCTTTGTTTGAATTAAAAATATAATTATTATTAAGAATATAATATTATGATGGAATTGAATCAAGTCGAATCCCATCAAGATGAAGATCGGCGACAGGTGTCTTCCACACATATGCCCGCATTTTCCATCTTTTCATATATCTCTTCTCTAATCAAATTTGACAAATCCAAATAAAGTTGAAAGCCTTTTTTCAAGGCCCTCATGCAAAAAAGAATTATTCAAAAAAAAAAAATGCAAAAAAGAAGGAAAGAGCCCTTTAGTTTTATAGTTTATACAATAGTTTCAAACTCTATAGAGGAATCTAATTATTGTAGTAAGATATACGAATTTATTTAATGTACGTAATCCAAACTTAATATTAAGGGATATCTCTTTCATGAACAACTGAAAATTTATGGTAGAAAGGAGCTCTCCTCGTGATAATCATATTGATAATCATTAAGTGTGATACAATAAATAGACTACAATAATTCTCCCATTTGTAGAAAATACTGATAAATTATAAAGTTCCGATTTATAATAGTCATTGCAAATTTTCAATTCAAGTAAGATAAGTTCATAACGATGATGTAACCAACATTCGAACTTCGAAGTGAATGTTTATCGAGTTGTTGTATTTCAAATTTGTCACTTGTTGTAGGTGAAGTCTCGATCAAATATATAATTTGAGTTAATCAAGTTGATAGCTGATAATTAGACAACAAAACCTAAAATAATGTAATAGATTTTCTCCCTAATCCCCACCAAAAATAATTGGTGTTTTTAGAGTGTTAAAAGTGGAGACATAACTAAGAAAAGAAGGTGGGTTATGGGAAATGCATGGCTGGTTCAACTCTCGGGCCGCGGGAGAATACTCTTTGGGCCACACACTTGCGACTTGGCACAGCAAGTCCATTATTTCTCTTTAGTCCTAATAAGCAAAAGCCCAGCCCAGTTTTCTATTATGGGTAAAGGTAGCACTCCACTCTCACTTACTGCCGAAACCCGCATCACAATGGTAAGTACTCGCCAGCTGAATTTGAACACAAAATAGTAACATGAACTATTGATATTTTCTTGACGTCAAGTGCATGTGATGGCTCGCTAACTCGAGTTTCGGAGTGTCGAGAATCGAGAAGATACGAACCTCAGCTTGTTACGACCTTATTCTACAAAGTTTTATGTGGACCATTCGCAGTGAAAGCCAACGATGTACAATATAGATTGAAGACATAAGATTGAGGAAGAGGACCAAAATTTAAGATCACTTTCAATTAATAGAATTCACCAAACATTTTGATGAGAAGAGGGGGGGAAACTCTTTGCCTACTTGCGTGAATAATCATGATGCAGCAAATATGATCAGTAAGCAGTTAAGTTCAACGAGTTAATTAATGGTCTCAGCAAGCAACTAGCAAGATCATTAACTATTAATTAATCTCTCATTAGGAACTGCCGCTCAACGCTATGAATTTTTTTCTCTCTTTTTTTTGAGCAACAACGCTATGAATTGATTATGGACTTGATGCAAACTTACAACACGGAGCGGCTGCACGGGATATCCAGATACTTTTGACACAGCAACCATATGAACAGTGTTAATTTAACTACAACACGGTTTCATCCGCTCAAACTTGAACAGTTCTCAATTAGGATGTAGATTTTTCCCTCGGAAGATCGTTTTCTTTGGAGATTTTTTGTTGTTGTAATAATTTGATGAAGAATGAATGTTGTGATTGATTAATAGGGTTTAGGTGGGTTTGCGCTTTACAGAAGGAGTCCATGTGGACCGCCAATATATATGTTATCCAGAAAATAGGGCATATCATATCAAGCATTTTAGGGTTCATTCGTGTCCGATCCTTTTCGTGCAACAAAAACAAAAGAGGTCGAATATTTTGTGGCCGGAATCAGGTAAAATTGTATGTCAGAGATGAACGCTATATTATTGTTATTGAACATTTGCAAATATTCTCGAGCAGCAAATTTGACGTTGAAAAGGTTATACAAGACAAATGTTTTGATTATCCAAAAGTTTTGTGTGGATTTGAAGCATAACTTTTGTTTGAAGAGCATATAATGAGGACTGGTATAAATAGAGTTTTGATTAAACAAGATGTGTATGATTTTCAAAAAGATTGGTAATCAAAACTTTTTATCTGGAATAATTACGATTTTTGGGACCATTATATCCTGGGAATGACTAAATATATATGATTTTCAAACTGACGATCACCAAAACTATTTATTATAACAGTTTATTATAATAAGGATAGAGTGATTTTAAGTTGTAATCATGCTAAATCCACCCGGTTTCAATGAAACAATGCATATCATAAAAAGAAATGCCATCTACCCCAAAGATGTAACATGTTGCCCACATATAATCTGGTTTTCTTAGTGGGTTTGCAAGTTGATTTTGTGATGGGCTGACTTAACCCTTGCTTCCTGTTTGGGTGAAGCATATTCATGCACTTATTTCCCCACTCTACTGCTAATGCACCAATAGCATCATGTTTTACTGCTTTTTGGCTGGTTTTCTATGTAGTGGGGAGATATATTGGTGACAAATCGTTATGTTTATTATGCCTAAAGTAAAATAAATAAGTTGCACTCTAGCTAGTAAATTTAAAGGTATTTCATTGTGTTAACTTCTGTTATAGAGAAATGAATATATTTGTGTTTGCTCTCTGTCTTCACTTCGACTGATGATGATATAAACCATTAGTTTATTAAATCCTTAGTTAATTCATTGTATTTATTAAATAAAAACTCGACCCCAATGGTAAAAGGTTTTGGGGCATATGTACATAAGGGGTTATCATCTTGATGGTTGGTTTCTCCTTGCTAATTCCACAGATATTCATAAACATGAATATCGAATCGCCTCGAATTTTTAAGAAGGTTTGGATGAGTTGACCTAGATTGTATAAATTGAAGCTCTCTAAAATAAGTTTCGAATAGTGTTGAATCGATGTCCTCCCAAGAAAATAACTCGTTATTATTGTAATATATGGTCTGACACACCACTTATTGTTGCTCGTTAATTAATCTTAGTTTTGTAGTTTGCAAGGAACCAAGTTCATCCCGAGCAATGTTTGTGACACCGTACGATTTTCACCTCATTGTAACGGTTAAATCGCTCATGCGATCAAGTCAGTCTATAATTCAATCACTCTATCATAACTTAAATCGTTACTTTCACGACCAATTAAATCTTTGATATAGTTTCACAATCCACCACGTTCGCAACCCTGCCCGATCTCACCATTGCCCAACAACAGACACACATATATACTTAGTGGTCCATAACCTCCTAACGTAGTTGCTCTAGTTACCATCAAACACAAACAAAACCTAACTGCAAAAAAACTGATTTCCTCTGTCACCCACACCTATAAATCTTTGTCAAGGGACAAGATGGCGGCAATCAGTGCATTCCAAATCGCCATAATTATCCCGAAATCTATCCCACAAAAGGTCCTCCTGATCATAAAAAAAAAAAAAACACAAACACACACACGGCCACATATCTTCCCCTCCCCACCACCAATAGTATAGCAATTTTACCCACTAAACCACACTCTCTCCATTGATGTAACACTTGAGTCACATTAGCTAGCTCAGTTATAAGTAACTTACATTTCCCTTTCTCTCTCTCTCTCTCTCTCTTATCTCTCTCGGCTGCGGCTTCCAACCCAGCAAAAGGCTGGCACTCATAAACTCCGACGTACGTACATCCTCCACATCTCCAACTGGTTTGCACTTCCCCCCCGGCCGCCAGCTAGCCGCCTCTCCGATTCCATATAAAATGGCGGATCCCTTCCTTCCATTCCTCCTCACCAACTCAATCCAACAACTACTAACCGCTCCGCTCAGCCATGCAGCCGAGTCATCATCAGCAGGCCGCGGGGTCGTCGTCGGGCCGGGCCTACCGGGGAGTGAGGAGGAGGAGCAGCGGGAAATGGGTCTCCGAGATTCGCGAGCCCAAGAAGCCCAACAGGATATGGCTCGGCACTTTCCCTACCCCCGAGATGGCCGCCGTGGCCTACGACGTGGCCGCACTCGCCCTAAAGGGAAAGGACGCGGAGGTCAACTTCCCCAACTCCTCGGCCTCGCTGCCCGTCCCCGCCTCCACTTCCCCTAGGGACATTCAGGCGGCGGCAGCTTCTGCTGCCGCCGCGATAGGTGCCGCTAGGGATGCCATGCGCATTCCTAGTAGTGGTGGAAGCAATGATCAAGCAGCGTCAATGCAAGGTAATTGTAATACTGATCATCAGAGTGAGATGGTGTCGACGAACTACGGGTCGTTTGTGGACGAGGATTTGATATTCGACATGCCGAATGTTCTGAGGAATATGGCGGAAGGGATGATGCTCAGCCCTCCTCGCCTTGGTGGCGGGGATGATGATTATGATTATGCTCCCGGCGGTGATGATGATACTTCCGGAGATCACAATCTCTGGAGGTTTAATTGACAACCTTACCAAGGGAAAAAGCAATGACGAATCGAAAGACATGTATCAGAGTTTGTTTGTTTGTTTTTTTTTTACGTATATGATATCCATTATCGGATACAATAAGTACCAGTATAGCTAGGTTGCGGAAAATAAGTTATGCCGATGTGCTATTGTGTGATGTTTTTGTGTGTTTGATGATAACCTTTATGGTATGTATGTAAATATGTGTCGTGGGTCCAAATAGAATGTCATTTTGGATTTGGACTATTGTGATGGTGTGTTTTACCAAGTTGTGCATTCTCTTTGTGCCCTAGCTTTATGTGCTCTGCAAGTATCGGAATTTATAACTAGCTAGCAAGCTAGGGTTTTGAAATTACAGAAGCTCAATATTTTAAGCAATGAAGGGGGCCGGGAGATTCATTTCCCTCCGGCTGGGCAGCCCCCACCGTGTTATTTTTGTTAATGAAAAGAATAAAGAATGATGATGATATGGCTATATAGGGAACCTAGACGGGATTCTTGTGTTAATATATTGGAGTTAAGTAATGACATGTATACTCAAAAGGGAAAGGTTTTTTTTTATAACTGATCATGGCAGACAGGTAACCCTTAGGAAGCGGGGTTGATGATGATTGATGACCATTAATTAACTTCCACTTTACTGAAACTACTCTTCCCCCAACTACCAACACTCACCTCACCTGCTGATTATCGATATCAGGTTGTTTATAACAAGGTCACTCGTTCAAACTCTCATATCTAACATTAATTAGCAATTGATGTAAAGCACATGATCTCATTTGATCTCTGCAAACTTTAAACTCGCAAGTTGACTTTCGTTTGAAAGATCGTGTAAGCAACTTTTGTTAAGATCGATTTATACATAAACACTTTCCAATTAATCGAGTTATTGAGACAAAAGTTATAACCCTACAAAATAACTTTCTAGCTAAAAACAATTTTCCCAAGCTTTATTTTGTGGTTTAAATAAATATAACTAATCATCTCTTGATGACTTATATAACCGAAAATAACTTCCATAGTCATTGTATAGGAGCGTTGGGTACAAGCAATTAGACTATTCGAATGGTACCGAATGCCCGAGGGATCAGCGATCATTAGTCAATAGCAATGATTTAGGTTTTGATTTCTATACAAGTAGAAGGAGAGAAAGAAAAAAAAAAGTGAAATGGAGAACACATCTCTCACATTCATCCTAGTTGTGGCATATATAGTAGTAGTCATGATGATATATTTTCATTACATGAGGAAAGAGGTGTCAAGCAGCCACACAGTGACTTCTTAGAGAAGTCGCACCCTAGGGGGTTTTACAATTGAATTAATTAATGGTTAAATACACTTATATATCCAAAACTTTCACGCTTGTGTCAATAATATCCAAATTTCTCGAAATACCACTTATATCCAATTACTTCACATTCTTTAACGGTGTTTTTGGATATATATACAAGTGTATTCAACCAAAAATATATTGGAAAATGGATAGATTTAGCAAAGAACAGTCCCACAGCAGGCTAATTTGGTTGGTGCTTGCTGATAAGGCATGCCCCCCACCTTAAGCCGGGCTAAGATCAGGTGACTAAGGGGGGGTTCCTTAGTCACATGACTAAGTAAATCTCAGCCCTTCCATCTCATTAAAATCTAATGGCTACAATTAATCTACTTTAATGAAGGGCAAAATTGTAAGTTCATGATTATTTTTATTTTCAATTATTAAATAATTTATTTCTGGGTCATTCTCCCTGCTCGTCCGCCTCATTTTTTTTTTCCCGGCCGTCCGCCTCTTTTTTTTTTCCCGCTGCTCTTCACTTTTTTTTTCCGCTGCTCTTCACTTTTTGTTGTGGGAATCTATCCCCAAGTTGATTCTTTCCACCAGGTGGAGAGAGAGAGAGAGAGAGAGAGAGAGAGAGTTTTTTTGGTCGGACAAATATTTTGATCGGAAATTTTTTTCCGGCGAACATCGTCGCCGGAGAAGAATTTCCCGGCGACAGTGCTAATTTTGTGATGTTTGTTGACATATTTTGTAATGTTTGTATGCTTTGTTATTTTGTAACGTTTGTCGGTTTTTTTGTAATGTTTGTAAACTTTGTTATTTTTGTTAACCATGTTTGTAAACTTTGTTATTTTTGTGCACCATGTTCGTAATGTTTTTTATGTCTAAAAAACACCCGGGTTGACTTTGGGAAGGAGCCCCTCTATATAGGGATGGAGCCTCCAAAGTCAACCCGGGTGTTTTTTCCCGTTCGTATGGATTGTCGGTCTAGTTTGTCATTTTTGTCCACCATGTTCGTACTGTTTGTATGTCTAAAAAACACCCGGGTTGACTTTGGGAAGGAGCCCCTCTATATAGGGATGGAGCCTCAAAAGTCAACCCGGGTGTTTTTTCCTTTTGTATGGTTTGTATTGTTTGTCGGTCTAGTTTGTATTGTTTGTACAGTTCATACGTTTGTAATGTTTGTATGTTTTGTCGCTCTAGTTTGTATTGTTCGTATGTTTGTATGGTTTGTATTTTTTGTCAGTCTAGTTTGTATTATTTGTACAGTTCATACGTTTGTAATGTTTGTATATTTTGTTGCTCTAGTTTGTACTGTTCGTATGTTTGTATGGTTTGTACTGATTGTAAATCCGGTTTGTATACTTTGTAATTTTTCATAATACCCAAACTACCCCTGCTATTAATTAAATAGCCCTTCCCACTTTTTAACCATTGGATTGAAGTGTCCAGATCTAATGGCTAGGAGGGGCTTAGTCAAGTGACTAAGCACCCCCCCTTAGTCACCAGATCCGCACTCCCTTAAGCCTTTGTTGACGTGTCGTTATCAACGAGACACACAGCTGACACGTGGGATTTGACCAATGGGGGGAGATGTTGACGTTACACCTTCCTTCGAATACTTGTCTCCTCTTCCTCTCCTCTCTACTCTCATCCTCATCTTGCATGGTATTAGTACGTACGTACGATCTCTTTATTTTTTTTAATCCAAATTCATAATTTACAATTGAAAATCAATGGTTACAATTTTTTTTCTGTTTCTTTTTGATGACGAGGAACATCCTCCGGCCTCCACGGTCATCACCTTCAATAATGTTGTAGTCGGACCAAACCCCGAGACCTCCGCCAACGATCCGGACAAATGCCGGGTGCTTCCGGTGACACCATGGAGACGGTGAAAATCGAATCTAGACTTCTCAGTCACAAGTCCATCTCCTTTACCACTAAACTATGTAGCCTTTGACAATCAATGGTTATAATACTGGTATCGTTGCCGTAATTTATATATGACAAGCTAGCTAGTTCGAGAAATGACAGTCTGTCTGAGGACAGTATCTATGTCTGGTCCAGCAACAAGCCACGACTTAAAACCGGTCGTGCTGAAGATACATATAATTAATACTAAGCAAAAGTCCCCATAATTAGCAGACAGTCAGCAAAAGTGATGATTACGTATGTGGTTAAGCCATAATTATCTCTACCTAATTAAGATGCTTGATTAATAGTGGACACTACCGCTGATACATAAAATATTGAAAGAAATATATTAATTAGTGGCCGCTGCCAAACGTAGAAAAGCCCACTAATTAAAAAATATATATACCTTCATGGCTCCATTTTAGCCACGACAAGATCTTCCTTATATGTCAAACGTGTGATTTACTATTTGGGATCATCTACAAAATTGTAAGTACGAATTGTTCCGCTTCTATTAGTTTGAACGAATATGATCACTTGTTATACTTATATGATTGAAATAGGATAAAAACAATCCGACTTCGTATATAAAGAATGAGTCAATCATATATATACTCAAAACACAAGGTGTCTTCCTAAAACCCATTTTATAAAAAATGTCGTATGTCGTTGGATCTCAAAGTGTTAAGAGATTGGCTTTAGTCACACGACATATATTAGGGCTCACAAGTCACAACTCAACTACTAGGTTTGGAGGTCTGATGGTTTTGTACAAATGGTTGGGAAATAAGTCAATAGCATAACCAAAGAAGAGATATCCAATTACAGGCCCAGCCCAAAAAGTGTTAAGCTTTGATGGGCCGACATGGAGTCATTCTGTGTACACGACCCAAAAGAGAGGCCAAGCCCGCGAATGGGGATTTCGGGATGAAAAACCTTTGAAACCAAGGTTGTCAACCCGCGGGTTGACCCACGGGTCGACCCACTTTGACCCTGATCCGGTGAGAAAAACGGGCCGCACGCACCCGCCGGGCCGACCGCTACAAGGTACCGGGTTAGAGGTCAAATTGTGTCATTTTTTTCTTTGGTTTGCGAAATGTGCCTATTTTCCGGTTTTTCTTTTCGTCTAGCTCAATTTTTGGAATGCTAAGTTGAACATTTGAATATTTATGTTATATAAGTGTGTGTGAATTTTCACTATATGTTGGATCTATATACGATATGTTATTTTGGTGTAATATTATATGTTATAACTCATATGTTAGATAAGATTTTATATAATTTATGAGGATAAGTACAATATAATGACTTTTTACATATTTCCGGGCCAAACCGGACTAAAACGGTTGACCCATTAAGCTTTAACCCACTAGCTCGACCGGATCCGGGTCAACCCGCGGGTTGACAACCTTGTTTGAAACCAATATTGCTCATCGAATCGAGGATGCCTGCTCTGATTGTCCGTTTTGCGGACTTCCTGAAACCCAACTCCACTGTCTCAGAGACTGTGAATGGACACGCCGTCTGTGGCAGTCTAGTGTGGATTGTGAGCTCTTCCGGTCAGGTGAGGGACTATCTGGATGTGATTCAAATGTAATTACTTCATTCCTTTCTATTAGTCTCGTATAAGCAGAGTGCTCTGTTTTTCTCCTCTGAGGAAACCCAGCAACTGTGGCCGACGTCGGAGATGAACCCCGGCAACCGGCGGGTAACCCACTATTTGGGTCGCCTCTGTTTGCAGCGATGGCGGAAGCACGAGGAATTAGCTCCGGCGAGTAATTAAATTGATTACCCACTATTCTTAATCGAATCAAGGAATCAGAGTTGGCAGGGGAAGGAATTTTCTTCACTCCGAAGGGTAATGAGGGAAAGAGCAGATACTCCGGCAATTTATGACTGCGGAAGGAAGCAAATGCCAGGGAACTCCGGCGGAGGTTTGGGAGGTAGAAGAAAATCCCTTAGCCGGTGACCAACGCCATCCCCAGCCGTCGCCAACTGCTGCAGGAGGAAGAGGAGCATGCCAGAAGGTAAACGGCGCAAGAACGGGCGACGGAGCAGCGGAAACAAGCGCGAAAAATGGAAAATACGGGCACCCGAAACGTCGAAACGCGAAACGTTTCGAGTCCTCAAAACCAAAATCGAAACGCGATAAATTGACGAGAAAGTGAAATTGACGATATACGATATAAAGCTAAATATCGTGATATTTTGACGATATATTGACTTTTGTGCGATATATTGACTCGGATCTGAACGGCACCATCTCTGCCAAAAACAGGGTGCGGGGAAGTCGCCGGAAAAAGCAGAAAAACAAGCAGAGCCCTCTCCTGCTAAGTGCTAACTTACCAAAGTCAAATTAAGAGCGATTACAAAGGGGAGAGCCAAGTAGAGCAAGTTGGAGAGAGAAAGAACACTGATTTCCGGCATCTGACAGCTCGACTCTGTTTTTCCTCTGCCAACGACGGCGACAGCTGGGGATCAGTTCCGGCCTAGGAGAACTCTGTTCCAGCTGCTCAAGCCCTCAAGTCCGTCGACTTTATGTACAGATAGGGACCATCAGCCATGGAAACAGGGGAGGACAAAATGATGATGCTTGGCTTGCTTTGCTTTGTAGGCTCCCCGGCCCAAACCCAAAGTGGATTCGATTCCTTTCTTGAGCCCTCCAATTTGGTTCCTTGCCGACGGCCGTCCATGGTGCAAAATCCAAGTGAAAGGCTTCACTTGACCCAATCAGAGCTCAAAACCCAACAAAAGAATCTGTTCGTTTTGAAAAAAAAATCATAGGAGAATCAAAGGTGTACTGTGCTGTGAGAGATCAATCACAAAACGATGTGGTAGGTTTTCTCCCATCCTTAAAGAGCAAGTTTATTTAATCAACTTGACAACATGAAAGACATGTTAGCACGGACTAAAATGAATCGATCCTGGTTTTGATATTTATTTATAAAGACTTTCGATTTTTCGACTTATCATTTGTACAAATAGAATGGTAATTAATTTGGGAGTTTATATATACTATCTAGTACAAACTTGACCACATTGTAGCCATATAGGATCATCGATGCCACAACGGCGCAAGCCGTAGCGTAACTATCAGCCATTGTGGAGACTGTGAATAGATAGGAATGCACTACTATTGCTTTCTTTAGAGAGGGACTGGTTGGACATGGATAATGGTGAATAGATGGTACTGCACTATTGCTCTAGAGAGGGACTTATTGGACTTGCGTTGTAGAAATCACAGAACACTAGCGGTAGCATAGTAGTTGAAACTATCAGCCATGGTCGAATTCTTTGGAAAGAAAATGGAAACTATACGGTAAGAAACCATGTACTAGGGTGTCTTCGGTCGAATTTGCGCATTCGCGATAATTCGTAACAGATGGACTAAATAGAATGAAATTTGGGTTTTGAAAAAAAAAAAAGAATTAGGCATAACTCGGAAGAACTGACCAGCAACCTTCACAGAAGAAAAGAGTCAAGATTTATAATATGCTTCTTTGATTAATTCCGGCCAAATAACCCCACATACATATTTATAGTAAAATACTGAAAATCATAATAATAAACCTAAACTAATATTTTTTTTAATAATTATCCTAAGATGAACAAATAATAAGAACCAGTTTCAAACACCCACGCTCCCAAGCATGTACCAACTACTAATAAACTACTTTTCATGTAAACACACTTTTCTACCTAATTACCTTGATCATGCTTTCGGCGCTCCTTCGCCCACCATTCTTGCCATGCTAATTCATATTTCGGGCATAATTAGGTTGTTAATTGAGATATCGCGTAGCAATTAAACGGTCAGATGAACAATTACGATAGAGAAATAGACGAATTTGAGATTGGAAGAGCAAGGAGATGTGCATTTTTATGTCTCATTGAGCAAATGATACATCTCTCTCCCAAATCTTCATACATAATTCATTTACCTATAGAAAACCAGATAGATAGCTACTAACTGATCATTTGCTAAAGCTAGGATCCTTTTACCCCTTCTATGGCCTGAGGATCCTCTGTTTCTCATTAGCCTATACCTTCTCCATTACCCCATTGTTAGACTGTACTAATTTGCTCTAATAGATGTAATAAACTAATACTAACAAATCAAAGAAACAAGTTGAGCCAAAATTCAATTCCCTTTCCCTCCATCCTCTTGTTCATACCATCAATGGACCACCACCTTGTGTCAGTAGCAGTAACTCCTCTGCTAGTTCCTCAGCTAGCAACCCAAAGATGGCAACTTCAATCTCGATCGCTGCATCCGAGACCTCATCTCGATTCCCTCTCCATTCGCCTTCTGAACGAACGAAATCTTGCTCCACCATCATCTCTATGGTGTTGGACTCCACGTCCTTCCACGACTCGAACCTCTTGCACACCCTTCTCGCCGCAGCATCTTCACTTGCACTCGAGACATTGTTGTTACGAATTGATCCTCGCTCCTCCTCGTCGATGAGGTCGGATACCAACCTCTTCATGTCTCGAGGGATGCATTGGAAGCTCGACCTGCTAAGCTCGTCTATCACAAACTGGCTCTTCTCATCTTCCCCTTCTTCTGTTTCCTCTGTTTCCTCCTCTTCTTCTTCGTCTTCGTCATCATGCTCGAGCATTAGCTTCTCGAGCTCGATGGGGTCGAGCTCTGCAAGCCTCTCGAATCTTCGGAGCTTCTGTAGCAGCTGGTGCTTTGCTCCTGGGAGGAACAATGTGAAGAGGAGGAGTTATTAGATTACTTGATGTTGAAGTTTGACTAGGATGTAAGGAAAATGAAAGTGTTGGCTGAAAAGGGAAAGGGGCTTGAATTTTTTGAATGCAGAATTTCAGGGAGCATATGGAATTTATTGCTACTAATTACTTTTTTACCAAGTTTAGTAACTAGTAAGGTGTGAGCAGGGCATTCTGATTGGCCAAACAGAAACCCATAATCATCAAAACAATGAAACATGTCAATTCATTTCACCCCCTGAAAATTTTCAACCTCTCCATCAACTACCATGAAAATTACTTTTCTTACTCAATTAAGCCTAGACTGTAGTATTGCAGCAGACCCAAGTACAAGCAAATTCCAGTTGCTAAAGATAGTAAAAGGAGCAGCAGCATTTATTTAGGTACCAATTGAAGGATTTATTGTTTCCCCACCAAAAGAAAAAAAAAATTAATTCCCCACCAAATAAACAACCTGCTAACAAAGTATAATGAACAAACAAGTACACAAGTGGGGAGGAGAATTGATTGAAGGTTTATCACAGAAGAAGCAAATATGTGGGGTGTGGAGATCCAAAAGATAAGATTTCATGGTTAAGGCTCATTAACTACTATGGGTTCCACTTCCCACCCAATATTTTCAAAGAAAGAAATCAAATTTGATGAGAAACCGATCACAAATGTCCACCTTACGCGCATATGATAATCAAATGAAACATCATAGAAGATGATGCCATAAACGGCTTAAGATACATGGTTCATGTAGATTAAGAACATACTAAAAACTCTTAGTTCATATTCGTTGGCTACCACCAAAACCTTATAGAGTGTATCATACTTCTTGTTAATGTACTTAATCTCATATCATATTTGTCGGTTCGAAAAACCCATGTCAAAGGAGCAATCAGCCCATGTCAATCTCAATCTCAGGAATGGAACCCACAAAAGATTTTACCCAGAAAGTACTAAAATCTATGTGACACCACCAATAATTCTATGGTATGATAACTTAGAAATCAAAATTGTGTGTTAGTTTTCGTACGATGGAATAGTGAGGATGATAAAGACCAGACAAACCAACCAACAAAAAGGACACAAACGAATAATAAAAAAAAACGACTAATAAAATTTGATCATAATAATAAGAACAGAGTAGCAAAAGAGAATATTACTTACTCTGTACAAACGCAAAACTGCACTCCATATCGAAACCGTCGTCCTGGGTTTGATCGTCATCGCAGTAGTCGTCCTCATCATCTTCATCGTCGTCGTCGGCGAAGAGTGGATCCAGAACTGAGACAGGGCTGCATTGTTCCTTCTCTTCTTCTGCTTCTTCTTCATTACCGGCTTGCTGTTTCAGTTTCTTCAAGCTTTCGCCATCGCTGCCATTCTCATTCCCCTGTTCATTGGAAAGTGACCAGTTAACACCAAAACCCTTCTTTCAACTATCCCAATGTTAAAACCTTTTTTTTTTCCCTATACATGAAGTTAGGGGTGGTGGTACTATGGTTTAGGTTTTCCGGTTAACCGGAATTTGACCCGTTTAACAACTTTTATTGGGTTTTTTTTACCGGTTGAATTACACACTAATTGGCTTTGTTTAAACCAATAAATCGTTAACAATTGATTAATAACCTATTGTTTCAATATTGAATAGTTAAGGTTCCTTAACAATTACAGAAGAGAGTATTCCCGATAATTATCAGTTTTATAATTAACAATTCGTTTAACTGATCTCTTCTACCATCTGATATAAAGTTAAACAATGTATAAATTTCAGGCGTCAACTATATTTGTATCATACTCACATTCTCTTTATTCAATTTGGTCTTATATAATTTGGACATCACCTTGATCATATCCGAGCTCCCCTGGCTACCAATTTAGGACTATTTTGGTTAATTAGACTCATAATTGGCGGGTTTTGTTTTTTAAAATGATTGTGGAGATAATCTTATGATACTGTGAGGAATAATTGGTGGGTATTTTGTTGACTTTTATAATATTCAGAAAAATACAGCTACAAAAAGTAGGTGACTCTAGAAAAATACAAAATTGGCAAAGTTTTGTCTCCTATAGGGTAGAAATTATTTTCTATTTTATTTTTATGAAGAGAAAAAAAAACGTATTATCGATGGTTCCAAATGGGAAAAAGATTTGCTTGCCGGATTCGTAATCGGAAAGTACAATTTTTTTACAATGGACATTAGCTAGTGGACTTCAAATGACAATCATACCCACTAATCGTCGGCTTTCACCGTCAATCTCATCAGGGCTACGTACGTAATTTGATCAGACAATACTCCGGCCAAGATTTCTGTTACAGCAGTCTCTGCCGACATCTACTGATCTAGCTAAATAACAAGTCAAAGCTTCCCGCCAGCTAACCGACGGCGGCCACCGGTAAAAACTCGGCGGTAAGGGAATCTACCTATTTTTACTTTAGCTGAGGGATTCATGGAAGAGAGCGAAAAATGGGATGTCTAATTAATTAGTTATAGATATACCTCAGCTTTGAGACGGATTGGAGAGGCGGCCGGCGACGAGAAGTCGGGAGTCCGGCAGCCGGACGACGACGGGCTGGTCTGAAGGACAAAACGGAAAGGGCTTTCGCAGAACTGCTTGTTATCGCAGGAAGCGAATTCCATGATCTCGTTGACGAACTCCATCTCCTCCTCGTCGGACAGGCAGCAACTGCTTCTGCCGGCAGAGGAACAGCCGTCCAAATCCAAATCGGCATTGGTACTCTCCGACCAAACCGCGCTGTTGGGCCCAGTACTCCCCGGCGCCGTCGTCTCGCAACCGCCACGGCCGGTCCGGCCATTTCTCAACGACGGCGAGCTGGACTTTGATTTTGAGCTCTTGGCTGAGGGAGAATCCTGGAAATCCCACCTCAGAACATCCTTCACCGACACCTTGCCGCTCTCCCCGCCGTCGATTTTACCGCCCTTCCGCCGCCCCTGCGTGATTCGCCGGAGCAGAGATCCGAAAATCCCCCCGTTCCGCGCCTTGGCCGACGACCTCTGCTGCTGCTGCTTCTGTGAGATTCGGAGAGCGGCCTCAAGGAGAAGCGACGCCGTTTTGGATCGGCGGACGGCGGCGGCAGCAGGGCTACCGATAACAGGGGATTTGGGGAAACAGAGTGGCGATTTCCGCGGGTCGCCGGAAACAGGGGAATCAGCAGAAAAGGACAAGAAACAAGCGCTTCTCGCTAAGTTTCGGGAAATGGGTCGCCGTTTCTTGACCGCCCCCGGCGGCTGCTGGAGAGATGCCGACGACGACGAGGAATAGCAGTACTGGTGCTTGGCTTGGACTCTGGTTCGGATGATTTGACAGCGGCGGTCGGCAATGTAGTCCTGGAGCAAGAAGGGTTCCTGGTCGTCTTGTAAGAGCTCGAATAAGTGCTTCTGATTAGGTGGATGCGCCATTTTTGTCGGGAACCTAACGATCAAAGTGGAAGGAGGCTTCTTTCTCTGGTTTTGGCTGGCTGGAGGTTGAAGATGATGGTTGTGGGAATTGTGTGAGTAAAAGGGCGAGAGAGGGTTAGAGAAGTGGAGGAGGTAGACGAAGAAAGGATGGAGCTTTTTTTTGTTCGAGTTTGGAGCAGAGCGGAGAAGGGAAGAGGGGATTTGTTGGGAGAAGAAGGGAGAGTTGTGGTTGGGTTCAAATCTGTGGGGGTTTAGTAAAACGAGGCAAGCCGGAGGTTGTGGTAAATAAATACATGAGACCGTATAAATACTATTAATAAAAATATATTATGAACAAAATTGTTGGTATCTGGAAATATATAATAAAATATAAGAAGAAATACATGGCAAAGTGCAACTTGAGGGTCCAGCTAGCTCCATTCGGTAGGTTTTTGTGCTCAATTTGTGAGCTTATTCGTTTTGAGAGCTCATAAGATGTTTTAGTGTTGTGATTTGCAAACCAACTTGATTATTGGCTTATTGGCTCATGAGCGAATATATCTGTATTGTATGATCTGTTTTATTGACAATTCATGTTTTTGTTAAACTTTATATCTCGCTCATAAGATATTTAAGACTCCGAGTATGGGAAAAAATATGTCTCGTATATAATTTAAATGAGAAATTATGCATCATAGCTTGCTTACACGTTAATTACTATGAAAATAAGATGATAGGAGCTAGTTAAAATTTACTTATCAAATAATATGGTGCAACCACAAGATTAATTTAAGATAATAAAAAATTGACAATTATTCTTTCTCATCATGACCTCAATTACATATATGATGGATCTTATTAATGAGTTGAGTTTGAGCCGAACTTGTGATCTTATTCATAATTAAACTCAAATAGAGCTTGTGCCTTGTAAGCTCATTTATTAGTCGAGTTCCAGACAAACATGAATCGAGGTCAAACTCGACTAATTTTTTAATAAACAAAACCCAACTATGTAAACTCGACTTCATAATTCGTTTGCGAATTGCAGCCCTTATTATTCAAAAATAAAATGGGTAAATGACACATTTGGTCACTGAGATTACTAAATCGTGTCATATTTAGTCACTAGAAAAATTTAATATCAATTTTGGTCACTCGAATTACTGAAACAAGTCACATTTGGTCACTCTTCTGTAGCCTCTGTCCAACTCCGGTCACTCGAATTATTGAAAAATGTCACATTTAGTCACTCGGATTACTGAAACATGCCACATTTAGTCACTCTCCCAAAAGTTTCCGTCCAACTACATTAATGGAGTTGGACGGAAACTGACGGGAGAGTGACTAAATTTGACCAGTTTCGGTAATTCGAGTGACCAAAATTGATATTAATTTTTTCTAGTGACTAAACATGACACAATTTAATAATCTCAGTGACCAAATGTGTCATTTACCCGAAATAAAATCATACACCATTCATAGAAGAAATTATGATCAAGTTACTAAACTCAATATGGCCCAATAGGTCAATCAATATTGATTTGATAAAATTTGTAATTATATTTCGGCTTGTAGATCAAGATACAGTTTCGGTACTTCTAATTGATTTATGTAGAATATAAATATCATATCAGGTTGGTTTTGTATAATGAACCAAACCGAACCATAACATTGTTTCTGATTATGTGATTTTCTTTTCCTTCTGCCCTGTTCTTAGAAAATCCTTTTGGGGTTATTTTGAGGAAATGTCACCTTCTTCGTGAGGCTCTAAGACCCAACCTAACTGTTCTAGACCAACAAAGAGTGCCGTTTACTTATTTTATTTAGAAATGGTTGGGAAAGGCAGGTGTCCAACCAAGTTAGAAATGATTACGTAGTCCACCGCCGGTTGAGTTCCGGTGGCTTGTCGGCATGCCGGCGAGAGTGTATGCTGGTTCTCGATTTCCTTTAATTTCTTATTATATAAAAAAAATTTGAAGTTGGAGGTTGGTCATGAACTCATGATTGAATGTGTCATTAATCCAAATATTATTTTATTATTGAGTTAGTAATTAACATGTGTTTTGTATTGTGATGTTGAGGAATTAGGCGGTGAGCAGATATTAATTAGGCTAATTTTGTTTGTTGTATTTGGGAAAATATTAGTTAGGAATTAAGTATGACTTGATATTGAAGATTAATGTGGGAGGTTCATAATTATTGATTGATTGATTATGAATATCTTCTAGAGTTAATGCTAAAAATCCTAAGGAATGAATAATTGGTGCAATATGACTTATATGAAATTATGAATACACCTAATATGTCTTGGAGGTGAAATGCCTCATTATTATTAGAACTAGTAGTATATATATCATCCCATATATATCATCCCATATGAGGTAGTTATCTTTTGATGGGGCATAAGACTACTTTAGTTTCAAAAACTTGACTACCTAAGGGAGAAAAATAATCAAATATCTGACTCTAAAATTCGAGTTTGTTATAAGTTAGTACTATCGTTAATGATTGGTCTAATATTCAAAAGACAAATGTACGCTTATTCAACTACGAGCTAGTGCTCGTTTACATGGATTGACGAGTACTCTTTTTAGGAGCACTTGCCTCTACAGATACTCTCCCTTGACGAGTTGGAGACATCATAACTAATATTAATGGATCAAAAAAACTTCTTAAGCCAATGTGAGACATGTATACTAGCTATTACATCATCCTTTTTAATCGGGTTGCCATGTTTAATCATGCGGTGCGGATGTGGTAAGGATGGAGGCTGTACGCCATCTGGAGAAACAACTAAACCAAATTACACTAGAGGAAAATGATGAAGAGCCACTGGAGGTAGACGACAGCGACGTGGATGTGGTAAGGATGGAGGCTGTACGCCATCTGGGGCTTGTAGGGAGGCTCCTGTCAGAGAAAGAACCAAATATTAAGTCCTTGAAGTACGCATTGTCAAAGGCTTGGAGTTTGAAGAAAGGTTTCCAGGTGACAGAACTAGGGAATAACCTGTTTGCTTTCCAGTTTTTGGAGATGGATGACCGAAACAAGGTATGCTATGGGGGGCCCTGGCATTATGAGAGTAACGCAATGCTCTTCATGGCCAGCTGGTGGATAAAAAAGCCGACGCCAGAGGACCTGCACAAAATGGAAATTTGGGTTCAAATCAAAGATTTCCCAGCAGAATTGAGAACTCAGTCAATGGCAGAGAAGGTAGCAAATCGTATCGGGGAGTTCGTCTTTTTTGACGACAGCACAGAAAAACTGTGGGATGAGTTTCTAAGATTGCGAGTGAGTATTTCAATCAACAAACCTCTAAGGAAAAAACTGAAGCTCAGCGTAGGCGGGGAGCTGAGGGAATTTCAAATTAAGTACGAGAAGCTCCCACTATTTTGTCACTCTTGTGGCAGGATAGGACATGTGAAGATAAGATGCCCCCAGCCGACAAAGCTGGAGGTGGATCCGTTCGGTTTTGACATGCGCACAGCGCCCCCAGCGCCAAGGAATTGGCTGTCCCATAGAGCCAAAAAAGAAGAATCTGACATTTGGAGACAACTAAGACGAAAGTTTGATCAAGAGAGTTCGGGATCGAATTCGGAAAAAGAGACGAACCAAAATGAAGATAAGCAAATGGCAACAGACATACAATCAAAAGGAAATGGTACAGAACACATACCTATGGAACTCGGACAAGACACAGAGGGGCAGAAGAAGGACAGGGATGAGATAAATCAAAGCACAGGCCCTCAAAAAAGCTACACAGGAAAGGGCATACACCAGACAGGAAAAGCAGCCTGTCAAGAAGGAGCTGTTAAGAAGTTTGCGGAGAAAGAGAGGACGGATAGGGAACAAAGGAGACCTGCTGGAAGAGTTTGGAGAAGACAGGAGCAAGGCAAGGGTAGAGAGGCTAATCGTGTGCAACTAACACCTCAGAAAAGGAACAAGGAGGCGGAAGGGTCTTGGGGCATTACAAGGGAGAAGGATGCAGTGTACCTGAAAAAAGCAAAAACATTAGTGTTCACAGAGGGAGGAAAGCAAAATGAGGAAGGGGAGAGGGAAGGAAGGGAGAAAGAGCAGATAGAAAAAACTATGGGAGAGGGGCGAGAATTCAACCAGGAAGAAAACAACAAGGCTAAATCGGATGGCGGAGTGGCGGAGCTTGCGGGAAAGCAAGCCCGCCCAGCCCAATGAGGATTATAAGTTATAACTGTCGTGGTTTGGGGAACACCACGACAGTTAGACGGGTAGCTGAGCTACTCAGAGAAAAGGACCCCGATGTAGTTTTCTTGATGGAAACGAAGAAGCAAGACCATGAGTGGGAAAAGGTGGCAGCTGAACTGGGCTGGAGCTGTAGTAAAGGCGTAGGATCCCTTAACCGAGCTGGCGGATTACTCTTGCTGTGGAAAGAGGAAATCAAGATTACTATCATTGATACAACGAGGAACTACATAGATGCGTGGATTGGAGGTGATGGAGGGGACAGCAAATGGCGGTTCACCGGGGTTTATGGTTGGCCGGAAAGAGAGAACAAACATAATACGTGGGAGATGATGAGTAGACTGCACCAAAGAGACAAGGCACCTTGGCTGGTCTGTGGCGATTTTAACCAAGTATTGGGGTATGAGGAGAAGAATGGGGAAAATCTGCCTAATACACAGAACATGGAGGATTTCCAAGCTTCGCTGGATGAATGCCAGCTTGAGGACCTAGGCTATTACGGATATCCGTTCACTTGGGATAATGGACGAACAGATGAAGGCTTCCTGGAGGAACGGCTGGATAGAGCAGCTGCAAACGAGGAGTGGAAAAAAATGTTCCCTGAAGCAAGTGTTTATCATTTAGACAGGTGGGTTTCCGATCACCTGCCAATCGAAATCGTGCTGACAAATGAAGAGGATAAAGTGAGATGGGGGTGGTATTTCCGGTTTGAACCGTTTTGGCAGCAACACGAGGGCTGCCAGACAGTCATTGAAGAAGAATGGAACAGAGACCCTATGCTAAGTGTAGAAGAACGGATAAAGAACTGCGAAAAAAGGTTGCTACAATGGAGTAGGGAGACATTCGGCAGCCTTAAAAAGAGGAAGAGGAAAGCAGAAAGAGCCCTGGCAACCATTGCAAAACAGAGAAAAAACAGGGTAGTGCTACTACAGAGAAGGGCTTTGGAGAAGGAACTAAATGAAGTCCTAAAGCTGGAAGAGATGTTGTGGAAGCAAAGGGCGCGTGTTGACTGGCTTAAAGAGGGAGACAAGAACACCAAGTTCTTTCATAGGAAAGCTTCGGAGAGGCGTAAGCGCAATACAATCAGGGAGCTGAGAAACGAGGAGGGGGCTGTTTTCAGAGGACAGGAGGAGGTATCTCAGTGCATCACCGACTATCTAAAGAACCTCTTCCAGGCAGGAGTGGTATCGAATATAGAAGAAGTCCTAGAAACAGTGGAGGTGAAGGTCACAGCCCAAATGAATGCCAATCTGATGAGAGATGTGACCAGCGAGGAGGTTTGGGGAGCTTTGAAGAGTATGGCCCCAAACAAAGCACCGGGAGTGGACGGAATGTCAGCACTCTTCTATCAGAAAAACTGGAGCATAGTAGGGGAGGCTGTTACGAAAGAGATACAACAGATTTTCTCTACTGGCCTAGTTCCACACGAAATGAACAAAACGTTGCTGGTACTAATACTGAAGAAGAAAAAGCCTGAGTTTGCAAAGGAATTCAGGCCGATTAGCTTATGCAAGGTACGCTATAAGATATTCTCTAAAGTACTTGCTAATCGGCTGAAGATAATACTAGATGAAATCATCACGGAAACGCAAAGTGCATTTGTGCCGGGGCGAAACATTTCAGACAATATCATGGTCGCATTTGAATGCTTTAACGCGATGAAAAACAGGAAGGAAGGCAAAAAAGGGTACACAGCAGCGAAATTAGACATTGCAAAGGCATATGACAGGGTAGAATGGAGTTTTCTCCGAAATATCATGACAAAGTTGGGGTTTCAGGAAGAATGGGTTAATCTAGTGATGAGAAGCGTATCGACGGTGTCGTATTCAGCTTTAATTAATGGACACCAATCAGAGGTGTTTAGACCTTCAAGAGGGTTGAGACAGGGAGACCCAATCTCTCCCTATCTGTTTCTACTGTGCGCGGAGGGACTCTCGGCACTGACAAAAAGGGCAGTGGAACAGGGGAAACTTCATGGTCTGAGGGTTAGCCGAAATGGACCGATGATTACTCATCTATTCTTCGCAGACGACAGCATATTCTTCTTTGAAGCGAAGAGAGAGGAGGGAACAGTTTTAAGGGATCTACTGAAACAGTATGAGGCAGCATCGGGCCAACAAGTCAGTTTACAAAAATCGGAACTTTCATTCAGTACAAATGTTGGGGAAGAAGACAGGAGCGAATTGGCATTAATCCTAGGCATGACAAGGGTACAACACCATGACAGGTACCTAGGACTTCCTACGGTAATTGGCAGGTCTAAAAGGGCGGTTTTCTCACAACTAATTGACAAGGTGAGAAAAAAGATCAAGATGTGGAAAAGCAAGCTCTTATCGAATGCGGCGAAAGAAGTGTTGATCAAATCTATTGCACAAGCACAGACGCTTTATGCAATGTCGGTGTTTCAGATTCCCTTGGGAGTGATAAGCGAGATTCAAAGTTTGATTGCAGGATTCTGGTGGGGAAGAAAGAAGGAAGAAAGGAGGATTCATTGGCTGAGCTGGGAAAAACTCTGCAAACCTAAGGAAGAGAGAGGTATGGGATTTCGCGACCTACATGGTTTCAATATCGCACTACTAGGCAGGCAAGTCTGGAATCTATTGAAAAAACCAGACAGCCTGGTAGCTCGAGTATTGAAAGCGAAATATCACCCGCATTGTGACATTCTCCAAGCAGAGATAGGGAACAGTCCTAGCTACATATGGCGCAGCCTTATGGCAGCCCAGAAATTGATTAGAGAAGGCACGAGATGGAGGGTTGGGAGAGGGGAAGAGATTAGAATTTGGTGGGATAGATGGATCCCAGCGTCCCCAAACTTCAAAGTGAGTTCAACGGTAGCAGGGTTGGGTTTGGATGCTCGAGTAACAGAACTGATCGATCCGGAAACGAGGACATGGCGATCAAACATTCTACAAGCCTGTTTCAATCCCATTGACAGAGAGAGGATTCTACAAATCCCACTACCGAACCATCCCCTAAATGATAGTCGCTGCTGGGGACATGAGAAAGCTGGAAAATACACCGTGAGATCAGGTTACAAGGTGTGGAAAGAGAAGCAGAACCTAATAGAAGGAGAATCCTACATCCCAGTTGACTGGAAGAGACTATGGCATTTGGAACTACCCCCAAAGGTAAGGATTTTTGTGTGGAGATGGGGATGCAATATATTACCAACAGGGACAAATTTGACGAAAAGGGTAAGAGAGGCATGTGATGAATGCCCATTCTGTGGATTGAGGGAAACACAGGAGCATATCACAAGAGACTGTGACTGGACTGGAAGAATTTGGCGACCAAGTGAAATAGCGGGTCTCTTCAGGCTAGGGGAGGGGAAGAGCAGCGAAGAATGGCTGTGTGAATTGCTAGAGAAAGCTTCGGACGAGGAACTCAGCCAGATATTAATGGCCCTATGGTTTATATGGAAAGAACGGAACAACCACTTATTCAACAACCAAAAACTTGAGGAGTGGGAAGTGATTCAGAGATCGCAACATTACCTGGAGGATTTTCGTCTCTGTCAACAGAAACCTCGACCCAATCGGCAGACGAACAGGGAGTACAGCTGGGAGCGGCCGCCATCGGGTTGGTGGAAAGTAAATGTGGACGCCGCGATCTTGAAAGAAGGAGGAACTGGTCTGGGGCTGGTAGTGAGGAGCAGCGAGGGAGTCTTCAAACTGGGAGCGCTCCATCGGACACGGGTACGGTGGCCGCCGGAAATCGCCGAAGCTCAGGCCATCCTTTGGGGGCTGCATCGGGCGAGACAGCACATTGAGGGGCCGATCTTGCTGGAGACTGACTGCCAAACGATTGTGAAGAAATTGGAAGGGAAAGTGCAGAGTGAATTGGAAATTGGCTTCTTATGCGATGAGATCAAGGAGAAGATGGAAGAAATGGGGAATGTGAAGCTGAGATTTTGGGGGAGGAAGGGGAATGAGGCTGCGCATCAGATGGCTAGAATGAGAGGTCAGTGGGAAACAGACGAGATATGGTTGGACCAAGAACCGGTTTTCATTCACTCGATTCTTTTGAAAGACTGTAACAGTTCCGAACCCAGCTTTCCGCATTAATTAATATTCAGGCAAGTTATCAAAAAAAAAAAAAATGATTAATTAATGCATACTTCAAAACTTCCCATCATTTTGCAAAGTTGATTTACAAACATTTGTTCATGGAATCAGAAAATACTACATGCTTCTGGTCACACATAAAAGAAGTTAATCATTTTCATTATCACTCGCAAATCACAATGCATCATTGCCACTCACTGCTAGCCATTACTTATCGTTACAATTACTTTTGGCCCTCTTACTGCTTGGTAAACCCATAATTGCAAATGGTTTCATAATATAAACAATTAATCAAACTAAGAAATATATACTTCTTTGAACATATCCTTATTTGATATTAGAGGGGATTTGGTGTAACTTAAGTGGGGAAAGAAAATATAATATCATCATTCATGCAAAAAAAAAATTATAGATATATTTGGCTAACGATTCAGAATGTGGACAAATGGTTTCATCATTAGTTTTCTATATATTCCTTCCACCTTAGCCTAGCCTAGCAATGTCAACTGAGAAACGGATTTCTCAACAAACAAACTTAAAGGCCGGTTTATGCTTCAATGGTGGATTCTAGCGACATCCTATGTATTGATTTATTAATAAAATGATTGTAGCTAGTAAAGATCATTTTCAATTAGGTGATTCTTTCTGCATTTGAAAGAGTGGTCATAATATTGACAAAGAGAAATAACAATCCAATAAATTTTGCTACATAGTGATACATACAAAACATTAACTATTAATAAGTTATAATACAATATCGGAGAAGAATGAAATCTCTCGTTAATTAACATGATAAATAGCACTACAACTACTACTAAGTTTCTTGAAATCGTATCAAGAATGTTAGTTATTTTCCTCAATATATCGACTATTAAGTATTAATTGTTTATAATACAACGTTTTGAGCGGTTAGTTTCATGACCTCATAATAATCAGGGAAGATTCAATCCAATTTAGCAAACATATATATTTCGTTTGTTCCTCAGAAGGAAATTAATATATACAGACAGGCAGCCGGTTAATAAAGAGACTGCTCAACGGCTGCCCCCATTGATGATATTGTGATCTTGAGCAAACCTTTTTCTTCAATCCTCAGAAAAGAAAACCAATATAGCTAGTCGGCACGCTCAGCAGCGCGCAGTTAGCAACTTAACATTCATCAAGCAAGGCTATCTAGCTAATTTTTATTTATTACACATACACACCCATAATCTTTAGGGTTTACATAATTTCCCCACCTTGTACTATGCATTTACTAGCAGGATCGACTAATGCCTAAAAGACTGATTTTCAAATGTACATGACATGTAAAAGACTGATTTTCAAATGTACATGACATGCGAGTTATCAAAAATGTACTTTATGTTCATGATTTGCCAATGGAAAAGTACTACAAATACATACCAGTTAAAACAAGATAGTATAGGGAGTAATGATGCTAATCATGCTATTAACATTTTAATATTTCCCTTTTACATAGTTCTCTTCTCATCTATATGTTATGATAATATGTTAGTTAGAAAAACAATGGTGTCGTGCACATTGACCTTAGTGTTCAAGCACATGCCCCGCCATGGGAGTAGATAATGGCTAAGCTAGGTTAATATTATCTACATATGGCCAACTTGCTCGTAACCAAATGTGGATCAAACACGATCCCTATTTCTTGGGAAATTTGCTTTTAAATGGAAGCACAAATACCTAATAAGTCAATTGTTTTCTTGTACCATAGATATTCTACGTAACTATTGAAAATCTACCTTTTTGTATATTCCAACATTAAGATGTAGTTTTGAAGTGTGTTTGAGATACGGTAAGTTTTCTCAATAATTCTTATAGCTCGTACTTACTTTAATTTCGTAGCATGGTATGGTTGTAGTTTGATTTCCCTTTTTCAAAGAAAAAGTAATTAAGATGCCACCATAGACTCATAGTTTGAATATTATATATTTGTGCTACGATATCGTGATCGTTTCTCTGCAACCCTTATTCTAACGACAATGTGGAGATGATGACAGATGCCACACTCTAAATTCGAACTTTGGAGCCGACAATCACCATCGTCTGGGAGGAAAAGGATTGCATCTCTGTCAATACTTTAAATTGTCGATTGACTCTTGAAAGAGGTCCGAAAATGAGTAATATGTATCTTGTCTGCCTTCATGAGTAATTTATGTAAACTCGCTTATATTGATGATTATTATGTAATATAGTATTTTCATAAAAGATAATTATTTTTGTAGCTAATCAACCTACATAATCAACTACACGTTCAGTCATCTCTTACATGTTTATTCCAAGAACATGAGCATGAACTCCTTTGATTATTTTTGGAAAGGCGAATCATTGTCAATCTATGCATTAATTGTTTCTCTTATACCATCGTCATCACAATGTTTGCCACTAACTGGTTGTTTTTTTGTTCCAACTAATACTTTTATCCTAATCCACACAACAAGAACCCAAAGGTAAGTTCAAGAGAAGAAGAAAGGAATCTTCCCCATCTAACCAAATTCATAAAATGACTAATATACATAAGTAATATTGAAGTCCCACTGGCCACTACTGATCTTTATATTATAAATTTGAATCCGAAATTATGTATTAGTTAATGACGATTTTGATAATTGTCCGCCAAATTTATAAAAGATACTATTCAATTATATAATTGGTCAAAAATCAGAAAGTCCGATAATACCATTTGTCATAACACATGTATCATTACATACAAAAGAGGAATTAAAAAGAGACAAAAGCATAAATGTCCAATTTTAGTGTTTGTTAACTGCACATTTAGCCAAAAGGAATTAGCTTTATTGTCTTTTTCAAAGTAGATGGCATATGAAGTTCCCCACATTTATTTCTGGGAATCAAATTTGTTGTGTGTGTATGGTCTATGAGTGTTCTCGAGAAGCCAAAATGCGATGAAGAGAATAATAATAATAATAATAATAATAATAATATCAAGTCTCCCAATCCCACTTTGTTTTACTTGTTGTCAAGGTTGTCAACCCGCGGGTTGACCCGGACCCGGTCGAGCTAGTGGGTCAAGGGTTAATGGGTCAACCGTTTTAGCCCGGTTTGGCCCGGATATATAGAAAGTAGGGCTGGGCATACGGGCGGATCATCCGCGGGTTTGGACCGACCCACCCGCATTTGACCCGAATTTCGTTAAGTGGGTGGGTCTGTGGGTGGATGACGGGTTGTGCTGGGAGCCATCCGCCGGGTGGTGGGTGGATTGTGGGTGAGTGTGCGGGTGACCCGCTCAACCCGACAACAAAAAGATCAAAGTCGTTGGCGCTAGAGAGAGGAGAGTGGAGACGTTAGATATAAACTCGGACTGCTCCTGGAGTTTGAACCTCAAAGCCAACCTTCCAAATAGAGATTCCCTCTTCTTCCCTTTACTTTTTCCTCTAATTCTTGTGCCTAGATCACCGCTCTTTCCTTTGTGGAATTATTTTCCTTAGTTCCTTGCACCTAATAATCGTCTCAATCTGTAGAAAACTCTTTCATAATAGAATTTCTATCCAATTTAAGAACTAATTCGACATTTTTCGCCCTATTTCAACTTCTTGTTTCCCTCGATGATTCTCTTCACCTATTATCATGTCAAGTTGACTCCTTTATATTATATATATTGTAATGTGGGTGAACCCACAAACCCACCCGCATCATCCACCATCCGCCCGACCCAACCCGAGACTAAATGTGGGTGGGTGGTGGGTTAAAAATTATCAATCCGTTTAAGCGCGGGTGGGTGCATTTTATGGTCAAAATCCACCCGACCCACCCAATGCCCACCCCTAATAGAAAGAGTCATTATATTGTACTTATCCTCATAAATTATATCAAATCTTATCTAACATATGAGTTATAACAAATAATATTACACCAAAATAACATATCGTACTTATATCCAACATATAGTGAAAATTCACACACACTTATATAACATAAATATTCAAATGTTCAACTTAGTATTCCAAAGATTGAGTTAGGCGAAAAGAAAAATTGGAAAATAGGCGCATTTCGCAAACTAAAGAAAAAAATTATACAATTTGACCTCCAACCCGGTACCTTATAATGGTTGGCCCGGCGGATGCGTGCGGCCCGTTTTTCTCACCGGGTCAGGGTCAAATTGGGTCAACCCGCGGGTTGACAACCTTGCTTGTTGTTCTTGGCCTCATTATTCCTAAGTAACATTCCTCCTAGGCCCTTGATTTTTAGTGGAATTACCAATTTGGTTCCTAGTTCCTACATTTACTTACACCTACTCCCCAAGTCAACCCAAGTGATAATCCCCATTCATTTCATAGGAAGAGGGGCTAATAGCCCTTATTCTGCCACTTTCCAATGTTTTCTCAACAAATTAACACAAAACACAGTAGTCTCAGAACAAATATTAAGGGGAAGGGGAATCGTAGCCTCTTCTTAATTACCTACTCTCTTAACCATGTAGCTCCATCGCAGAAAGATATACAGTAGACATTGATCGAAATGTATAAGTTCTCAATTGTAAACAAAATCCACGTATAGGGGGACCTAACTGTAAGTTTCACTAAAACTACTGGATACATGCTATTAGGTATTAGAAATTTAGAATTCTTCCCCTTACATTAGCTAGAAATATGTAGTCACAACCTTATTTTTAATTCAATCAAATTACAGGCACAAAAAAGGGGGTCTAATAAGGAAAATGGATTGGGGGGTTGGTAAGTTAGGAAAAGGAATAATATGATGCAATATGGATGTGATGCAGTACCATCCTAATAATATATGTCCCCTCCACTAATATAACTTAATTACAGGTTTAAGTCGCTAATCATTTGGTTTAAGTCGAGTGGGTTCCTCAATTAAGCTGTTCTATCTTCAGTCAATGAGATGCTCAAGAAGCCTTAATGTATGATTAGGTCCTTTAAGAAGCAGGGAAGAATGGAATTGCCATGAGACAAGAAGCTAGCTCAGGTTGCCTTGTTTGGAACTAATATAAATAGACAGCACACCTTTTCCAACATAGGTTTTACTTATTTCCCAAGGTTATGTAACCTCGACACTTGTCTGTCCATCAATCTATCTTGAGTTAACCCTATTCCCATTCCTAGTGCATATTGGTGGTGTTTGAATGACGAGGTACAACTACTCATGACATAGTTTTGTCTCGAATCATTCACCAAATTAAGGACCAAGAAGAAGAAAAGGATAGGATTTGATTAACATGGCTGTTCGTTGCACCATATTTTCTTTATATATTTCATCTTGCATTAATTATTGCAAGATGGATATGTGAAAACTCATTTCCGAACTAACGTAAACTATAACATGTTTACATGTATATATAGTTATATGGTTTTTAAGTATAATAAAATAATTAGACCTGAATCAATATAGGTGTGGATTGATTTGAGAGCATAATATATATATTGACTCAATGTCAAATATAAAACCGAAATTCTTTGTTCATGTCTCACTATCATCATTTCGACCAACTATGTGTATTAAATCATCTGCCACTAATTATCAAAAGAAAAAAGAAAAAAAAATCATCTGCTACCCTCACTAAGGCAGTAATCATTTACGGATCGAGATTTACATTTTTACAGGCTGCACCCACTTTTTGAGTGAAATGGGTGTCGCCTTTATGCCATAAGAAGCAACAACAGCTTGGCATGTCCTTCATTACATACCCACATCATAAGGACAAACAAATCGCTCTACCCAATCTAGCCACCAGTTTTGTCTTTGGTTATAATGAAATACCATCATACCCACCAAAGCAACAAAGTAACATGGGAAACCAGAAACAACACACAAATTAAAGGGCAAAAAGAATAGAAGGCGGGGGATCGGAGGAGAAAGAAGGATTTCCACTCCAGCAAGGGATATATTATTGCTGTCATCCACACCAAAACATTCATTGCTGTGGAGTGGGCAAATAATTCCCCTCTGTTTCAGTTGCCATTTGCTATGGCTAATGGCTGGTGAAGAAAGATGTCCATTGCGGGTTGCCTTGTTCTTGAATTGAATAATCAGATTGTATGATTGCAAAACCATGTGGTGAGGAACACACGCACGTACGTACGTGTTGGAATTAATGTGATCGATCCACTACTGATCTGATGATGAGTACTGACACACAACTGGGCCTTGTGCTTCCTTCAAGCCATCTCCAACAATACCCAAAGCAACGTTAATGGTAAGTTCTCTTCCACTACATGTCGGTACATCGCCTACTCATCATTTAACTATTATATATATACTAGTATTCGTTGCCCGCGCTCCGCGCCGGGACAGGTGTTCCATTGTGAATCATTGATGGTGGAAAACCGAATCTGCATTTTTCCCGATTAACTACCATATAATAGTCCATATGTCTATTGCTACTATCTATATTGAAATTTCTAATATGAATTTTGTGATCATTGGACATCAGACGTTTTCATTTATTTGATAAAGATATATATGTAGTAACAATACTCGTGATGAATGTGAGTTGATTGTAATTAAGTAGTTAATATTATGGTTTTACAGGTGCAACAAAAGTAAACATAAGCATTGACCCAGGCAGCAAGAAAAGAGGCACTTCCTTATCCGTGAGATCACCAGAAGTAGCCGAAACCATATTATTTGAAGGATCCAAGGTGGCCAACACATACATGAGCAATAGTCAGAGTTTAAACCCTTGAATACATGGAATCATTGAACTGAGACAATGGACCTTCTGTTGTACCGCAACTATGGTCATGAACAGTGTTTTGGCGGTTGTTGAATTTCTTCTACAGCTGCCATTGGAAAATAGACAGAAGGCTACAAAAATGTGTTCAGGATCATAACTGTTACACCATTCCATCTTCTGCTTCCATTTATGCCAAAGAAGAAACCAAACTAAAACAAACATAACAAAAAGGAGGAAATTAGGCAATTGAAAATGCTTGTGCTGAATGAAGGATCACACCATTTGATATGGGCATGGTTTCACAGAGGAATGTCATAGCTATATGGTATTTGTATTTTCATGCATGTATTTCAGGTAAACAATACATATGCTGTAAATGAGTAGAATTCAGGTGCTATATTGCAACAAAAGAGTTAATACAACACTGTTATATAAAGAAACAACAAAGTCAGTCATACCTGCATTGTAAGATAATGCACTGCTATTTTCTTGAAACGATAGCTCTGTCTGTGTTGATGTCCTCAAAAGCTTCTGCAAACACAATGTTCCTGGTGTAGTTGTCTGGAATGCCATCGATATTAGATATCAAAAATCGTAGACCATCAGCTGATTTGACTCTAGAAACAGCCACATATAACTGGCCATGACTAAACACAGGTTCTGGCAAATAAACCCCAACCTTCGCAAGTGTTTGGCCTTGACTCTTGTTTATCGTCATTGCATAACAAAGACGTATGGGAAACTGACGCCTCTTAAGTATAAATGGCCATCTCTTGTCTTCCACATTCAATACAATTCTTGGTATAATAACAACATCTTTGTCAAAAGTGCCACCCATAATAACCCCCTTGATAATGTTGTCACCCAATTCAGTAATCATAATCCTTGTTCCGTTGCATAATCCAGCAGATGTACTTAAATTTCTAAGCAACATGACAGGGGTGTGAATTTTCAGCTTTAACTCATGATCTGGTACACCATTGAATGTCAATGCATTTAAAAATTCGATTGGATAAGTTTCACCAAAGTTCTCTGGTATCTCTGTATCACGCTGCATAGAATCTGAGCTATAATAAGACCGAGCCAGCCCTGGTACTTGCTGAAGCATATAGTCATTTATTTCACTGACCTTGACATTTTTTGGGGTGACAATAGCTCTGCAGGTGAGGTATTCTGTGCTCCTGTAGCAATCAGCAAAGTTCTCATAAATCTCTTCTGCAATGGAGGTGATTGGATTGACTTTGGGCTGCACCAAAAATGTATCAGGAATTTCAATCCAGTCAGCAGGTGTGTCATCTTTGAAACGTTTTCCTGGGAGTCTTCCATCACCAAGTGCAAGAACCCATTCCCCAAATGCGTATCCATGAGCAATAATTGATTCATTTACTAATGAGTTGTTGACCCTCATGTTCCTTGACAGTCTGAGAAGAGTGAATGAATTCCATATGCCAGCTCTTGTTAGTGAGGCATCAACTGTTTGCTCTCGACCAGAATCTGGAATGACAGGCAGAGTTTGCCTAAAATCCCCCCCAAACAACACGGTTTTCCCCCCAAACAGCTTATGCCCTGATCCCACCAAAGGTATATTCATCAAATCACACATGGTTCTATTCACAGCCTCAAATGCTTGCCTATGCGTCATCGGTGCTTCATCCCATACAATCAGTGCTGCTTTCTGTATCAGTTCAGCTAGGTGGGTTCCTTTTTTAACTGAGCAAGTTGATGTGTTGTCCAAATGAAGTGGGATTTTGAATCTCGAATGAGCTGTTGTAGCATTTGGCAGAAGAGTAGCTGCAATTCCTGATGAAGCTACAACAATCACAACTTTCGAGATGCTTCTCAGCTTTGCAATGATGGTATTATATAGGAAAGTCTTTCCAGTACCTCCGTGGCCATACAAAAAGAAAGATTGCCCCAAATTTGCATGAATTGAAAGCATAATTGCTGAGTAGGCTTCAAACTGACCTGGGTTTAATGATCGTAGCAGCGAATCTGATAGCTCTTGTTGCTGCAGCACATTAAAATTCAAATGGTCATTGAGTAATGAATTTGTTCCATCATCTGCAGCCGAGTCTGTTGGTTTTGGCAGGTTAAATTGTTCAAGTGATGATGAATAGGATCCCAGCAAAGCTTCTAGTTGATGGAGAACCCAATTACGCAGTCTTTCCTCAGAGGGCTGAAAAGTTGATGAATGAAGTTGTTTTCTAAGAGAGTGAGAATGATCTTCAGCCATGAATCTCCAGCTTGATTCAAACAATTCCAGAGGACTTGGTATCTCACAAAACATCAACATACACACAAATGTACTTCTTATTAAATTTGGCATGCTAGAAGCAGAGATTTCCTGTAGAACTCGAATCCATTCTGAAGAGTCGGATAAAAGTCCCAACTTTTCACATGCTTTTTCATAACTTGGGCAGATTTCTCCATTGATAGTTCTCAAAGCAATGTAACTTCTTGCCCCAGGAACTTTTGTCAGCATGAGTCTTAAAAAAAAGACATCGCCACTTCCAGGAGGAACATATGCAATTCTGCCGACAGCAAATCCTTTCTTACGAACAGTCCACTCATTTTCATCTGCACTCCATGTGTATGCATTCGGTATTTGTGCATAAGTTAGCTTCCTTGCTTCTGGATCTCTTCTATTCAAAGCAAACCACTGTGTGAGGTGTGTCTTTCCAGCTTTTGGGTTCCTAAGGACATTGCGAACACTTGATTGCTTTTTATATGGAACTTTTTGCTGACCTGCTAAATGCACGGCAAGTCGAACAACTGCAGGCTCTCTATGATGTATTTCATACTCGTATATTCGCCATATTGCTTCATAGGAAGATAAGGATCGACAGTCAATATACTCCTGTATTTCATCCCTATTCCTTGCCACATCTGTTGAGGATGTCGGTCTAGAAGCAACAGACTCTTCAGCAACCACCAAGGATCTATCTGGTCCCTTGGTTAAGTATTTGAAAAGATATTTAATAAGAGCTCCTCTATGGCATATCTCAACATTTATGTGTGCCTGCAACAGAACCAACAAATTCCTATTGTAAGGAACTACATGTCTGTTATCAAGAATTGCATCACCCTTTGCCACCTGAATTCCAGTATCTCGACGTCTGTAAATGGCATTTCCAAATTTATCAAACGATGTCTCTGAATTGAATTCTTTTGGAAAGAATTTAGAACACTTCCCATCTTTCATGCAAGGTGCTGTTGAGTTTGCACTCCCACATGGTCCATGGAGCATAAACTTGACGACTGCTTCATATCCAACAGGATCAAGATGTGGATCAGGAATTTCCGCCGAGACAGTCTCATCTATATCAGCCACAGTTTTGATTTTGTCTGGCTCAGCAAGCCATATAAGCAGATGGACATGAGGAAGTCCTCTTTTTTGAAATTCGATAGTATACATGACTGCAATTATAAAAGGAATGCGTGAATCAATCTTATTTCCCAAGAAATTGTTTCTCAAACAGCAACTGCAAAGTCTGATGATTCACTGTCCACATGCATCCCATTGTTAATATATAGATTATTTGTCATTCATTATGGCACTATAAAACTAACATATGAAGTATAATCAGGTCACTAATAAACAACATGTGAGAACTTACTTGCTAAAGTCCTGCCAAAGTAATTTTTTCTTCGGATTTCATCAATCAGCATGTTCAGCTTGACATGGAACACTCGGCAGACCACCATAGGTTTGTACTCAGCACGCAGACCAACTATTTCTTCAAAAGCTGAAGTTATTTCTTCCCATAGTGAATTACATGTGAATGTAATGAATAAATCGGGATTTCCAAAGAACTGACATATTGCCATTGCATCATAGTATAGTTGCTGCATGTACCGCGGACCACCAGTGTACGAAGAAGGTATGATGACATGTCCTAACTTATCAGCATCCATGTCACCCCTAGAGAATGCATCTTGCAAACCCTGATAAACTTCAGCCCTAAGCTCCTTTTGATTGCTTCGTAAAAAGGCAAGTCGATTTAGTTCAATTGTTGAGAATGCATCGACGCAGTAATGTTGAAGAGCCTTCCCACTCTTGACCAGCGTGTGTCCTTCATTCATGCGATATTGCAGTCGAAATGCATAATACTCCCGCTGAGTAACAAACCTCCGTTTAGCTGAAACTGAACAGTACCTATGATCATACGGTATCAAGGGATGATATCCATCTTCTCCATATGGGAATAACAATGGAAAATGAAGCGCTTCAAATTTGGGGTTAACACTTGAAATTCTCTTGAGTCCTTCATCTCTATGGTCTACTATGATATCTCTGTCTTTTCTATCTGGAATGAAATCTCCTGGAATCAGAGCAGCCACGTCACTACTTGTAGGCAGATCATATTGTCGATTTCTGCTTTCCATCCCAAAAATCCTAAGCCGGAGATTTGGAGTGGATGAATGCTGCAGGTCCTGTCTAATTCGCCTAAAGGTCTTGACCAATACATTCGTTTCATCAAGCATCCTCAGTAATGAAGCCAGCAGCTCGGGCAACAACATCGTCTCTCGAGATGCAAAATTGGCCAGCCTGTGATCCAGTTCATTTTCTGGCTCAAATATATATAACTGAGCAAATTTAGGCTTCTCCCCATCCACTGGAAGCAATGAACCAATTCTGTGATAATTCTCGCCACAAATAACCATTGAGTATGGACCCCTACTTGATAGAGACCGAGGATCTAGTTTAGCTCCAAAAGAGGTAAAACACAGTGATCCATTATATGGCCGTATGTTATCCCTAAAATGCTTAGACATCGGTCCTCCATTAAGATCCAACAATTGTGCAAGCAATGGAGGAGGCTGCTGCAAAAAAGGAACACTAACTTTCCCTTTTTGGCAGCACAACACATAAACCGGATTAGATGTGTTTCGTTGACGATCAAGCCTTTCATGATACCAAAACATGGCTCCACAGTATTGACATGTGCATTCTGGTTTCCCTATATTCAATATATCATTGCACAAAGGTCTGCGTGCTGACACAACTTTATCATTCTTATGATCAACAGAATAATAATTAGATGGCCTTGGATTATTTGAGCTTGCCTGATAGGAATCTGGAATAGATTTAGAGCCTTTGTGTTGACCTGTAAATTCCTCTCCGGCACCAGAAAGAACAAATGGAAGCTGATGTGATCTCCTGGTTATTCTTGTATTATCAAGTTCCATAGCTGGAAAAGAGGCAGATGCATTATCTGGAGCAACTGGAATAACTGATGGTCTTGTCCTCTTGTGTTTTAGTAAGACATGAGTTTTTGGTCTTTGTCTCTTGGGAGCCATTATCTGCATTCATTGCATACACAAACAGCCATCCAATTAATGAGAACAACAGACAAAATCCATAAATGCGTATTGAGCAGCCAAATCATTAGGAACTATCTTACTAACCTGTGTTCTTCAACCAACCAGCAAATAAATGCAGAGTCAAGAGGCGTATAAGTTCAGTGAATAAGACAGTGAACAAATGAATGCTGAAGAGTTTGCAGTCACGACTGCAAAAGATAGTTTTGCTAAGTAGTTATGATCACCAAGCTTATAACTGATGAAGCTCTGGCAATAGTAGTGATATGAATAGTACATAAAGCATGCTCAATTACACAAAGCAATCATTACGGTGGCCCATAATAAACCTCAAAGAATGAGATTGCATTAAATGCATTTCTGAGTGTTGATGGCTGACATAAGAAATGAAAGAAGCCGGCTGTAGTTTATCTAAACAAAAACTGACAGCTGTCCATTTAAATTAATTAGGTTCATGCATGTTTCAATTTATGGAATTAGTGTAAGATTACATGAACAACATAGGAGCTATGAGATAAATCAATAGTAATGTTAATACATGAATTTTCAGTCACATGACCTGTGAACCAATTGAAAACATCGAACCTGTAAAAGGCAGGTGGAATTGCTGTACATAGTTTGTGCAGCAAGAAGAGCTTTACTTGTTAGACTAAATAAATTAACCACAATCCATGTGTTTGTTAACAATGGGAGTTCAATATTTTGGAACGCATGAGAGATTGAGTAAAAATTCAGAGGTCTAGTTACAGCAAAAGCATTTCATCATATATATACTTACATAATCCAGACATGGATTCATAGCAGTACATACAGAACCATTTGTTCATAATACCCCTGATACTTGTCCATAAGATAACACACATATATAAAAGCATAATACCCAGAAACTCCTACAAAAGCCTACCAACAACAACCATAAGAGGATTACATTAGTGGCAACCATCAACCACATAGCTGCTTTCTACAAAATAAGGGTAGATATCCCCAACAAAAGACACCAACTTCATAAAGTTGGAAGTAGAACTACTCCTGGACAACATTACCGACAACTAATATGTACATCAAACACACCATAAACTCCAAGCAGCAAGATTCCAATCATGAAACACATCGAAACCAACCTGCAGAACATAGTACAAAAACAATACCATATTAGAGCAGACTATGGACTTTATTTTTTGTAAGCAATTATGATCATGTCACCAAAACTGACCGTTGATTCCGCAAAAGTATTGTTGAAGGCTTGGAGAGGACATTCTATGCATCATAAAGGCGACGCTTGACAGGTGTGCGTTTGCTCGTCCTCACTCCAGTGCCCGAATCTCCAATGGTAAATGGAGCAGAACCCTGAGAATCACCCTCATTATCCTTTGATGGCTTATCATCCAGCTTCTCCAGCTTAATCTTTGCCAAAGGAGAGTTCAGACTAACACAAAAAACACAAATTAGCAACATACAAAAACTTGCTTGGAACATAAACCTAGATAGGAAAGAAGCTGAATAGCTCACAGTTTAGTTGATGGAGAGGAACTCTGCGGACTCTCCTTATTCCCAGCAGGAGAATCCAAGGAACCTAAATTCACCAGCTGAGATGGGTTGACCAAATTTGAGCCCTCGTTAGTCACCACTGGAGAAGGTGTTGCAATAACACCAGCAGACACAACCATTTCAGTAGTTGATCCGCCGGATGCCTCAAGAGTCACTTCATGATCTGCTTGCTCCAGCGGCAATGCATAAGCCTGAGAAACATCCGTCGAATCACCATGAAGAGCACCGGAATCGGTGGTTGCCTGATGGACAGCTACATTGGTATTGACAACCAAAGAAGAAGCCACAACTTGACTGCAAAATGTAAAACAGAAAGAAATCAAGCTTAATAGCAAAGCTCACATGAACAAAAGAAACGATCGAAAGTTCTCAAAATAACCACCTTGGCATTTCAGGTACAGATTGGCCAATTCGAAAAACCGGACTGATACTTTGGGGGAGAGGTTCAAAAAGCTTAGCCTTTCCCTTTGCAGCACTGTCAAAGGAAATCACAACATTAACAATCTGTAGATAGGAACGGGGCCAAATACTAAATGTACAATGACATAATGATAGATAGAAAACCTGCTCGATGATGCCAGAGTAGAACTCCCAGGAGCAACCTGCTGGCTCCCCAATAAAACACCCAATGACGACTGAGAACTGGTTTGGGAAAGGCGAGCCTGCTTTGAGGAATTACCACCCTCTATTGCTTCAGGTGGAGTGGAAGCAGGTGGAATTTCAGCAAGCACCTGAACCCCAGCAGCAACATTTGGGGCAACAACAACATTTGGGGCAGCAACATTTGGGAAGACCCTCAAAACTCTAAATTCTCCACTTGAGATCCCACTGGTTGGCACCATGGGTAGCTTCACTTCAAACTTCAAGTACTGGTCAACCAAAGCGCTCAGTTCTGGCGGGAGCTGACCAGGGCTATATGGATACCTCTGTGCCAATAGTGTTGCAGTTGTATGGGTCAAAGCATTCCCAGAAGCACCGAAAACAATGAATGGAGCTTCCCCGGTTGAGTCCTTCAAAGTTAATTGAATCTTATAACTGTTCAAAGAACAAACATGCACTATTAATTAATTAATTAATATATATATATAACATACCAACAATCACTGGGAAGAAACACACTTATACAGAAAAAGTATCAGAAAGCAACAAACAATAACTAATAGAACAGGAACATACCCAACCCTGATCTGCTGATCAGAAATCTCCCAATGTTCAGGACACCAATAGCCAGTTCCCCTCCATGTAGAACACTTCCTCGTGCACATAGCACATGATGTATAATACCATGGACTTCGAGACTCGACTGACTTAACAAATCCACTGCAGCAATACTTTGTTTCCTAAACATCCACACGGAAAACCAACCCCACACATCACACAAAAGATACAAATCCACAACAACAAAATAATATGTAAGCAAAGTGCATACCACAGATGCTCCTGCATGATAAAGGTCCAGCAGGTCACCAATAGTCTTGGTCCTGTCCTGAGCATCTGCCGCTGCCTCCTCAGCTGTACCAAAATCAATAGCAAGCTCACCCACAGGATTCCGTGCGATTCCAAAGCTGGCGACAAAACAACCCAAAAAGCAGCAGGATGTGTCAAATGGGCAACCCAAACAATTGGTAAATGTAAAATGTGATTGCAAAATCCAAAGAGATGCAGACTGAGCAGCCAGGTGGAGTGCTTCTGGAATTTGGGGGTTCACGGCTATCCTAGTTGCTGATGAACTTGAGCACACATAACTCTCTGCAGCAAGCAAAGAATTAGAACCCAGCAAAACCAAACGCAACAAAAATGACCCAGCAAACTAATAGAGCCACACCATTAACCAAAGAAACCATGAGACTCCCAACAGCGACGATAACTGGTTCAATTAAATCTGCTTGGATCAAAGCAACACGATCAAGAATTCTTGTCATTTCGCTCCAGAGAGTGATTGCAACTGTCCCACCCCTGAGAAACGACCGATGAATTGCAATCAGGCCACAAACAAAACATAGGCGAGCAAGAGCACACTAACATAACCCAAACTCAACAAACACATACACATCATTCTCAAGAATCAAGATCTGCTTGGGTGTGGGACCAGACTCTGTGATCTGATGGCCAATCCCACTGATTGAATGCAAACGCCCAATCACATCTTTGAACAAAACATGCATGACATTAGAAAACGCAAGATAAGTTACGATAATAATCTCCAGCACACCAAACGACCAAAACATACAAAAAGGGTAACCGATGGTTAAAAAGAACCTGTAAGAACAGCATGATTTCCACATCTATTTTTCAGCTGGGTGTATATCATGACTTCAAAAGAATCAGTAGGAAAACCAGCTGCTGGCAGAGTGCACAGGCGGAACTCCGTGGATCTTGTGACCCTAATGGTAAGATCGAAAGAGCAAGCTCTATAAAGTCCCTTCGCCGAGACCAGGCCGAATCGACTGAGGACATAAATGGTGCCGACTCGAAGATAACGTTCTGTATCCGCAGCCATTTCCGGGTCAGCAAAAGATTGTATCAGCATTCCCTACACAGCACAGCAGCAGGCAAAATGCGACCCATGAACATCAGAAAACAGATCAACAAACCAACCAGCAACAAAAGAAAGGTCCCAAGCAAACCACAATCGATCCCAAAAAAGGATCATACCAACTACAACGCAAATAATGAGAAGAGGGAAAACAACTACCCAAGGAAATCATCATCGCGGAAGAAAAAGAAACAACCCCAACCAAACAATTTCACCAAGTTTTGAGTCCTCACCGTCTGATCAACCCATAGACAGCAATGGTTAAAAACCCTTGAACCCGTTGGCGTCTTAGCAAGCCACATGTGGAGTAGACGAAGACGAAGAGTAACATCCCGGCTGGAGCCTCGGAGATTACACAGGAGAGTCGAATCCATGGAGACTTTCAGAGCAGCAGAATACAACAACCAGAAGAGAGAATCGGAAAGCAAAAAAACTGAAACAAAGAGTGATAAAGTGAGGTCGGTTTGGGGGCAAACAAACAAATAGGAAATATAACCACTCTCTTTCCAAACCACACCTCGCACATAACCCAAGCACTCAGGTCCCTCACGACTCTCAGGGCAGTGTAATGATCACAAAACATAAAATACCGAGCTTGTCACAACACACCGCCAAAAAGCATTCCACCTTTCAATGAAAGCAAAGATGGGGGTTACATCAGTCTCTCCCTCTCCTGCAGCCAAAGAAAAACAAAATATCTCCTGACACACCCCCTCCAACCTCTCCTGCAGCCAAAGCAAAATGGGGTCACGTCAATCAAAATGGGAAGGGGCCAACCCCCTCCAAACTAAAAGAAACCCAAAAAGAACCGGTCCCATGGAAGGATCCCTGTGACCAACGGTGAGAGCGCCACAACTCCACCAAGACCGTCTAAAAAGAACGTGAAAAGGCCAACTAAATAGATCCCATCAGCAGTTCGATGGAGACCAGGCCCAACCAGGCGAACCAGATGGTCCCCTGCACCCTCCCACACCAGATTCATCGCCAAGCTACTACAGTAAAGATGAGTCTAAATGACCAGTGAAAGGTCTCTACGTATACAGTAAACGGGTCGTTTGTGGGTGGAGACCAGGCCCAACCAGGCGAACCAGATGGTCCCCTGCACCCTCCCACACCAGATTCATCGCCAAGCTACTACAGTAAAGATGAGTCTAAATGACCAGTGAAAGGTCTCTACGTATACAGTAAACGGGTCGTTTGTGGGTTTTATTTTTTTAATATGTTAGAATCTCTATCGTTCATAATAGAGCTCACTTCACTCTGTTACTAATCATTGATCACTTCATACAATCCTTCTTGATAAGAATTTAGTAACTACCTTCCAAATATTGTGAATCTTTTTCGATGAGATGGTATCCGGAGTTTATGAAAATTTTCATAGTCAATAATAGCATCTTTTTGTGTGTGTATGTATGACGAACAACGTTAACACATCCAACCTATATGAATATCTAACAAACTCATGAGAGCAGACAATTCGAACTTATAGTCATGTCGATGGTCAACAAATAACTTTTTTCCTCGTAACAATCGGCTATATGAATTAAACCCAAAAACACATCATGACAACCGACATGCCTTCTCACTCGAACCACCACTGAATGTGAATGGTGTCATTTATTGTAGGGGACTCGTCGAGTTGAGGCTAACCAGCCAGGACTGGAGGGACCATTTTCTCGGTTATGCATATGAATATGATGATTGATTACTGAGCTGTGCATGGACCATGCTGATCCTTTACTCTTCCTTCCAGTTTCATGGGTTGCCCCAAAAAGAGGTACACCTACTTGTGCATGTTTCACGCTACAACTAAGCCTCTACCATATTCCAAGTCCAACCAAGCTTACTCAGCAGTCAACACCGACAAATGGGTCACTATATTACATAGTACTAACGGGCTTGCCATATGATTCGGCCCAGACTAGTAAAGCAGTCGGCCCAATCCAGCTCTATGGCTGAATCACAGTTTCATTCATCACTCACCGCCTAATTAGTAATTTGACACGGAGCCCTTTCTCCAAGTCCAAGACTAAAAAAAGACATATGACCATTCAATTGTACATAACATCACGGAACTGAACCTGCATGTCCAGCAACTGCTTCTCCGTTTTCATCAACAAGTAGTCCTTCACATTCTGAACTCGACGACTTCACCCCATCTCGATCATGGTCAGGAACTGGAGCTTTCTCACTGTTGAGAGTCGAACCAGCGAGTCACCAGTTAATCACCCAACCAATACGAAAAGCTTTCCATATAGAGGGCAGGGAACAACCGGATCAAAACTTACTTTGTGGAGTAAATGACTAATCCAAGAATCACCACTGCGAAGGCAAGAAAGTAGAGCCAGTCCACCTGCAATGTTCTCAAAGGCTTGTAACCAAATGCTCAAACCTAACTCCCTACTGGCGGTAGAACGATGTAGACAATGACACCATTACTGACCTTCTGATGGTAGAAAATAGTTCGGATTACAACAGCCCACATGTTACTAGACAGGCATGAGAGATTCAGCATGGTGGCTCCACTCAACTGTTCAAGACAACAAAACAGATCATCCCAACTAGTGAGCACCATGCCTGGCTGGCAATCTAAAAGCTTCGCATTCACTATGACAACGACGGAGGACCATAATTAAAATTCAGTACCTTGAGAACGTACAGACCAATGGAGGATTGGCAAAAGACTGAGAGGGTGTAGCCAATGATGGCCCATATCTGAATGCATATAAAGCAAACAACAACAGGTAAATATACATCAGAGCGAAACGTCCATAGAAGAGGATAGCATCTGTGATGTGATTGATAAGTTACTCACCATATCAATGGACCAGTTCAAAGATTCTAGACCCTTCAGCTCAAATACAGCTCTACAGTAATTAACAAGGTAGTCATGGAAAACTTCGTCTGAACCCTATGAGGTCCCCTTCTGAAGAGATCACTTACTACGAATTTGAACCATATTTCCTGGATAATTAAGCGAGGCCAGTTCCTACTGCAAGGATACAGCTCAACCAAACTGCATAGCAACCCAAAAACATTGATCATCGACAGCATCTCCATCTCAATCTGTCCTCCGTCTTTCACAATGAACTCCTGAAATGTAGGGAGAAGTAAAAAGGGAGTTGATCTTGCAATTCTAGTGGCATGTCACTTGTAAGAAAGGAGAGCATCATAACCTCGCCAACGTTGGCCAATGCAAAGAAGATTGTTGCACCAATAACCAGTGCATCACCAAGAAGAGGCATTGAGCTTCCTGCAGGGTTAGGATACGCCATTAATGCTGACGAAGGGTAGAAAAATGGTACATCAGGAATAGTTTTACCTCCTCCGCTATCCGTCCAAGCATCAGATAAGATCACCAGAACAAGGCCAAGAACACAAAGCGCTGAACCAACCAACTGCAGGATCGAATAGCGGGTGCCCAGCACCAGCCAAGTGAGAATAATGACCCATGGTATCGACCAGCATACCAGCAATGTAATACTTGTAATTGAGGAGAACTGGTACGCTTTGTTCACTGACACCACAGTAATTGGCACCAAAGTCGTTAGTGTCTTGTTTGCAGTAATCATCAGATTCATGAACTTGGTTCTACCCAGTTGGACATTTTGATGTAAGAAACTGATAAAAAAAAAGTGACGTACACAGAAAATTCGCCTGCACATCCAGAAATCCCAAGAGGAGATACCAATACCAAGAAACCTGCAGATTCCAATGTTCAGGAGATAATCCGAAGATCTATTAATGCCAAGAAACACAAAATATATTATGTTGACTAGCTATGTTCTGTTACCAGTAGCTTATGGCGTCGGTGGAGCAGTATGCCACCGTATATCAGTGCCAAACTGAAGTAACTGAAGCATCCCTGAGCTACTGGAGCATCGACACCTGCTCCATCATTTTCAGAAACAGAATTAATATGACACTTGAATGAACGGTAAGGAGAACTTATCCGGTTAATTGAATGCAGACCCAGAGAAACGAGGAGGGAAGAATTGAAGCCAGCAAGCGCAACAGTGAAAGAAACAGCCTGACCCAACACCATTGCCCACCATGTCCTCTTCTTCATTCTCCACCGATCCATAGCTTTCGCAACATTAAACTGCAAGTACTTTCGTAATGATTTTGAGTGGGAATAAAATGAGTGATTGACATGCTAATCAAGAGGGGGCCGCTGACCAGACAAGAAATATCAACTGAAAGATTTGTGTGGCCTAAGATAGATCTCTGGTTCAAATAAAGCCAATCCGACATATTAACTAAGCATTCTTGATCACTCGTTTCTGGGTCCACATGAAGAACAACGAAAAAAAGCTGACCACGTGCACAACATGGAGAAAGTCAGCAAAGGGAAGAGAAAACTCCTCAAGCAAACAAGAAGTGTGTTCGATGAAATTTTTACAGAGTGCTCAATGAAAATTTGCTAACACATTTTATCCCAGCCAGGTTCATCTATTCCCCTGCACTTCAAAACCCAGAAGAGCCTGGCAACCAGATTTGAAATTGATAGGATTTTTGAAGAGACTGGCAACCATACCTGAAGAGACTTCAGTAGAGTTTAATAGTTATTGAAATGATGGCTAGCTTAGAAGACTGGTATTTAGAGTGAAGAGACTGGCAACCATATCTGAAGAGACTTCTGTATAGATTTATTCGAAAAGATGGCTAACTTAGAAGCCTGGTGATTTGGAGCTGAGCATTCCTTTACAACAAGGCTTCTGAATGACATTATGCTTTTATCTTTGTCAACAGAATGCAAGGCAGACTCTAATCATCTTCGACAATTTCTCTGTTTTGTAATTTCTAACTACTGATACTGCGGATGTCCGTTGAGTAGTGATACTGATGAGGTCCTGAACCCGTTTCATGGAACTAAACATTGATTTCCAGCAGCAACTGCCTCTGGATTTTCATCAACAACTAGCCGTTGGCATTCTGAACTCAAATTCTCACTGTCTACTTCATGCTTAGAGACTGGGTCCTTCTCACTGTTAAGAGTCAAAACGAGTCGCTCACTACTAACACGTTGCACAAGCATCTTTCATAAGAAGAAAAGCAGATCAGAACTTACTTTATGGCGTAAATGACTAGCCCAAGAATCACAACTGTGAAGGCAAGGAAGTATAGCCAGTCCATCTGCAATTGATAGTCTCAAAGCCATCACTTTGATGACTGCTGCAATTGCTACCTCAAAACCATATGCACAAACAGACACTATAAGTCTATTACTAACCTTCTGTTGGTAGAAGAAGGTTCGAATAACAACAGCCCACATATTGCTAGTGAGGATGGAGAGATTGAACATTGTGGCTCCACTCCACTGCATAAAACACAATTCCTGCTGATCTATGGAAGCTGTCTTTGATGTGAGAATGATGAAGACCATAAGGAAAAAGATACCGATACCTTGAGAATCCAAGGAATCATGGAGTATGAACAAAACATCGAGAGCGTGTAGCCAGCAATTGCCCATATCTGAAAGCACATACAAGCAAAATGGGGTTTATTTGTAAGACATAAATGAGAGTCTGGGTGAAAATATAGTTACATTACTCACCATATCTACAGACCAGTCCACTGACCCTAGACTCCGCAACTCAAATGCAGATCTGCAATAACGTAGTTATGGAAAACTCGTTTGAACCAAAGGTGCCTTTCCCTTGAAGAAACCACCAAGAATGTGATCAAAAGGATACAGCTCCACCAAACTGAATAGAAACCCAAAAACTCCGAGCATTGACAACATCTCCATCTCCATCTGACCTCTGTCCTTCACAATGAATTCCTGCAAATTTCAACAGAGAAGTGAAGTACAAAAATGGGGTGATGGAACAATCTAGAGAAAAGAAAAGACAGCTTCCAATTACCTGACCAACATTGGAGAAAGCAAAGAAAATTGATGCCCCAATCACTAGCGTGTCGCCCAGAAGAGGCATCGAGCCACCTGCAGAGTTGGGAAACATGTCATTAGTCCTACATGAAGATCAACTAGAGAATAAAACGGAACATCAAGAGTGATCATCTTCTTTTTTTCTTCACCTCCACCGCCATCAGCGTCTGATAAGAGAACTAGAGCAAGACCAACTAAACAAAGCGCTGAACCAACCAACTGCAGGATCGAATAGCGGGTGCCCAGGAACACCCTAGTTAGAATGATGGCCCATGGTATGGTAAAGCAGACCAACAGTGTGACACTGGTAATTGACGAAAACTGGTACGCTTTGGTCCCTGAAAAAATCACAGTAGCACGCAGAACTAATTCTCTGATTACTGAATCCAAAGGGAAATTGCAGGAACTGGGTTGTTCTCAATCATTACAAATTCGAGCTAAGAATAGAAGGAAACTAGAGCTTAAGCTGCTTACGTAGAAAATTGGCCTGCACTTCCAGAAATCCGACTAGGAGATACAAATACCAAGAAACCTGCAGTTTATGGCGCCTGTGAAGCAGAATGCCGCCGTAAACCGTGGCTAAACTGAAGTAACCGAAGCAGCTCTGAGTTACAGGCGCATCAAAACCTGCCAAAACGAGACTATTCAGTACAACAACAGACCGGGGGGGAAAAGAGATGCTGAAATGAACAGTAACCCAAGAAAGTCGGCAAGGAAAAATACTGGAGAGTTGTGTACAGACCCATAGTTGCTAGGAGAGAGGTGCTGAAGCCGCTGAGAGCAAGGAATAGCGAAACTGCCTGACCCAACAACACTGCGCACCATGTTCTCCTCTTGCTGCTCCACCACCCCATGCCTTTACGATATCAAACTGCACACGTTCTATCTTTTGGGTGAATCGAGGCAATTAATCGAACAGAGAAAGAGCAAGGAAGATCAAAGAGATGTTGAGACTTCAGTGGGTGGGGGTAGCTAGCTCTCTGTTTGAGAATTGAGATGCAACCCGCCGGATAAATTTAGCATGTGGGACCAAGGTCAGTGGATTCCAGTCGTCTTCTTTTTGTCATTATCGGTCAATCGCGTACTGAAGTTGGGCCTAATACGAATGGGCCCTTTCAGGTTGTGGGCCGGGTTACGACATTTCGGCCTGAGACGAGATAATGAAAACGATTTGACTAAAGAAAGTCTGAGACGCGATAATGAGAACGATTTGTCGAAAGAAAGTCTGAGACGAGATAAAGAAACTAGACCTTCCAAACCTCTCGTTCATCGGTTAATATTACATAGTTAAATTCCATGTTTTACCACGCAGATTCAAGTAAATCAACTGGAAGTTAAAAAAAAAACCAGCAAAATTAACCGACAGTAAATTCCCACTCATCAAATTAAACGAGCTTAGGATCCATTTCAACCCTTGCGACGCCTTCCCTGCCTTCGGCAACCTTGGGCACCTCCACCTCTCCGACCACAATCCCGGCGACGTCGCTCCTCTCCCCTTTCAGAATCCTCTCTTCCTCCTCCTCGTCCACGTAGTTCGGATCCTTCTCGTCGATCGCGGCGGGGACGGGCTCCATCTCGTTCTCCGCCAGGTCACCGGGACCCTCCCACGTGTACTTCCCGCCGTGGCCGGACTTGGGAGGCGGATTCTTGATCCCGATGCCGTCCACCGGATGGCGGTCCATCCTGTGGACACCTTTGTCCCTCAGCTTCTTCTCCACGTGCTTGATGGTGTCGATGTTGTGGGTGGACAGCTCCGTCTTCTCCACCCGCTTCCGGCCTTCCTCGTCGTGGCTCACCGCCCGTATCACCACTTTGTCTTCCTTGTCGTTGATCGGCTTCATTTTGTTCTCCACGCGAATGTGTATTTCGGTATTTGTTTCAGCTTTGGTTACGGATTGGAATGGGATGTGGTCGGGAGGCTTTATAAAGGTTGGATGGATTTGGCGGTTTGGGAATCTAGAAATTGCTGGAAAGTGGAAAGGGACGAGAAAGGAAATTGGCGGGGGAGCTAGAAGGTTCAGGGCGACGATGACTGCATACTGCGAGTGCCACGTGTCTTCTAGTAGCCTTGAGAAGCATTCTTTTTCTTTCCTTACCGGGTTGGCTGAATTGCACCAGACGCCCATTTTCATTTGGGCTTTCTAATTTGACATTTCTTATTGAAGATGAGCCCAAAACCGAAAATGGATTTTTTCACAACAAAATCTAAGAATAAAAATTGCTTAATAAACATATATGTTTAATAATCCTATTTTATATAGGGATTCTAAATAGTTTTAGGATTATTCTTTCCATGTTATATCATGGCTATCTTAACTTTTCTCAACTTAGTCGCAAATTATATTTTAAACCGTTGTGAAATACGATTAACATGTTAAAACACACATAGTTTAAAAAAGAAATTTGATAATATAACATGTTCTTATACTCACATTCACTATTAAAATTATAAATATATACTATTTAATAATGATAATTAAATCTTTAATCATTACATAGAACTATAAGATTGCTTATGTATTAGATGGTGGAAGCTACTAATAACCAAATTCATCATGTTTTCTGCATTCAATTGGATTTTGGCTGGATTAAATGTTTTATTGTATTACCCACTTTGAAATTGATTATAATTCCAATTCATACTTATATTATACTCTTTGATTCATATATAACTAGTTATAATAATAAAGAAGAACTTGATATTTCAAAAGGCACATTTCAAATCAATTCATATAAAGGTTACAAAAACCATGCACTGTAAATTAAGTTACTCAATTGTAGATTCATTAGCTATCAAATCATTAAATCACTCAACGTCTAAACTATGGTACAACAACAAACATTATTACTAAAATATTTCATCCACCAATATCTTATCTCTTACAAGACTCGGTTCATAAGGTAGTCATTCTCCCTTGTCAGCATCTTGATAACCTCCTTGGTTGCTTCATCAAAGTCCCCAAAGCACCCCCAACTCATTCTTAGCTTCTGGGAACATCTTCCTCAATACTATCATGATGGGGACGTATTTCTCTTCCATAAGAATAACGGTTTGGTGCTTCAAATATTGTTCATCAGCATGTCTCACTCGCCACAATGCGTCGTTACTGCCTTTACCCTTTGTAGTTTCTTGCGGGGCATCCAGAGCTTCAACAAAGTTCTTAAATGAGCCATTGGAGTTCTTTGAGTAACATATTGTGCACCAACCTGCAGAAGATGAAGATATACGATTGATATGATTTGAGAAGTGAGAGTGTGATTGAATTGGGGGCTTTTTAAGAACTATAATCTTGAAAATTTCATTCAGCATATTTTATACATGCAATTAGTATGGGGAATGAAAACTCTCCTTGATTGATATGATTTGAGAAGTGAGAGTGAGATTGAATTGGGGGCTTTTTAAGGACTATAATCTTGAAAATTTCATTCAACATATTTTAGACATGCAATTAGTATGGGGAATGAAAACTCTCATTGTTTGATGATCAATCCTGCCATTAAGAGTCATGAAAATTCGATTTGGCATGTTGGATTTAAAGTTGCATGCTTTGGATATTTTCATGAATTTCAAACTACTTGTATGTCGACTGATACAATCAAGTTCAACCGAATAAAACAAAAAACAATTAGAAGATCAACAGTATGAAGCTGTAGCCCAAACCGGTCAAAATTGATCAAACAGGGAAAAGAGTGATCGACCTAAACAATCTTTTTTGTCTCTAACCAAAATGGCATCGGTTCAATGGTATTAAGTAACAAAAAGAAAGAAATTTATCATATTCAAGTATGTGCATTAAGATTTAAGATGTAGATGTTATTTATTGGATTCAAGTATAAACATTTGAATGTTGATGTTAAATGTTGTATTTAAATACGATTTTTTGTCCTTTTTTTTGTAGTGTTGTATCTTAACACTTGTGAAATACGATTAACACGTCAAAACACACATGTTTTAAAGAAGTAAGTTAATAATATAACATTTTCTTATATTTATATTCACTTTAAAATTATAAATCTATAATATTTAAGAATAAAAATATATTTAAACATGACATATAACTATAAGTTCGTGTACGTATTAGATTGTTATGTTTCATACCATATTTTACAATATTTAATGTTGATCTAGTAAAATTTGGCTGGATAAAAGAATTGGTCAACGGGTATTAAAATTTCCTAATTACATGTAGGTAATCAAAGCATAATGAGTCTTCCACATAAAACCACTTCATCATGATTTAGGAGGGACTTAATGATTTTTGTGTTATCAAGTTCGATATTGTATTTGCATAAGTATTTCTGTAATGAGAATTACGATATGTTTAGAGTCAATTATAATTATATATAATTACATTCCATAAGCACAAATGTTTTGTAAAAAGTAATTAATTGTTTTGAATGACACAACTTTCAAATCCATGCATTGTCGAATGAATTAATTAAGAAGTCATGAACTGAAAATTAAGATACTTAATTATATACAGATCCAACTAAATAAATGACCCTTACTACTAACAAAAACGGCTTGCTTAAAACTCAAGGAACTTACTCTTTCTTGTCAAGCTCTTGATCCTCATCTTCGTATCTAGATCCAAGGAAAGGATGTTCGAGCGAAGAATGAAGTTTGTTGGAGAGAAGTGTTTGGAGAACCAAACCATCATTCATCGTGAAAACAAAACCATCATCAAGATTAATGATGTTTTTCTTCACCAAGCACTTCTCTCCATCAATCATCGCTCTTCGCTCGACATCGCTATGGCCTCTACCTGTCGGAGTATCTTGAAGGGAGACCTAAGCATCATCAAAACTCTGCATGAGCCAGTGTAGTCTTATAGTAACACATTAAGCCAACTTGCACGAAAGGACACAATTGATATGAGAAGTGAGAGTGAAATAAAACTGGTGCTTTAATTTGCATGGGCTTTTTAATGGCTACAATCATGAAATTTTCATTTCCTTGCTACACTATACATTGTCCGTGAGGACCGAGGAGTCATGGGAAAATGATTGACATGTTGTATATAGATGAGTTTGTTGAAGTATGCATTTAGGGGGGTATCATATGACGTACGCTAGGAAAAGTTTCAACCTATCTATTGACAGTGCTGCAATTTGCTGCTTTTCATATGTAATTATATTACTAATTTTATAATAGTGCACCAGTACTAACGATAGCAGTAGTCACCATTTTACTTAAAATGAGTCTGAATTGAAAGTAAAAGTCGTCATAAAATATTTTTCTTAAAGATTTTGTTATAAGTATCCTTATTAATATTTGATATTTTGAAAAAAATTATAAAACACGTTAATCATTCAAACTATCAAAGTTGAGATCTAAAACGAATAAGTTTTGAGCATTTAAAGATTTGAGAACAAAGAATAAACAATTAGAGAAGTAGTGTGTTTATTATACTTTGATTTCATTTACCTATAAGTTATAGTGTATTTCATAGCTTAGAACGTATGTTTTTTTTTATAGCATTAGAACGTATGTTTATATGTGGACTTTACGAGGCACATGCCAGTGGTTAACAAATAGTTAGTGAATATATACAAATATTTCATAAGAATCACATCAAACATTTATAAATACCACTACCGTTATAGTAAATTATCTTCTAATTGTACATAAAAATTCTAAATGAACAAATTCAAATTTGAAAAAACAAGAAAGTGAATTATGCACTACTTCTTCTATGTCGTTGGACTTATCCACAAGGGATTTTTTTACGGATTGCAAGGAAAAATTAAATATGTAACGAGGATTTGGTGGTCGATAAGGAAAAGGGAAAGTACGTTGGCACGCTAGGGTTATATATATGGACGTTTTCTTTCTGTCCTCAATAGAACACCGAAGACGTGCCGTGCCGTGCCGTGCCGTGCGAATCAGAACTCTCTCTAACGAATTGTCTAGAGAACACAAGATAGGGATAGAAAGATCCGCCCGCGGCCAACGAGAAAGAATGGCGCCCGACGGCTCTGGATTGAGTAGTAGTAGTAGTAGTATCGATGTCGACCGGATTAGCGAATTGCCGGATGACATCCTCGGCAAAGTCGTGTCCATGCTGACCCTCAAAGAAGCAGCCGCCACTTCGGTCCTGTCGACCAGGTGGACAAAGTTGTGGAAATCGTCCGTCACGGTGCTCAACTTCGACGCCGGAGAAGTGTTTCGTGGGATCGCATGCCTCAACCCGCCTTACTCGAGCGACGAGGAGAGGGACACGTGGGTGCAGGAGAAAAGGCGTTGGTACAGAGTCCGGATCTGGTGACTAAGGGGGGTGCTTAGTCACATGGCTAAGCTCCCCTCAGCCCTTAGATTAGAATGGGTAGATCTAATGGTCCAGATGAAGGAAGGGTTAATAATTAATCAGAGGGGTAGTTTTGGCATTTAAAAAAAATAATTAAATCCTGTTTTCCATTTTATTTATTTTTTCCTTTTTCCCCTCTCCAATTCTCTCTTCCTTTCCCGTTGTATTGTCCAGAGAGAGAGACGAGGCTTCTCCAGCAACGGCGAACGGCGAGGCTTCTCCGGCGAACGGCGAGGCGATTCTCCAGCAACGGCGAGCCGATTTCTTCCCGACGAAGCGCGGACCTCAACAACCGCCGGAGGCAGCTCCCCCCATCCTCCTCCGCCTCGCCGAAATGGTGGTCCCCGCTCTTCGGCTGGTCCTCCGAGCCGGACTACGTCGGGACGACGCCAGCGAGCCAGCCGGCGGCCGATCAGGACGAGAATCGGCCGGATCTGGATGCGAAGCAGGCCAGATCTCGATTCTCCCCGGGCTGCTTCACCGCCGAGAAGGCCAAGCAGCTCCGGATGCTGACCTCGGGACGTCGACGCACCACGACGCGATGTACCACTCCGCCATCGCCTCCCGCCTCGCCTCCGACTTCAACAGCAAGAACAGCAACAGCTCCTCCTAGCCTCCGCCTCGCTTCGCTGTTCGATTTCCCCTCTCACGCTTTGTCCCTCTCGTGTAATGTAATCTCGATCGTGTTTTTTTTCGAGTTTGCGCTGTGTCATTGTCCGTCTCCGTCGGCGGCAAAGTCAGTCCGTCTCCGTCGGCGGCAGCGGTGGAGAGAGAGTCGTCTGAAGGAAGAACAATGATTTGTATAGTTTGTATGTTTTGTAACATTAGTTTGTATTGTTAGTATTTTTGTACAAAATGTCAGTATGGTTTGTATGTTTTTCTTTGACAGTTTGTACTCTTAGTATGTTTTTCTTTGACAGTTTGTACTCTTAGTATGTTTTTCTTTGACAGTTTGTACTCTTAGTATGTTTTTCTTTGACAGTATGGTTTGTATGTTTTTCTTTGACAGTTTGTACTCTTAGTATGTTTTTCTTTGACAGTTTGTATTCTTAGTATGTTTTTCTTTGACAGTTTGTATTCTTAGTATGTTTTGCTTGTATTCTTAGTATGTTTCGCTTTGTATTGTAAGTACTAATAATTTGTATACTTTATATGTATTGATTTGTGATGCAAAAAACATTACAAACATGGTTGACAAAAATGACAAACATGTGGACAAAAATAACAAACATTACAAACAATACAAAAGAAACCAACAAACATTACAAACATTACAAAAAAACAAACATTACAAACATTGCAAACAAACATTACAAACATTACAAACAGTACAAAGTATACAAACAAATGAATACAAAGTATACAAATCACAACATAAAAGTATACAAACTTGAATAACAAAAGTTACAAATACAAATCAATGAATAGAAAGTGTATAAATCATAACATAAAGTATACAAACTAGACAAACAAACATTACTAACATTACAAACATTACAATGTATACAAAATAGTAATATAAACATTACAAACATCACGAACTCAAATATTGTTGCCGGAAAATCATCCACCACCGTTTCTCTCTCTCTCTCTCTCTCTCTCTCTCTCTCTCTCTCTCTGGGGAATAATAATGGCGCCGCCCAGGGGAATGGAGTAACCATTCTTTCTTCGGAAGTGGTGGAATGGAATTGGAATAATGGTCTGGGAATGATAATCCCCGCCGGAAAGGGCCGCCGGAATGGGCCGCCTGCCTGGAAATAATTTCCCCGTCGGAAAGGGAAGCAGGACGGCGGACGGACGCGCAGACATAATTTTTTTTATTTACAAAATTAAAATGTATAATTACTATGTTGTCCTTCCTTAAAATGAATTAATTGTAGCCATAGGATTTTAATGAGCATGGAAGGCTGAGATTGACTTAGAGCGACGAGGAGAGGGACACGTGGGTGCAGGAGAAAAGGCGTTGGTACATCAACTGGGTGAACGGAGTCTTGAGGCAGCTTCAGGATGACGATGGCTCAATTAGTCCGGTCATCAGCAAGTTCCGAGTTCAGTTCTTCTTGGAGAAAGAGTGCAACTCGGGTGGGGATATGGATCGATGGCTCGAGTTCGCGTTGATATCGAAGAGAGTCGAGTCCCTGGAGCTCTTCTACTTCACCAACAATCGTAGTCACCATTATGTTTTCCCCGAGGCTTGTTTCGATCACATCAAAACTCGGGCATCCGACATCAAGCTCCTGAGGTCGCTCAGCTTGGGTTTCGTGGACGTACGAGGAGAGGTTGTCGAGCATTTTGTTGCCAACTGTCCTTTACTCGAACGGTTGGTTGTGTATCACTCACATTCGCTTGTGAATCTCAGGCTACGACGTATTCGGGCGCTTAAGTATTTGGAAGTGAACAGATGCGAGCCTCTTAGAGTGCTGGAGATCGGGGATGCTCCTAAGCTCACTCACTTGCACTACCACGGCGTCGATGATCCAACGGAGGAACTGATGGTGCACGACGACTGTCACCGTCTTGTGGAGTTGACTTTAGGGTTTGATTTTTGCAGCCCTGAAATGGCTTTCCGAGCCCTCTCTGCCTATGTTGGTCGGGTGCGGACGCTTACCCTGAAAATGCACACGGTGAGTGGATCGTGAGTTCAAAATATGTTTTCATTTCAATAACTCGACTCGAATTATTAGGTATAAATTGTAGATTTCCCTTTATGTTTCCTTACTAACAGTTGCATGCTTGTCTATTTGTTTGTTGTAGACGGCAATTATGTTTCCTTCGAATCTGGCTGAACTAACCTGCGTGGAGCGGCTGACATTGAAAAGTTTTCCTACACAAGGTCACAGAAGCATCCTTGGCTGGACTACCTTGATAAATGCTTGTCCTCGCTTGCACACATTGAGAGTTTTGGTAAGTTCTGGGGATTGTTATCATCATCTTGATTTTCTTTTCTTTTTATGTCGCAGTGATCGATCGATCATGATTCATGTGACATGCGGTCTTTTGTGTTAGAGTCGTTTAAATGATCGATCGACTTCTTATTTGTTTCGTATAACTTGGCTAGCTTTTACTTTTCACTATAGCTTGATCAATTGTTTTGGATGTAGGTGGTTACGACCATGTCGCAAGAGAAAAGTCGTCTCTTACGGGAGCCTGCTGTGGTGAATAAAGTGAAAAGGACGAGCATCAAAGAGGTGGAGATCGTTGGGTTCAATGGGTTCGACCTCGATTGTGAGTTTGTTGAGTATGCTTTCGAGTATTTCATCGGGCTGGAGAGATTTGCTATTGATAGAGGTTTGACCATACCTGATTTTTGTGGAGTTCACAATTGGTTTTGCACAGAAGAACAAGCTCATATAGCCAAAGAGCGTGCACTGGAATTCAAAACAAGAACGCCTCCAACTCTGCTTGAATTTGTCATAATCTGATTCACCGTTCTTCTTGTTACTAGTATTGGTAACGAATGCATTTTTTAACAAGCTTTTGGTGAAACATATGAATATTTTTTTTTTTTCCTTCCATCGTGCCACTATCTTTCCGAATAAAGTACATATTCTCAATGTTAAATTCAAAATTCATAACAATATGCATTCTAAAATGACGTAAAAGAAAATAGTACTATTTGCTATTCTCACTTTGTCATCCCTAATTCCACTATGTAGAAACTTGGTAGAACTCCATTTATATTAACCACAAAGAATCATGCATGCATGTCCTACTAACCAAACGTCATTGTCATTTCCTAAAGATACCCAACGAGAAATAGAATTTTCACTATCCGAAGCGTCAGGCGCTCAGCCTCCAACACCACCATCATTATGATATCCGCCAGCCTTTCCAAATTCAATTAATCCTAATCACCAGGATGGATGATTAACTGTTAATCCAATCAGAGCTTCCGGAATCCCACCATAAATAACCACGTACGCTCCTCAACCAAGCCCAAGGGCCAACTCTCACATCCTGAAACACAAACAGGGGAACAGAGTGTTCTCTCGATCGATCTGTAGCCATGCAAGCAAATCTGAAGCTGAAGGCAACCTTGCCTCGAAAATCCAAGGACGCCGGTGGCAATGCCAAGGACGAAGAGAAGGAAGTCGAACTGAACTTGGACCTTTCATGGCTAGCCAATCTCATCAACATCGTCGGGCCAGTTGTCGTAGCACCTAAGAGGAAGCTTCTGGTGCTGGGGCTTGCCGGGTTGCTCTGCGAACCGGTCATGAAACGTGGAAACTCGTTTCGAACCTTCAAAGGTTGGATGCTGAAAGGACAGAATCCTGCCAAAACTGTTTACGCCACTTGGCCTAACGACGCTGGCCACCAGAACTTTGTAGGTACGTATGTACGTACGTAAGTTCATTTGTAGGTACGCAGGGGAGGGGGGTTTTTTTGGTCTTGTTTGCCTATTCATTTTTGTAACGTCAACTGTTTCCTAATTCGTCAGTTTACAAAAGGCCTCACTGCCAGGAGTTCTTGAAGTTCTGCCTTGAAAGGTTCGACGTGGCAATCTGGTCAACTGCTGAGAAGTAAGTCGATGTCCTGATTCCAAGTTAGAAACGATTGAGGTAGCTAGCCAGGGTTTTGTTGGTGAACTGTCTAATGAAATTGATGATGGCATAGATGGTACACAGACAATGCTCTGGACTGTGTGATGAGCGGTTTGAAGATGAGTGACTTCTTGTTCATTTGGGTGAGTACTTAATTATGATTAATTACCATGATATAATGTATTCTTGTTTGTTCAATATAACACACTACGTACACATGATTATATTAATGTAACACGACTCTCAGAATAGAGAAGAGTGCAAGAACTCGGGATTCAAGATGCTGAACAATAACAACCAATCCATATTCCTGAAAGAGCTTAACAAGGTTTTCCAGAAGCGTTGGGGCTTAGATAACGCTCAGTATTCCGCGTCGAATACAATCATGATCGAATCCGAGCCATACACAGCGCTTCTGAATCCTGTAATTACAAATCACATTTTCCTCCATTTCAAATTCATAAATGTCATAGTACCATCATCTTAGGATTTCAGACTTCCTTAATTATCATTTCCTCTTGCTGGTTTAATTTATCGTTGATGTAGCCAAACACGGCAGTGTTTCCTCCAGTGTACAAGTTTGAGAACGTGAAAGACAATGTGCTAGGTAATTAAGAACATTATTATACTAAATTCAAGTCCCTTTCTCTTTGGTTGTCTCTTCTTCCTGTTGATTCTGGGTATATAACTCTTCATTTTTTTTCCTTATTTGCAGCTGCAGGAGGCGAACTGTCTATGTTCCTGCAGGGGCTGGCGAGAGCTGATGACGTTCCTTCGTACGTGAATGCCAATCGATTTGGGCAGCCAGCTATAACACATTCTCATCCTAACTGGGCTCACTACAGAAAGATCATCCTTGCTCACGGCAGCAAAAAGAACTAAATACTATCATCATTAATTATTAGCCTATAGGCTTTGGTATTTTTAATTTCCATTATCTTTCATGCATGTTTCCCTGTTTTTGCTGGACTACAAACCCACATGGTGGCTGCTTTCCATTTCTTTGTCCAATTTCCTCTTTCATTTTCTGTGATTTTTTGGGGATTCTATAAAATTCTCTATATGCACATGGTAAAGATTCATAATGTAATGTAGGTAAGAAAAGTGTAATGCGTAATCTGATCTATCTGAGACACGAATCACACAGATGCATTGCCTTCGTTCTAGTCTATGAAAAGATGCGAACTAATGAGTATTAACAAAACATGAAACCTCAGAAAGCCTAAAGAATTCATGCTAATCATGTCATGCAAGTTCTCTCCAAATCACAGCAAATAAAGCCCCTGCATATGGAAGTATTGGTTCCCTGTCAAGTCAAGAACAGAACATCTGAACATGTAAAGCAGCAAAGCAAAAAGCTACTACTCCACAACCACAACATTTGACTACAAGAGGAAATAACAAGTTGTGATGAGGTTAAAGGTTTCCTAATGAACTCTCGGTAAAAATAAGCATATTACTAATCCAAGACAAGAACAGAGTTAGCTTAACAATCAACCACAGTCTTCCCTCCTCCCAACTTTCCCAGTAGCGTTTTCCCCTCGGAATCTAACTGAATGATCAGAACACACCTGAAACAAAACAACAGGAACTCGTTGCTTCAGATATTGCAAATCTTCACGTACCCTCCAACAATTAGGAGGAGATCACTACTAGACATCAGCCACGTGTGTAGTACCTGGTGGAACATCCTCGTCGCTAGCAGCTGAAACGTTGATGTCAGGGGACGGTCTGTGGATCCCTGAGTTCATAGCCATCGTCGTTCCATTGTTCCAACCAGAATCGGGACGCTCGTGATTGTAGCTATGGTTGCTGTTATGATTGCTACTATTGTTACCATGGAACCAGAATTGCCTCCCGTCATTCACATTGTAATTATCCGCTGCCGCTGCCGCTGCCGCCGCCGTCACGTGGTGGCTCTGTCCTGGCAAGGAAGTTGGTGGTGCATCCGCCGCCGCCTCGCATTTTGCAGCTTGCTGCGGGATGGCCGTCGGCTGGGGGGCGGTCTGGGAAGTTGCCGGCTGAGGCAACGAGTAATGCTGCTGGTCGCGGTGAGTGTACTTTCTCTTCTGGACCTTGTAGCCATTCGGCATAAAGGTGCCTACAACCATCTTTACCACAATTGAAAAATAATTAAGTTGGATAAATTAATTGTTAAGGTACTAACGAATTGATAAACGCCACATAACGTATTCAAGATTCCTTACTTGGATAGGAGTGGCGGCCAAGAGAAGTCCGGCAACGCCGCCGCCGATAACTCGGCCGTCGGAGCTAGCTAAGGAGACACTCAGCCCGCCTGTTCTGGTCTTCCCTCCATTTTCGGACACTGTGAATGATCCCGTCAGTGACAGTATTTCAAACCTCCCCTGCCATTCATCAAATGAACACACCATATAAGTAATTAAGAATGACGAACGATCAAATCACTAGATTATTTCGGCCTACATTACTTAAATCGTTTAGATTAGCTAGAGAGCTTGCCTCGTATGTCAAAATGCCGCCGGAGGAGCCAGGTTGACGAATGGTGACATTTGAGACGGTGCCGTTGGCTGAGAGAACACAAATGCCCCTGTAACCCTTTTGAGACAGTGACAGAATCTTACCGCCAACGTCCTGGGGTAAAAGTAAAACCAAAGAGAGCTAGAGTTATTTTTTTTTTTTTTTTGGTGGGTAAAAGAAGAACCCATTAAAGAATGGGACTTAAAAAGAAAGTGTGAAAATGGTTACATTGATTGAAGTTATTACGCGCAATTCCAAAAAGAGAGAGGAAAAAGAAAACCAAGAAGATATTTTCGGTATATAACAGAGGCCAATTACTATTTGGGTCACTAGAACTTGGCACTAGTAGCAAATCACTTACTAAACAACTACAAATCTAATAATCACTTCGTTCTTCTAGATCAACAACTTCATATAATGCACAGAATTAAGAGTTAATAATAAAAATGCCACAAAAAAAATCCTAATTAGTTGGTGTGGTCAGTCAGTCCTACACGTATATATCAATCCAAAGAAACTCATTATTCTATATAATTTTAACTCGTAAATTACCTGAAATCGCTATAATCTCTTCCTCCCTACACGTGGTGCTAATCACAAGGTTTATATGAGCTTTTCTTATTCTGAAATTGGACAAGTAGATACACACCTTGATTCGGTCAACTTTGACCAAAATACTTTAATGACCGTTTTGTGTAGTAATTGGCCCTTAAAAGAAGAGAGATTTCAGGGTAAAAGTAACACAGCTAAAAGTTTAAATGTCATTTTTACCTCTCCGGTATTTACAGTCACCACGTGAGGAGTGAAGTCCCCTCCTGCCGTATTTGCAAACAGCTCCCCTGAAAAAAGAGGTAAAAAGATATTAAGTCACACCGAGATTAAAAAGATGGGCAATGTCTATTTTTTACCCAAACTTTTTTCAGATTCTTTTATTTTAACCAAACCTATTGAATTCCTAAAAATTATCCAAACGTTAACTCTGTGTCAACTTTTCTGTTAGTAATGCTGACTAAGTATGACCATAATGAGTTGACTTCCTACGTGGCAGTCAGAATACCATCATTTACTATTTTTAATAAAAAGATTATCAAAAAACAAAACAAAATCCCACCCCTCACGTGGACGAAATAAGTAACGGTAACAGAATGATTGCCCAGACTTTGATAAATTATAATACGTTTGGATAATACGTAGAATTTCTATAGGTTTGGTTAAAATAAAAGAATCTGGAAAAGGTTTGGGTAAAAAATAGACATTGCCCTAAAAAGATTGACAACCCCTTCAACAGACGTGGCCTATACCGCTAGGGTTTACCTAACTACCTTACTAACATCATAATTCACCTCGAACACATAATTATAATCACAAATATCTTCAATAAGTGAGTATTTTTTTATATAGGATTCAATAAGTGAATATCTTTCAATAAGTGAGTATGAGTAGCAATATTACAGGCAATTGCAAATATATGCATTAAAATGACCGAATAAATTCACATAGATTAGGGAGTAAAAATATACCAAGAATCACTCCCATATCTAAAATTTAATGGCAAGAAAAATTGTTAAGATTCAGGGCAATCACTTATCTTCTAGGCTTCTAGCAAAATTATGTTTATTGTGTATTAGTCCTTTTTTCTAAAATTATGCTCTAGTGGGTCATTTGATCTATTTTGGTCTATAAATCCAACCTAGCATCCAACTCTAACCAACTTCTTTGACGAATTTAAATTACAATTTCCACTAAAAAGAGTTTAATAGTAAACCTTGTATAGACTATCAACACAACACATGCATTCTTGATTTCTTCTACCTACACCATTTGAAATCTTAAATGCCATTCCCACCACCCTTAATTTTCTCCCATTCTCCTACGGTTTTCTAGGCAACCGAACAGTAAATAAAATTTGATTTTAGATACATTAAAGGAAAATAATAATGATAATAATAATAATAGAAAAATAATAAATTCGAGTTTCCCGATAGAAAGGAAAAAAAACTCACCTAAGGAAGCGAGAAGCTGCCAGTTACCGGAGGCAGCGTGACGACCGCGGCCTCTCTTCGCCGGCGGGTACGACCTTTGCTGCTGGTAGTGGTGCTGATCCGTAGACGGCGGAGACGACGGCGAGAAAGAGAACATCGTCGTCGGCTGCTGCTGCGGCGGGGAGGTAGCAGAACTCAGCACCGAGTTGTTATTGTTACCGTTGTTGTTATGCTGATGATGATGAAACGGCTTGACTCGGAGGTTTCCGTCGGCGTCGTACTTCCGCGGCCTCCCCCTCTTCTTCTTCACCAAATAATCGCCGGCGAGGGGAACCGTGCTTCTCTCAACCAGCGCCCCGCCGAAGGCGTCGTTTGAGGGCACGACGGGCTGGCTGTGGTGGTGGTGAGGTGGCGGCTGGGGGTGGAGGCTGGTGACGGGCGGAGGCGAGTCGGTGTCCGAGTTGCCGAGTGACCCAGAGACCGTACTTTCCTTTTCCTCCATAACTATAAAAAAAAAATACGGGGAAGGGCCGGTCAATGACAGAAACTGAAGGAGAGAGAGAGAGGTGGGAAAAGGAAATTGGCGATGGCGCCACACCAGTATCCAGAAGTAGAAGGTGCACTGACTGAGAGCTTTGTTTTTCACTTTCGGAAGTTAAAGAAATAAGTAGAGGGAGAGAGAGAGGAAGAAGAAGAATGAGGGAGAGAGAGAGAGAGGTCTCTTCACTCTTGTGTTTATCCATGGAAATCTGGAAATGGATCAGAATGTTAAATACAAAATGTTTAGGTGTTTATCTGGTATTTATTCTTCATGCGGAATAACATTATTTCAAAGATATTTTGACCAAATAATCACTCGTTATTTACTGCTTTATTGCTTTTTACTCGGCTGAAAATTAAAATGCATATATAAAATAAGCTAATTAATAACGTAAATGATGATTGAAGATGATGATTATCCACCTCCCCTTTATGATTTTGTATTTTAGGGTTTCAAATAACGTAATTTGGACAAACAAGGCCATTGCCAGTCAAACCATTGCTAGGCAGTTAAAGGCGGGGGCCATAATATAAATAAAGGTGGGATTTTTTTCATGTTCACGCCACAAAAGTTCAAATCGCCACTTTCACTTTAATTCTTTTTTGTATGACTACTTCCCTCGCCTCACTTACGTTACGTTACTCATATGAAGAAATAAAAAACAAATAAAAAACAAGACAATCCTCCAAATGTTAGGATTTTGTGCAAAAGGGAAAGTTGCATAAAAGAAGAGCAAAATGGCTAATGCATTATACGTAGCGTTGGGTTTTGGTAATGGTACTAGACACAATATTGTAGGAGTATCCATTAGTTGGAATTTGGATCAAGAATTCAGATTATGTTCGTAAATTTTTAGAATATTAATCTCTTTTCATCGGCACATATGTTCGAGGCATAAATAATGTAGTATGTACAAATCATGCATGTCTCTTGAGTCCAAACTATATATAACATCTCTTATAAACACCCAATTAATGATCATGCTTGTGGACAAAGTGAAATCAAATACTACATCTGTCCACAATAGTAACTTGAGTCGTTATATTGTTAACTCTATAAAAATTGAAAGATTTTGAGGTATAAAGTTGACACTATTAAACGTTTGTATAAGTTTTATTCCATCGAGCTGAGAATAGTAAGATCTATAAATTGGAGTGCCCCAAGATTGGTTTAGGTCTTTTTAGGTATTGCCTCCAGATTAAGTGATCATTTATTTCATTAAATGATACACCAAATGGGGAATATGCCCCCTAGTGCTAAGTGGTAACCATGTGAAGGGCGGATTAGGTCTTCTTAAGTAGGAGCTTTAAAATTCAAAGACTCAATTTTCCTCCCATTTGAGTTTTTTTTTCTTTTTTTCTTTTTGTGATTTGAAATTTATATAATTTGAAAAATTTTGTATCTTTCTTCTCTTTATTACTCTTTAGTCTTTAGCTAATGGACGGAGCAAATTTTTTGTGCATTCCAACAAACGGCGACTGAGAGAGAGGTTGTTTGACTGATGCCCCTTGATAATTGGGCGAACCTTTTTTTTAGAGTTCCAACAATTTTTAAAGTAAATAAATACAAACTGGAGGGGAAAATATATTAAAACTAGGCCCAACTCGACTAGGCCTACTGAGCCATTGCACATCGGGGGCCATATAAAATTGGGTCAGGTCGTATCCAAAGCCCACAGGAACTAGCAGGCTCGGTCAAACAGTAAATGCCAAGTTATTTTACTTCGTGTAAGTGGTACTATTTCGTTGTCGCATTTATCAAGTTGATAGGGAGGAGTTACGGTGCTAATTGTACAATAGTTAGCACCGTCCTAACCAAGGGAAAAACTACTACTAGTTTGAATTAGTAGTGATTTAGCTTAGATGTTGTATTGATTTTATAATAATCCGTAGTGATTTCGTTGTTTTTAGTAGCGTTTTTTGCTAGTTATCACGGTGCTATCGAATTGAATGAAGAAGGAGTGCCCCACCTAATCCCATCCCAAGTTGATATAGTAGTAGAGCATCGAATTGAATGAACAAGGAGTGCCCCAACTTATGCTGGTATTTACCTCTTGTGTTATCCGTTGAAAAAAATCCAATTTCTCAAAACAAGATTAAACTCATCAACTTCAATAAACTATCTGAGCATCAAACTCCTCACCAATTCTTCTTAATAATAGAGAATCTTTCCAAAATTTATATATTGATTAGATAAAAATGTACAACAATTACAATTTGAGAAATTATAATTTATCGTCAATTTTTAATTATGTAGGTCTTAAGTTTTCATGGTAATAAAGAACATTGAGAATATCCAAATTATCAATGGAATTATAATTCTATGGTACAATGATAATATTCCAATCCCATAAAACTCTTCCTGCTGTCTTCGTTTTTAGTTTTTACCCTGGCCTGTGGCTTAATTATCCTCGATGAATCTTAAAAGAGTAACCGGGATCGTATTCGTATCCCTCGGTGTGTGCAGGCATAAAACTCGGGTATAATACTGACGAACAACAGAATCCTTCCTTGTTTCCGCGCTGGACAAATTTCCCGCCTCGCAGTAATCGCCGGCCAAACTCCAACAAAAGGTTCCCTCCCTCGTCGTCTTTCTTCATCCCCACCGCCATTTTTAATCCATACAAAACAATTATTTTAGCCTTTCCCCTTTTCTAGCTTTCTCCTTGCAATACATTGCCGCTTCCAGCTCGCATTCCTCTGTCCCTCGGCCCAAAAATTTCCAGCTCCAATGGTGTCTCTTGCTTCTTTTACCCCATCGATTCTCCCCTCTGTCTTACTTCCCCCGCCGTAAAGCTGTTCAACCAGCGCTCTTTCGATCTGGGTTTCCCATCAATTATTGTATCCGATTGAGGTAAAGTTTTGGGGTCAAACCTTCCTTCACCCCTGAATTTTATTGATGTTAACAATGGCGGCGATCTACTCTGTTCCACTCTGTTTTCCTCTTTAATCGATCCCCGCTAAATACCATACTTCCGCCCAGTTGTCCAATTTCTCTTCTTCGTCTATCTAATCCAGACAATGGTCGTTGATTCATGGCTGGGGAACTTCATACGGCACTCGAGGAAAGCCGTGCCGCCGGAGGCCGATCGAGCGATCATCGGAGTTTTAGCGTTCGAGGTGTCGAAGCTGATGTCAAAAGTAGTGAACCTATGGCGGTTTCTCGGCGACGGCGAGACGCGGACGCTGCGAGACGACGTCGTCGGCACAATCGGCGTTCGGATGCTGGTCTCCGGCGACGGGGATTACCTCATGGAATTGGCTCTTGACGAGATCCTCGACAACTTCGCCGAGGTCGCCGTCTCCGTGGCGGAATTGGGGAGGAAATGCGCCGACCCGAGGTTCAGCCGGTTCGACATGTTTGTGAGCGATCCGATTCGGAACCACCTGGAGTGGTTCGGGTGGGAGTACCGCCCGAAGAAGATGGAGAGGAAGGTGAAGAAGATGGAGAGGTTCGCCGGAGTGATGGTGGTTCTAGCCCAGGAGCTCGACGTTCTGGCTGAGCTGGAGCGGTCTCGACGGAGAATGCTCGGGAACCCGAAAACCGACCCGATCAAGCTGCTGGAATCGCAACAGAGGGTGCTCTGGCACCGAACGGAGATCCGAAACTTTCGAGCAATCTCCCCGTGGATCCGATCTTACGACTACGTCGTCCGACTGCTCGTCAGATCTCTCCTCACGATTCTCGAGAGGATCAAAACCGTCTGCCAGATTAACAGGATCGCCTTCCGCCGGAAATCAAGGAATCCGGCCGGCGGTCCTGCTTTGACTCGGAGCCAGTCAATGTCGTCGATCATGAAGCATTACTACGCAGTACATCCTTCGCCGGGTGTCGGCAGCCCGACCCGGAAAAAGTTCAGGTACAGACACGAACAGGGGAAAATCGGCCATTTGGAACCCTCGCCGCCGCCATCCCCTCCACGTGGCTGCCACCATCGCCGGTCGAGAACACGGTTGAGCGACGTTGGTGGGTTGAATGGATGTATGCACAGCAATCGAGACAGGAACCAAATCGGAAGCTCCCTCCGCCACGTGTCCAATTCTCCGGTGGTGGCAGGGGGAAAAGAAGAGGCAGAGCAGCAGGCGTCGTGTTCATCCTCGACGGTTGTAGCTGAGGCGATCTACTCCAAATTAGCCTTTTTGGGATCCAAGAGGCGACAACTGATCAACCCGGCGCCAACCACTTTAGGTGACGCCGGGTTGTACTTACACTATGCGAACTTAATCACCGTGATCGAGAAAATGGTGTCGGCGCCTCATGAGATCGAATCCACATCACGAGACGAGCTCTACGGAATGCTTCCCGGGAGCCTGCGCAGCGTGCTGAGAAAGCGGTTGCGAGATCACGCCACGTGTCGAGTGTCCTCTGTAGGGTATGATGCGACAGTTGCCGCAGCATGGAGGCAGACGGTGGCGCGAGTGCTGGAGTGGCTGCTGCCGCTGGCGCACAACATGCTGAGGTGGCAGGCGGTGAGGAATTTCGAGCGCGAGCATCACGAGGAGGCGGATTCGAAAACACATGTCCTGTTGGTCCAGACGCTGTATTTTGCTGACAGAGCGAAGACGGAGGCGGCAATCGTCGAGCTGATTGTCGGGTTGGATTACTTGTATAGAATCAGCAAGAGACTCGAGGAGATGCGTCTTGACCGGAGATGATTGACTTGTAGTGTGAAATTGTTAGCCTTGTAATATAGAAGAAATTTGCTTATACATTTTCCATTGTTAAAAGTAACGCAATGATACAAAAATAATCTTCATATTCAGTTGATCATATATATATCATTGTCTAATAAGGATTGATCGATCATTACCGTCTCATAAGTTTATATACATAAAATATTGGATGTCCATTGTAGTCCTGCAATTTGGATCACTTGGGTCACTTTCTAGTTCTAGGTAGGAGACGAATACGTGACTACCAACCACAAAGGCTAAGGCGCTAGGCTCGGCCGCCGTGCCATTTTGGGAATCTTTCTCCTACTCAGTTTGACCGACTGAGTTACGATGGTGTGGGCCAGCGGCCACGTTTTACATTTTGCGAGAGAACGGTCTAAAAGGAGCCCAACTAGCCGCCACATACGGGCCCTGTTTGTATGGGCTATACCTATATTGGCCCATAGAAAAATAAAAATTGTCACCGATTAATTATATTACAATATTCTACATATCATTGTAATAAATCTGCTAGTTGTATGCGACCGAGACCGAGACCGAGATCGTGACTGAGTGGGTATGTTGTTGGTTGTCAGTCTTAATCCAGTAATCCACAGGTTCGAATTCACACTTGTATCCCTCATTCCTCCACCCTTTTTAGTACCAGATCGCACATATTTGGACATCATGTACTTAAAGAGGAATAAATAGGGTTATAAATCATACACCGTTTTTCAAAATAACATTAAATATAATTAAAATATTCACTTAACCACAAAAATGACAAATAACTAAAAGGGCATGTTTCTTAAAGTTGCACATAATATACGTAGAACAAAACAATGAATACTTATAGTGTGACTATGTCATTAATTATTCAAGGAAGAGAAAAACCAAAACACATTTTGCTCCTATTTCATCCAAAGGTCAAAGTGGGACGTCACCATGCACGTACGAACATTATCATCAGTTCACCCCCTGACTTCTCTTGCGACGGCCATCAACGGCTCAAATCTCCTCATGGTCACCCCCAACCGATCATCCATGTTAAGATCCTTGGGGTCAACGGTAAGCTCCCAGTTGAATTCATGAACCAACGTCCCCAACACCAGGTGGACCATCCGATGGGCCAGCAGCAACCCGGCGCAGACCCGGCGCCCGGCTCCGAACGGGATCAGCTGGTGATGCTGGCCCCTGAAGTCCACCTTGGAGCCCAAAAACCGCTCCGGCTTGAACCCCCACGCGTCGTCCCCCCAGGCCTCCGCGTCCCGTCCGATCGCCCACGCGTTGACCAGGACCTGCGTCCCCTTGGGCACGTGGTAGCCCATGTAGACCGCGTCCTCCTCCACGCGCCGCGGCACCAGCAGGGGGAGCGGCGGGTGGAGGCGGAAGGTCTCCTTGATGACGGATTGGAGGAACGGGAGGTCGTCGATGTCGGACTCCTCCACTTTCCGGTCGGGTCCCACCACTTTGTCCAGCTCGGACTTCAGTTTGGACATCGACTCCGGGTGGCGGAGGAGCTCCGTCATTGCCCACTCGATCGTGCTGCTGCTCGTCTCCGATCCCGCCAAGAAAATCTCCTGCAAGTTGGAAAACGGGAAGAGTTTTCGTTATCGACGTGGCAGTAGGTGGTTGGTGGCTGGCACTCAACAATTTCGGCCGTTTTTTGACCAATGTTCAAAGTTGGTATGACGTGAGGAACAAATAAATACGTTTGACTTTGACTCCAGGAAGATAAAAGGTATGGTAAAAAGTGAAAACTTACCAAGATGAAAATGTTGATCTGGTGCTCGGTAAATCGGTCGGGCTCGTCCTTCCCGTTGCCTCGGAACTCGAGCATCACATCGAGGAAGTCCTTCTTGTCGCCTTCCTTCTCCTTGTTGTCTCCTTCTTCGGTGATCCTCTCCCTGACGAACTTGGAAGCAACCCCTAGCGCGATCCCAAGGTCCCGGTCCATCTTCTTCCTCAAGCCCTGAGGGTCAAGCCATCGCAGCCAGGGGAACACATCGGCCACGTTGGCGTGCCCGCTCCACTCCATCAGCTTCATCATCGCCTCGAAGAACGTGTCCGCATCGTTCGAGTCCGAGCCCACCAGGTCCTTGGACATGAGCAGGTTGCCCAGCAGGTTGAACGTGGTCAGGAACACGAGTCGGGCCAAGTGGATCTCACGCGCTGGCGCTGGTTGTTGATCACCTATCACGTTCGTGATAAAAACAAATTTTTAAACACACACGTGGAATTCTCTTGATAAATGAAATTTTGAAAGATGTAGTATTTAGTATTAAAAATGATTTTACTTTTTGACTATAAAGGTTTGTATTATTGTATACCTGCCGCGGGGGAGGACTCGTCACGGACCCAGTCGATCAACTTGTCGACGTTGCGGCGGCGGACGGGGACTCCGTCGTTGATCTTCCGGAGGACGAGCATGTCGACGGTGACGAGGCGGCGGAGGACGCGCCAGTAGGTGCCGTAGGGGGAGAGGCCGAGGGAGCCCTGGTGGTAGTCGTGGGACTTGGTGGTCTCGGTGAGGTTGCGGTTCATGAAGTTGATGTCGTGGTTCTTGAAGAGCTCGGCGGCGGCCTTGGCGGAGAGGACGGCCATGGTGTTTTTGGCGCCGAACTTGAGCCAGACGACGTCGCCGTACTTCTCCCGCATGGCGGTCAGGGTGCGGTGGGGCATGTTGCCGAGGTCCAGAATGTTGCCGATGAGCGGGTAGCCGCGGGGGCCGGGGGGAAACGGCGCCGCCGTCTTCCTGCGGAGGAGGAAAAAGAGGGCGATGAGGGTTGAGAGGGAGAGGATGAGAAGGGTGGAGGGGTTGTCATAGTCGATTAACGTTGTGGTCGCCATGTTTTTTGTGTGGAGTTTGATGGTGAAGAAAAGGGATTTATGATGATGAGAAATAATTAAAGGGGGAACAACGGTAGGGTTTATATAGAGAGAGGAATGGTTGGTAGTGGAAATTGATACGAAGTTGCAGCCCAAGTTGTGGCGGGTAATAGGTACATAGGGCCAGGGGAGTGGGGAGTGGGGACTGAAAGGAATCGAGAAATGAAAATATATCCTTTGATTATTGGTTAGGTCTCAATACTTGATTAATGAAATAAAATCGTATATTATTGCATGTGATGTGAACGTCACACCAACGCAAATAAATAAAATGAAAGGGAAATTTGACCATGTCTCTTCCTTTCTTTTGTTCAATTATTCTTAGTTTGACAAAAAAGACTGGGCTGGTCAATAGTGTCTACCAGCAAGTTAGTTTTTGTGTTGGGAGAGAAATGGACAAAAATATTATATATGCATAAGATAACCTCCTTTTGTTCGATGGATATATATCGATCGGCGGTCATAATAATTATACATAAAAATGATGAACAGATTATGAAATATCTCTCACTTTCTAAGTTTAGTATTTGAACTTGGAAAAACAGCTGCATATGATGATAAATTCTCCTCCAAATTCAATGGTTTCTGTATGAAATATCTCTCATAAATTCTTTACTCCTTCAAAAGTTTCAACGTGGAACTTTTCTTCAACGAACATTTTCCATGTAGAATATCCTTTGATATCGAGTGAACAAAAGAAAGTCATATATATTTTAATGGAATAATGGAAAAATCACATATTTCTTAGTATCAATATCAAGATTATTATGTTCATTTGAGTTCAATGAAAAATGCTCTGTGTTATAATCTTTATTTTTATTTCCTCCCATCAATGAGATTGCATTACCCTAACGACTTGTTGCTAATGACAGATCTAATTATTTGTGCTTAAAATAAATGGTAGATATTGAATGGGTTGGACACAGTTCGATACATTTTAGAATGAACCGACTCATATATATCATCTCAAGAGTTAAAGAGAGTTGTTTCCTCCCATTATATATTGAGATCATCATGTTCATTTTCTATGTAGACTACTATACACTAATTGTTTCCACAAACATTGGGTTCTGATTTCTGGATATATAATAGCATCCCCTGCTAGAATAATAGCAAGTTGATAGTCAGCCGCCAGTAGTGAATGTCTGAAAGGTTCTTAGCTAGAGATTATTTTTTCAAGTATTACTAATTGATCTATTGGTAAGCCGCAGCCAATGGAGAACCAACGAGGAAGAACTCGACTGCGCACAGCCTTGTTTGAAGGCTTAATTATGAATTAAATTGATCAGCCGCCATAATTAAATAATAATAGGTCTTCGAATGAAATTGATTAATTTTGCTAATACTGTTCATCCAATCAGCTGACGAGGGGGATTAAAGGACAGTTTTTTTTCCTCTTCTTGGTAATTGGATACCCATCATATTGTAACAGTGTCCAGTAGATGCCATACCTTTTAAAAAAAATGGACCCTGCTTTTGGAAGTTGGTAGGCAGACATTGAAGAAGAAGAAAAATGTGAATGTGTACATAATAATGGTTGAATTATTGACTTAATTAGGATATTATAAGATGGTGTTTAACTCATAATGTTTATTACCTATAAATCATAATTAGTTATTTGGTTAGTTCTATAGCGAGTAGCGTGACTGATCACGAACTTGGAGGTTTGGAATGAAGTTTGATTTGGTTTGACACTTTCCTATTATGGATGATCTTTGATGGGAATAGCAACATAACAACAGTAACTGTGCAGCCATTGTGGAATTTGTGGCTGCCAATTTTACTTTTTCAATAATACTGCCAATAGTTCAAATTCAGCAAAAGTATGTATCCCAATTAAGAAACAGAAGAAAAGAGAAACTGTCTTCAAATTTGGCAATTTGCTGCCCTTATTAGTTTCCTCCCTCCTTACATCAGTAGCCACGTAATTATGTATCCCTTAGTATTCTCCTCATGATTTTTCTGTATATATTCTCTAAGAATGACATATTATATGATAAATCGATTTTTCAGACTCTCCGAACAAATTTAACTACCCTGCTCAAAATCACGATCATGACACATAAGTTACTGATTTTGAGATGACCATCACACTATTTCATTACCAACCTCGACGGATCACCTGATTATATATCTTAATTAATTTATAATTATCATGGTAATTAGTTTCACCAAACCTACTTCGAAGTAGAGAAAAACTTTTAGCATTGGGAAACATCGAGGCCACACAAGGTCCATCGCTAATATTGTAGATTCATGAAAAAAGGAGCCCAATACAAAACTAGAAGAACGCCAACGGGCCTATGGGCCATGTGTTTCCAATCCATGTACAGCTAATTGGCATGAAGACAAAGATCAAACATCTTCTCATTGTTCAACTTAGAGCTTCATGATCCGATTTTTCATTGTGGTATCATCTGCAAAGTCGACACAAGTTTGTTGCAAGGCAAGGCGCCTTGTTAGAACATGCTCACAAGCGCATTCTGTTGTTGTTGTGTCGAAAGCGAGCTATCCACCGATTTTGAATCTTTCTGCGTCTGTTCCAACAACTTTGGATACATATTATTATGCATTTTCCAGCAAAGTGATCGTACCTAACTACAAAGACATTTGGAGATAAAGCATTGGGGCCAGGAAGGCAAGAATGGGTCATTGACAACCATTATATTTTAAGCAAACCTTAATTTTAGGCTCGTTTGCTTGTTGGATTTAAAAATGAAGGTTTTGAGTTTTAAAAATCTTTGGATTTATGATGGATTTGTTGCATCATGGATTTGGAAGAGTACATTGTTTGTTTAGTTGATTTTTTATCATGGATTTGTGATGGATTTGTCTCACATTTTTTTCTTCTATTGTCAAATCCCAAATGAAATGTGGGATTTACAAATCCGTGGGGTCCACGGATTTGGATCTAAAAAAGGGGTCCAAATCCGTGGACCCCACGGATTTGTGTCCCTCAACAAACAAAGGATTTGTGTCAACTCCATGATGCTTGGAATTTGGGTTCCAAATCTATCACCCAAATCCCACAATCAAACGACCCCTAATGTATGGAGCAATGTTGCATATCATTTGTCATTAGGGCTGGCAATCGGTTTCCCGGTTAGCGGCTAACCGGTCAGTTTCGACCGAACCGACCGGTTTCCGGCTAACCGGAAACCGTCATTAATAATATTCGGTCGGTTGTCGGTAGGGAGGGGAGAAGGCTCGGCTAGCCGACCAACCGAGGTCGGAAACCGGCGGTTAGCCGACTAACCGAGCCTTTACCCAGCCTCCTAAACGACCCGTCACCCCTCAAAACGACCCCCTCAAAACGACCCCCAAACCCTAGCGCCGACCTCTCTCTTCTCAAAATGAAAAGTGAAAACCCAGCAGAAGAAGAAGAAGAAGAAAGAAGAAAGAAGAAAGAAATCCGCCGCCCTCCTCCAGTCCTCCATCGCCGCGCCTCCAGTCCGCCATCGCCGCCGCTCCTCCAGTCCGCCATCGCCGCCGCGCCTCCAGTCCGCCATCGCCGCCGTGCCCTTCGAGTTCCGCGCCGTCGCCGGACGACTGGCCGACCTCACGGGAGACCAGCTCGCCCTCGCGGTCAACGACAACGCACGCATGCAGCCTCCTCTCCCGCGCCGTCATCGCCTCCGTCGTCCTCCTGCCGTGGATTGGATTTCGGTGGCCGTCAGGTGAGCGCCTCCTCTCCCGCGCCGTCATCGCCTCGTCGTCCTCCTTCGTCCTCAGCAGGCGAGCTTCCTCCCCCGCGCCTTCGTCGTTGGCGAATGGGGACTCTCAGATCTAAAATGGAAGGAGGAGCTAGGGGCTCCTGCTTTTTTCAATTTGAGAGATGGAAGGAGAGAGAAGGCAGATCTAAAATGGAGAAAGGTAAGGAGAGAGAGTGACTGTGAGGAAGATGGGGATGGTTTTCTTTAATGTATTTTTTTTTATTAGTTAAACGCAATCGTTTTGAAAAGAAGGGGGTCGTTTTCGGTCGGTTAGATCAGTAGACCGAACCAACCTTTCCTTTTTTCGGTGTAGGCGGTTTAACCATGCCTTAACCGAAACCGCCCGGTCGGTTTTCGGATAACCGAGGTGACAGGGTCGGTCGGTGGCCGGTGGTGAAGGTCAGGTCTCGGTTTAACCGAAAACCGAGATTTTGGTTTTCGGTTAAACCGAAACCGACCGGGTGACAGCCCTATTTGTCATTACCAAAGCATCTAATATATATATATAGATGCTTTGAAAAACTTTTAATTATATATTATTTCTTCTTAACAACCCCCTTCTGACTTAATTGGTACACTCCACCATCACATGATCCTGTCCTTAGTCGGCACAACCATCAACGACTCCGACTTCCTCATAGTGATCCCCAAACGATCGTCCATGTTCAGGCTCATAGGATCCACCTTCGACTCCCAACTGAACTCGTGAAGCAAGGTGCCGAGTATCAAGTGAAGCACCCGGTGTGCTAGCGGCACGCCAGCACACATCCTCCTTCCAGCCCCAAACGGCAAGAACTGGTAGTGCTGGCCCGCGTAGTCGACTTTCGAGTCCAGGAACCGCTCCGGTTTGAAGCTCCACGGGTCCACCCACTGGTCCGGGTCGCGCCCGATCGACCAGGCGTTGACGAAGACCTGCGTGTCCTTGGGGATGTCGTACCCCATGAACTTCGTGTCCCTGATCGCCCTACGTGGCACCAGGAGCGGGATCGGCGGGTGCAGCCTGAAAGTCTCCTTCACCACGGCCCGCAAGAAGGGCAGGCTGTCGATGTCGCTTTCCTCCAGCTTCCGGTCCGGTCCGACCACCTCTCTCAGCTCGGTCTTGACTTTGGCCATCGACTCCGGGTGGCGGAGTAGCTCCGTCAGGGCCCACTCCGTCGTGCTGCTCGTCGTCTCCGATCCCGCCAAAAATATCTCCTGCGAAACCGAAAAACAAAAAAACAAAATTATTTATTTCGTCCCGTCCCCTTGCCATAGTTTAGGCCGCCGTATCAAGATTGTAAAACGGAAAAAACTAGTTACGAGGATGAAAATGTTGATGTCTCCATGTGCAATCTTGTCCGGCTCATCTTTGCCGTTCCCTTGAAACTCCAACAACACGTCCAAGAAATCCTTCTTGTCCCATTCTTTCTTCTTGTCCTTCCCGTCCTCGATCCTGTCGCTCACGAATCTCGAGGCGATCTCCAGCGCCTTCCCGAGATCCCGCCGCATCTTCCGGACCAAACCCTGTGGGTCCATCCAGCTCAGCACGGGGAAGATGTCGGCCACGTTGGCATGGCCTCCCCACTCCATCAGCCCCATCATCGCCGTGAAGAACTCCTTGCCTTCCGCCGACTTCGGGTCGAGGAGGTCCCTCGACAGCATCAGATTCCCCAGGAGATTAAAAGTGGTGAGGAACACGAACCTCGCCACCTGGATCTCGGACCCGGACTCGTCGCCGATCCACCGGATCATGTCGTCGACGCACTTGCGGCGGACGGGGTAGCTGGCGTTGATCCGCTTGGCGACGAGCATGTCGACGGTGACGAGCCTGCGGAGGACGCGCCAGTACGGGCCGTAGGGGGCGAGGGCGACGGACCCGCGGTCGTAGCCGTGGACTTTCATGATCTGGGTGACGGTCCGGTCGGCGAAGTCGAGGTCGTGGTTCTTGAAGAAGTCGGCGGCGGCGGAGGTGGAGAGGATGGCGACGGCGCTCTTGGAGTAGCCGAGCCGTAGGCGGACCACGTCGCCGTGGGCGTCGCGCATGGCGGTGAGGGAGCGGTGGGGCATGGCGCCGAGGTCGAGGATGTTGCCGATCACCGGCCACCCCGGCGGGCCGGGAGGGTGGCGGAGGTTGGGGCGGCGGCGGCGGGTGAGGAGGAGGAGTAGCGCCGGCAGGGTGAGAAGCAAGAGGATGTTAGCTGGCCATAGCGTTGACCAGTAGTGATGTGGCGAGATCATGATGATTGAGGAGAAATTGGGAATTGGGAGTACTGTGATTCCGGAGACCTTGAATTTGCAGTGGGAGGGACTGTATTTATTTATAATGGGTATGGGATGGGAGTGGGTTTTGGAAGTAAAGGATTATTAATGGTCCAGCCTCGATTGTGTTTGGAAAAATAAATTTTTGAATATGGTAGTTAATGTTTATAAATATATTGGTATGTATGAAGTATGGATTGATTATAGGTATGGTAATTAAATGCTGTGCTGGGAGCCTGTCTTCATATGGTAGTTTTTTTTTTTTTTTTCCAAGGCAAGCCCAGAGGGCATGGGACAAAGACTCGACTCAGGTACAAGTAGATTCCAAAAAAGGACGGTAATCCGTAAGCAAGCGGATTTCCGATGAAAGAGCCTGATTAGCTACTACATGGGTAGCTCTGTTGAAGCTCCGAGGAGCAAAAAGACACGACACTGACTCAAAAAAGGAGAAAAAGGAGTGAACTTCCTCCAAGACGGCCCCTGCTCGAGAGTGAGAAGCATTCTTTGCCATAGCGTGCTTGATAACCAGTTGTGCGTCTCCACAAAATGCAACCACCAAAAAATTATGTGTTAAGCACCATCTCATAGCGTCTCTAAGAGCTAGAAGCTCGGAAATGTAAGAATCCGAGATTCCTTCATAATATTTACCAAAAGCAAAGGATAACGTACCGTCTCTCGAGAATCCCGCAAATCCGATGGAGCCTCCTTGGTTTTTCTTCATGGCTCCGTCAAATCTCACAAGGATACCGTTATAAGGGCATATGACATCTGGATGACTCCTTTGAGGTCCTGTTTGATTGATAGGGTTCGCCGATGGTCTCTGAACACCTGTGGGTTCCCGAGCTTTCTGTCCCTCCGCCGTTCGCCATTCCTCTATATGCGCTGTTAGTTGTCGGAACAAAACTCGAGCTTGAAGTAATACTAAGGCATAAGTAGCTTTGCATCTACCTTTCCAAATTCGCCAGAATAGGAAAACCGTATCGGCAATCTCGATCTTGGAGGTGTGAGTAGCGCAGAATAGATTTTTCCAAGCCAGGTCTGGTTGAAAGGATCGCATTGAGTTTCTACGATGTTCCAATCCAGCCATAATCCATAACTCTTTTGCAATCCTACATTCAAAAAAGCAATGATTAATGTCCTCAGTTGGCTCACAACACACTGGACACTCGCTAGACGTAGTTGATCTAGATATTGTGTGACCTCAAAAAAGTAATTTCTCTCCTTGATTTAGAGTTTTCTCTTATATGATTTTGTTTCTTCGTTGGGAAGGGGTTTATATGATAGGTATGGTTTCCGATTTTACATTGACATATCTCTATTGAAATAAGAATCGATTTATTGGCAGTTAATATCTTATATGAAAGATATCTATCAAGATATGTAAGTTCTGAATTGATTGATAATCATATGAAAGGCGAATTAGATTTTACCTTACGAGTGATGAAAGATCCCTTGTCATAAGAAAACTATACATCTAATTTGCATAATTTTTATGCAACTTAATTACTTTATCTTAATTCACACGAGAACCTGATTAATTAATTTACACAAGTAACAATGGACATTATATTCCATTATTTCTTATAAACAATTAAATATCATGCAAGTGGATTTCCCTTTTCATCATATTTAAATATGTACTATTGTTAGTTGAATGATGGCCACGAAAATGTTTCTTAATTGGGGAACAGTAACTAGTAATTATTACTGAGGTGTGCTTTGCGGGAAATGCGAAGGTGGTTATTGATAAGCTTAATAGGGTTGATATCCAGGATAGTCGTGCTGGTACTGTCCTGGAAGAGGGCTCTGTCTCCTCGCTTTGCAGAATGGTTTCCTTGTACGATTTGTTGATCAGAGTAGTAATAGGGTAGCCCATTCGCTGGCTAGACAGGCCCTCTTTTTGTACCCGACTGCTTGTCGTCTTTTTGATTTTCGGACCTGGCTTTACTCCAGGATGTAATGATCTTTGATTTTAATCAATATATGATTATCTTATTAACCTAAGTGATCGACTAAGTCGTTATTAGTGATATCAACATATTGCCAAAGCCTTATATGCCGGCTAATTGTTGTGGACTTTTGGCTACTGATTTGTTCTTTTCCTTTTCAAACGAGGCCAGTTAAGTCCATATTTAGAAGAAATACGAATTATTAATCTATTGACTTAAACACGCGATTGCTCATTTAAAAGTTTTAATATTATGACGTAAAAAATCAGTTTATTATAATAACTTGAATTATTTGGAAGAAACTCGAATATAAGGAACCTGATGATGAATACTCGTGTGATATTGTATAGTTTCTTTCTCTCAATCTAATCCGGCAATCGTACAAATAATCACTTTTTTTTTTGTCATAGTCAATCGTCATTGTCCAGGAACCAAGATATATACATATATAGAGATATAACTAACACTGGTTTCCTTTATAATGATTGATTAATAGATAGATGCCTTTTCTCCTGCCGATTACATGAAGTTTAAAACAGTTTGTCAACTATCGATTCCTGATATACGTCCAAGACACCTGACTAGGTTTGTTTTGCAGTCCAAACAGAATCTCTTTTTTGTTACTCTGTCCGATGATTCTTATGCTTGATTCCAAGCTACGTACCTACCGAGAAAAGACAAGGCGGTGGCTGTAGTGTCTGGAAGCTGATCGTTGGACTTGTGCTGGGGCAACGGCGAATAGCAGATGCTATTATTTGTCACCCGGCCTTCCTCTGTGAAAGTCAACAATGATAAAAGAAATTAGCTGAAGCAGCCCAACTTGTCAGTCCAGCCAGCCATCAGGCCATCACCGAGAGCTTGTTTTCTAGGTCGTTGAGCACCTAAAATTTGTACCTTTTAAAACCAATCTTCCTATCTCTATTTTTCATAGTTAAGAATGGATGGAGATAATTGATAATCCAAAAAAGTAAACAACACATATTTACATAGTTAAACTATTACAATATGTATTAATTAATTCACATGGAGGAGATAATTAGTTTCACTCATGGTTGTCACGCACCGTTTTACCTGGTTCAACCGGTACTGGTCATAAAACCGGCGTGATATCATCGGTATGACCGGCATGATCGATATACGAATCTCTAAGTAAAATGACCTTATTTTAGTGAATTTAATTGTTAAAAATTATTTTATTATTTATTTTATGAGTATATAAGTTTTTTTTTTATGAAGGTGAAATTCATTAAATAAAACAGCCAAGAGTACATCAGAGCGGGAAAAACAACACTGCTCCAAAAAGAATAAAAAGACGGATCAAAAGGCTTGATCCCCAAACCGAAAACAAAGGACTTAAAGAAAAAAGAGAAAGAGAACTGCTAGGAGGACCAGACCTCCTCTGCAGCCAACCGCAGAATAAACAACGCCCAGAAGGGCACCCAAACAAAAGGGTAACTCCATAACAAAACCCCCGGCAAATAAGCAACACCAACAGTAGAGACAAGCCTCTGGCCAAAGCCACATCAGAGGATACATTGCACATGGACAACCCACCAGGCCCTCGCAGGAGAAGAACCCAAGCCTCTGGCCAAAGCCACATCAGAAGAAACTCACGGCTGCAAAAGAAGGGGGAGAGAGCAGAACCCAAGCCAAAGCGCTTAGAGCCTACTCAGAAACTCCTCTAAGCTCCTCTTACCCTGCTCTTTGTCCACTTTACCACCTGCGACCGGCCACTCCACAACGTCCCTGAGAATTTTCCGAACAACACTCTTGGGTTGAAGCCGAGCTTCCCTGAATATCCTGTTGTTTCGTTCAATCCAAATCTGCCAGCACACAGCATGCATCACACCATAACGGATCCAGCTCGTCACATTATCATCACACTCAATGGGCCACCTGGAGATAACTTGAGCAATGTCCCTTGCCGTGGACTCGGCCAATCCACAAGCAGTCATCGTTCTATCCCATACCTCCAAACTGAAGTCACACCGAACAAGTAGATGATCAACCGTCTCCTCTTCCCTGTTGCACAATTCACACCTATTTGCAAGAGACATTCCCCTTTTCTTGAGATTATCAATCGTGAGGATGCTCTTAAGAGCCACAAGCCACATAAAGGAGCATATCTTGGTTGGAACAATCGGCCTCCAAACTGAATCAGCAGGGAAGTTGGCGATGCCCTTGAAAGACTCCCCCGCAAGGTACATGTACATAGATCGAACAGAAAACGAGCACTCCTGGTTTGGAAACCAGACAGGCCTAGGTGGCCCACATGTAGGGCTGCAAACGAGCCGAGTCGAGTCGAGTTTTTGCTTAGTTTGAGCTCGACTCGTTTATTAATTTTTCAGCTCGAGCTCGGCTCGAACTCGAATTTTGATAATCCAGCTCGAGCTCGAGCTCGGCTTGAATAAAAATAATCTAGCTCGAGCTCGACTCGGTAGAGCTCGATAAATGCTCATTAACATAGCTTGTAAAGCTGAGTACAAGCTCGGCTCAAGATGAGCTCGATATAAAATCATTTTTGCTGGAAAAATGTATAAACATAAGAATTTAAATGATAGAAAGAACACTAGAAACTATAAATAACATCTAAATTTCATACACATCTGTATTAGAAGACAATGTTCATGTTTAAAAGAGTAATTCATCCTTCCACAAGCTCAAAACAAGGCAGCTCGCGAGCTTAGCTCGACAAGCCACTGAATCAAGCTAGCTCGCGAGCTTATCAAGCTGAGCATGGTCTAGCTCAGGCTTGGCTCGTTAACGAGTTGGCTCGCGAGCCGGCTTGTTAAATAACGAGTCGAGTGTCGAACGAGTTTTTTCCGATTCGAACACCAAGTTGCTCGCGAGCGGCTTGGCTCATTTGCAGCCCTACCCACATGACACACGTCCAGAACCACTACTATTAAGCAAACTCAACATCTCATATCTCTCCCTCTCAGCCCCCCTTCTAAGATTAGTAGATAAAGGAATTTGCCAAGAAAAAGACTCACCTGAGGGGGACAAAGCATCAAGAATCCTGGCATCCGGAGCGCTAGCGGCGACAGCAACTCTTGGGAAGGCATCAGCAAGCACCACCCCAGGGATCCAACTGGCATGCCACAGAGAAACCCATGCTCCATTTCCAGGATCAATTCCAGCCATACTCCAAAAGGTATCATACTCTTTAGAGATGTTAGCCCAAACCGATCCAGCAAAGCCTTGTCTGCACCTCCCAGTGTACCAATCTGAATGCTGGTTTGGGTACTTAAGGCTAATCAAATTTCTCCACCAACTTCCTCTTTCCGTAGCGAAACGCCAAAGCCACTTCCCCAGCATGGCTTATTAAAGCACGTCATATCCAAAATCCCGAGTCCCCCATGAGAAACTGGGGCTTTACATACATCCCATTTAACCAAAGACATCTTACGATTATCTCCTGTACCACTCCAAAAGAACCTCCTCTGTATACTTTCCCGTCTTTTCGTAACCGTGCTAGGCGCCCTGAAGAGAGAAAAGTAGTATACCGGCTGGCTGGAAAGAACGGCTTTTAAAAGTGTCATTCTGCCTCCCATAGATAAATGCCTCCCTTTCCATCCTTCTAATCTCTTCTGGTATTTGTCAACGATTGGATCCCATAGAGAAACCGCATTAGGTTTGGCCCCAAGAGGAAAGCCTAAATACTTCGAAGCATCACTGCTCCAGTTGCATCCGAAGATAGATGCGAAGTAATCAGGATTAGGAACATCTCCCACTATAAACATAATCGATTTATCCAGATTAATCCTGAGACCTGTGACGGCTTGGAAACACACAATGGTGGCAAGGATTCAAGTATTGATGTTATTTGTTGGATTCAAGTATAAATGTTTAGGTATTGACGTTAAATGTCATGTTTAAATATGAGTATTTATAATTTTATTTGCAATATTGATCGGCACAAACCGATATGTGTCACCGGTTGAACCATTCCACTTGCTAAACCAGCACACTGGCATAAACCGGTTTGACAACCTTGGTTTCACTATATTTGAGAAAATTACATATTATAATTGTAGAAAGATTGAAAAGTATATATAGTACTTTTCAATACGACCTAACCTTGATCTAATATAGCAAAGAATAAGGTCATAAACCAGACCCATAATAAAAACTCAAACATGTATAAGCCTATATCCCGTGACTTTTGGTCGATGACAAATAATTCGATTCAACTCATATCAACAAAAATTAGGAACATAATACGAAACCTGTCTCAATATCATAAGGTATTATTCTCTATCCAATATGGCCCTCCACATTTATAGACACGGGAACAACATTGCCTCCACCTTTTGGAACTAGGTTACTTTTGTAGAATTGTTGGGACAATTTTTCTCTAATTGCACTTCGTGTCACCAACTATATACAAGAGAGTTACGAGTTTCTTAAAATAATTTGATGAAGGATATGATATTTACTTAACTTCGTCTTAAAAAAAATCCCTCTTTACTTATTTGAGGAGTGACATACAAACAACCAAAAAGTACTACAATATCGAGCAATCCCTCCTCGACAATACAAAGATGCATTGCAATATCATCATACAAGAAAAATGTCGAACCCTAATTGTTTAATTCTCTTTGTACTTCCTACTCGGTATCACTTTCAATGGAACAGCTTTCCTAAGGGTAATCCCCATCCTTTCGCTCATATCCAAATCGTGGGGCTTAAGCCCATCAGGCAAAGCCCAATCAAACTCATGCAACAATGAGCCCAACACCAAGGGCAAAGCTCGAAAAACAAGCGGCACAGCCGGGCACATCCTCCTCCCCGATCCAAACGGTATGAACTCAAAATTTTGGCCTTTGTAATCAACTGCATCGGAGTCCAAGAACCTCTCGGGTTTGAACTCATGTGGGTCGGGCCACGTGGTCGGGTCTCGGCCAATGGCCCAAACGTTCACTAGGATTTGGGTCTCTTTGGGGATGTAGTACCCTAGCATCTTGCATGGCTGCATGGCCATGTGCGGGACGAGGAAGGGCAATGGTGGATGGAGCCTCAACGTTTCGCTGATGATGGCTTTAAGGTACGGTAGATTAGGGGTGTCTTGTTCTTTAAGTTTCTGGCTTGGGCCGACGACGGCCCTTAGCTCGGATTGGGCCTTGTGTAGCTTTTCTGGGTTGTGGAGGAGCTCCGCCATGGCCCATTCCAATGTGCTCGTAGTTGTGTCTGTACCTGCCGTAAACATCTCCTATAGAGTAAACAAAGGAGACCCAAATTTTAAATAAATAAATAGTATAATATATGGAGTTTCTCAAACTCTCTAATAAATCTTTAGCTTAAGATAATATAATATTGTAGCGCAAGATAGTTAACATAGTAGTTATAACCTGCAAGTCAATGGTGATATTTTAAAACTTCCTATAAGTAAAAAATAAAAAAATATTTACCGTATCTGATAGACACTCTCATTAATATTTCTTATCCTTCTACTTAAAATTTTCTTCCGAATTTGCTAAGAGAGGGTGATCTATGCGTCTTATAAGTCTACAGTATCGCTTTTGACCCGTTTATTCCTTAATTATCCTGTAGTAACTATTATGTATATTTGATTTTTGTAATATGTATTACAATTTAATTGCGACACCTTTTCCACTAATTTTAAAATATATTTTTCTTGAATTAATTTATTAATTAATTAAAAAGCCGTAGAGATGTTAAAAATCATTATAAATTGAACAACTTTATCAAAACAATGTATTGGGTAAAACACAAATAAGAATGTTGAATTTAATTCCTAGGGTAGACCAGGATTTCTATTATACTTCTTTCCTTCCGGCATTCGATTCCTTTTTGTTGAAATTGAATTATCCCACGCATACTAGAGGACAAACACTTTGTCTAATTCTCATCATTCCCAAATCTGATTTCTTCGAGCATTTCGCCGTAACAGAAACACATCCACTTCATCTAGCATCCAACCTTATAATTGTTTTATCTTTTCGGTTAGCAGTTAGTGCCGTCCAATAGCTTGACTTTGTTGATTAGTTATAGACAGTTTGACCACATGTCTCCCTTCCCTTGGTTTGGTTAGTAATTTAACGAAGGAAGGAAAAGGAAAGGAACGATAGAGATAACAAAAGTCGACTTACAAATGACGTTGACCATCCTAGAAGAAAACTTGGCCGGCTCGTCAACTCCTTCCCCGCGGAAATCCAGCAACACGTCTAAAAAATCCTTCCCCTTCTCGTCGTCCACGTCGCTGCCGCCACTATGATCTCCACGTGTCCTCTCCTCGATAAACTCCCCGGCAATCTCGAACGCGCGCTCCACGTGGAACTGGGTGTTCCTCCGGATCCTTTGCGGGTCGAACGGGCTCAGAACCGGGAAGAAATCCGCCACGTTGGGCTTCCCGGCGAACTCCATCACTTTCCCGGCGTGGTGGAAGAACCGCGCCCCTCTCTCGGACTTGGGGTCCAGCAAGTCCCTCGAGAACATGAGGTTCCCTATTAGGTTAAACGCCATCAGGAAAATGAACCGGCCCAGGTCCACAGCTGGCTCGTGGGCCCGGGCCTCGTCGATGAACCGGATCATCCGCTCCACGCACCGGCTCCGGACGGGCTGGGTGGCGTCGAGCCGGTGGCCGACGAAGAACTCCACGGTGCAGAGGCGGCGGAGCATGCGCCAGTGGGGTCCGTACTGGGCCGTGATGATGGAGCCGTCGCGGCTCTTGGGCCCCTTCATGGACTCGTAGATCTTCCGTCCGGCCAGCACGACGTCGTAGCTCTTGAACATGGTGCGGGCGGCTTGTTTGGACGAGATCACGACGGTGCACATGGAGCCGAGGTAGAGGGTCATGATTGGGCCGTGGGCTCGGGCGTGGTGGGCCAATGACTTGTGCGGAGACCAGCCCAGCTGGAAGATGTTGCCGACGAGCGGGAGCGGGCGGGGGCCTGGAGGAAGGCGGCCGAGCTGTTCGATACGGTGGTGGCGTCGCTCCGTCGTCATTGCCCAGGCGACCCAGAGGAGGAGAAGGAGGGCTATGGCGGAGATTTCGTAGTCTATCGAGGAACCCATTTTATTTTCTCTCGATCAGCTTAAATGTGTTGTGGTTTTTAGTTTACGTTAATGTTAAGTTGGTACGGGATTGGACTTCCAATATATAGAGCTATAGCGCCGAGAGGACGAGCCTTGAGAAGTATTGTGATGGATGAATAATAATATATATAGAGTTTTAATTAATTATTCCTCTCATTCTTTCCCCTAAACTTATTATTATTTATGGTCTATTCGAAATGCCATTGTGGACCGAAGTCAAGTTACCATACCTAACATTAACTTTTGGCATTATGGAAATTTGGTTGATATTATATACCAAATAATTTTGATAATGGTTTATACTAATTTTTTTTATAATGGTTGATCTTATATACTAAATTGTCCAACTTCCGGTACAACATTGAAATATGCAAAACAAATCAAATTATCTAGCTAGTGATATATGAGATTCGTTTGAAACGGCAATCACAGAGCCATAAAGAAATGTACATGGTAGACAAAATTGTTTCGATCCATTGAGGAATAATGTAGAAATTATAAGATTTGATCCTTTCACGGCAAATTCAGTTGTCCCACCGCACGGCATAAATATGTGGGTACCCGTTATGATCAATCATGCAGAGAAATGTTAAGTAAATCAAAGCCATGATTGTTCTTCCATTGTCCTTTTCGATGTTGGTTTCTGCCTCTGCATCTATTTAACTAATGATTGGGTGATTTTATTCCGATATGGTGACCAAGGCTAGCTATTGTTTGCACTCTAAACAACATATCTCATAATTCAATTTACTAATGATTGTGGTGAGAAGTCAGAAATCTGAACAAAACTAACAAGTACCCATTCGAATGGTGTTAGCTGGGGAGGTGGGAAATGCTTAAGACCAAACTACTATATTTTCTAATTTCATTACAAATTATACCTGTAATTTTATTTATATTTCATAGTTGAAGCTCAACCTAGCTTTGGAACTGGACTATTAGTTATATAGACATCAAGTTCATCATGAATCTTGTTATTATGTGGAAATTTATGACATTCATGGCTATTTTTTATATATTTTCAAATATTGTTATTACATGAACACCGAGTTGATCAAAATCTACGTATTGAACACGTTGGATTACTCTCGTTTTCATTTTTTTGCTATCACTAGATTGGATATGACCATATTTTTCTAAATAACACTAGCGCATGACAATCAGATTAGTCTCCTTTTCATTTTGTTGCAACAAATGGATGGAATGCGACCAGAATTTTCTAAAGAACACCACTAAACAGCAATTTGATAACTACAACACGCAGTGCAGGAGTTAAGTTGAACTTAGGAGAAGCTATAGACTATAATCCCTCCCAACTTTGAAATATATAAAAAATTACATGCAAAATTCATAATAATTTTAGAAAATAAAACAGTTCATAAAGCGCTAGCCCTCCTTCTCAATTATCATGCACGATTCAAACTTAGTCCTCTCATTCAAATTCCTGATCCCGCCACTAACAACACATACATTTAGGAGAAAAATCCAACCACATAAAGAAAAGAAAGATTTATAAATAATGGCGATCTTCGACAAAATTCTCATGTACATACATGATCCCCATCGATCCTGCATGCATACCATACGTACGTATAGCTTAAAAATACAAGTATTTATTCAACTCTACTTTTTATAGATTTGACTAAGTCATTTAAACTCGAAAGACCTACAAGCTGCTTCATTTTCAACTTCAGTGTCATCACCCATGCTCGATCGTACCAAATTCTACTTAATTAATTATTAATCCTGTACCATGTCCATTGTTATTATTATTACGTTCGTTTCTCCTTGCACATTATCCAAAATATCATATATATGTCCTTGCTAGAAGTATAGCCATTGTCTTATGCCGCTCGCTAAGTTGCCGTACATTATGGTACCATTGTTAATTGAATTGATCTATAATAATTATTATTACTAACTACTAAGTCTTTTTGACCATAAATTATTAAATCGATTTTAATTTGTTGATAGAAAATTATAACCAGTCATTTTTATTTTCCTAAACCGAGCTCGGAAGTAGGCCGCGCATTACCCATCTAAACAAAAAACAAATGGGCCACTTCGGGCTTACTGAACAGACCACGGGAAGGCGGCCCATTCGTGGACGTTCACTTTTCAGTTCCAGATCCGGCGGCAATTTTTTTGGGGACTCTGGCGCCGCTGCCGAGAATTAATTCGTTTGAACTGAAAGCAGAGGCCAGAGAGGAGCAAACAGACAACACACAGTTACCACTAAACAGCAGAATTGCGGGAGGGGTAGAGAAGCTGAGCGAGGTAGAAATGGTCGCCTCGACCAAAGGACTGATGATTTACAAGGTCTACAGGGCGCTAACACGCGGTCTGTCGCCGCTTCTGCAGCTTCACTTGCGGTGGCGCGTTTTCCGCTGCCTCGAGCACCCGGCGCGGTGGCAAGAGAGGATTGGCCGGCCTTCTCTCCCCCGGCCGCCTGGTCCTCTCGTCTGGTTTCACGCTGTCTCCCTAGGTAATCTCCGTGATTTTAATTTCTACAGTCGATTGTTTTGCCGATTTCACAATTTGAAATGGAAGATTAATTATGTGAGCATGTGTGAAATTTCCCAGGCGAAGGAATGGCTGCGATTCCGGTCGTCAGGCAGTGCGCTCGTCGGCGGCCTGGGTTGAATATTCTGATGACAACGACGACGATGTCCGCTTTGTAAGATTCTAATAATTCCGGGATTCATCAGTTGTTAAACTGTTTTGCTATGGCGGTGAGGATATCATTCGTTTTGTTTGCTTGCTGCAGTAAGGTGCTCGAGAATGATCTTCCGAGTGGCGTTCTACACCAGGTTCGTTCGCCCGTCCTCACTACTTGATTCCTCAGTGGTTGAGTAGTTAATGTTTCTGCAGTTATGAATTCTCCGTATGTGCTGTGAAATTGGTAGTAATTGTAGCCTTTTCCGATTGAACCAGTTTTGTCCTGTGGATACCCCGGCCGCCATTGATGCTTTCCTTTGCTACTGGAAGCCAAGTGCAGTTATCTTATTGGAGAGTGAGCTTTGGCCGAATCTGATCATGGCATCTTCAACTAAGGGTGTAAGTTATGAGTTATCCATCCATGTGCATCATAGGCCATGGTTCTTCCCTGTGAATTATGATATAGTAATTGTTTCACCTATCAAGTATTCCAACATTGAATTGGTAGTTGACTGGGATTGTGAATTAGGCTTTGCTTGGACTTTGGAGGAGTTTAAGTGAAAGATTAGGAGGGAGAAATTCATGAATGAAAGCTATTCATCGTTCTGCTTCCTTAGGGGATAGCTTTTTTTGCGGGGTTGTGCAATATGCATGATTATATGCCTTGTTGGAGTGACTTATCGCCATTGAATGATGTTGCAGATTCCACTTACATTATTGAATGCTCGGATGTCTGTGAAGTCCTTCAAATTTTGGTCAGCATGGGCGCTTCCATTGATATCATTAATGCTATCCAAGTTTGCTTTGATTATCCCATTGGTACATTCTCGGGCTATTGTGTCTTCTTTTCTTTTATCATTGTGGTGTGCTTGATGCTGACAGTGTCCTTTTTTATAGAGTACCACTCAGGCAATACGCTTCCAGCTTCTGCAAGCTCCACCTTCAATCATAAATTTCGCTGGTGATTTGAAATACGGTATGTTTATTACAGTTATCCTCTAGTAACGTGGTATTGTTCTTCCTCTAAAAATGAAGATTGACAGGTATGGTTACTATTTTTTTTTGTGTTTGGTCAATGGTCACACACATCACAATATTGGTTGTTGTGAGGCATAAGTATAGATTTTGCCCATGGCTGAGAACTAGATATCTGATTTTTTCTTAGGTTTAGTTTATCTAGACTCTTTTCTTATGATATTTTGGGGGTTCCTAAGTTAGAGTGAGGTGGCTATACACCCTGATGGAAAGGTGAGGGTATTTCTATTTCAGTGGTGGAACATGACATGTCCAAGAGGAATATAGCAAGCACTGAAGATTTGAAGGAGCAGCTCTCTGATAGGCATGTATGGATGGCTGCATCAGTTCATAGAGGTGAAGAACAAGGTGTGTTCCAAGCTGCACTGGTTTCTGACTTGGTCTATCTATGTGTCACGTCTTTTTCATTACAGTTTAACTCTGAGTCTATCTTACAGCTTGATGGCGCATGGCATAGAATATTTCCACTACAAAATGCCAAAATTTCATTTACTTTTGTTTGTATTGGTGGCCCTAAGTTATTGTGGCTTTCTAAGCACTCACTACTGCCATTTTTCAGTAATCTTAGCAGTTCACAGATTGTTAGTGCGAAGGTATCCCGACTTGGTGACTATTATTGTCCCTCGCCACCTACAGCTTGCCCACCATATTGTTGAAGTATGAACTTCAGTTCCAGTTCCAGTTCCATCTTTCTTCCCTAAGCTAGGTGTTTCGAGTCTAAACTATATTAATGCATATGCTTGTTGTATTTCCCCCTGGTAAATTGATGCCTTCTGATAAGTCTGATCTAACTCAAATGTCTGGACTTAGGAGTTAGACCTGTTGTAGAAGACATCTCCTAATGTTGCATTGATCGCCATTTAAAAGATAAATAGAGGCGTTGTTCATGATTGTTGCCTTAAGAGCATGTAGACAATGGCCTGATGAGCAAGTTGTTTAGCCCAGTCGACACATATTGATGATAGGCCACCATGGTTGGTTGTTTCTATTTCTGTCATTTATGTTCCAACTAGTTCATATTGCTGACATCTTGCAGCATGACACATGCATATACCCACATGCGAGCATCTTGACAGCTAAATAGTAAGATTGGAAAACGTGATATCCTTTGGATCGAAGGAACTTGATGTCTTGATTTCATATTCTGATTCTAGTGAAACTGGTTTGATTATAAACTCAAGTAATTTCTCGTTTAATGTTTTGTTTTGTTTTGAAAATGTGCAGGAATTGCAGAAAGAAGGACTTCATGTAGCCTTGAGGTCTCGAAAGCAAAAGATCACTGCTAGAGGACTCGTGTACGTGGTCGACACTTTAGGTTTGCTTCTAAACTCTCCCAAGCTCCATTTTTCATGTTCTCCATAATGTTCTTAAATCGTTTTCTCTTACTTCTTCAATAGGTGAATTGAGGCATCTATATAGCCTAACTCCAATAGCTTTAGTTGGAGGTTCCTTCTGTCCTGGTTTCGCTGGCCACAACATATCCGAAGCTGCCGCAGCTGGCTGTGCTGTTTTAACTGGTCACTGTTCTTCTCTCTCTCTCTTGACCCCTGTCTTTCCTGCTATATACAGACTTCATGCCATGCTTTCTAAAACCCATTACTATCCTTTTGCTTTCAGGTTTTCATGTCGGACACTTCTCACACATGATAAATGAAATGCAACGACTGGATCCTCTTTCAGTTGTGCAGGTTTTCGATGCCCCCTTCACTTCTCTGGTCCATTCATAGCCTTCTCAGTGCTACCATTTTAGTTCCTTAAGTGGACTGTTTTTGTCCTGTTTCACTTTTTCAGGTGTCTGGAAAGGAAGAACTTCAAGAAGCGCTCTTCCAGCTCTTCAGTGACAGAAAGATGCTCAAAGCACGACGCATGGCTTCAAAACAAACGTTTCATACCCTTTCGAGTGGAATTCTTGCCAAAGTTTGGAACCTCTTGGATACCCATGTCCTTGACAGGATCTCCATTATTGAAGGAAAAAAAAAAAAATGATAGGCGGCATTCATCATAATTGCATGGTAATCAAGCTTTGTTAGTACGTGAAAATTGAAATCTGTGCTTGTTTGCATGCTGCTCAATACACCATGATGACTGAATATTGATGAATCGATATCGATCAATTTCTGAGTTCTCTCTCGAAATCTGCAGCCGCAATAGCTGCTTGTCCGTCGTCGTCAGCAGTCTGCGTCGTTAAGGATCGCCGGCAGGTGAGGTATCTGTTTCCCTTCTGGTTTTCTTATTTTCAGTTCAATTTGTAGCGATGAAATTCTTCCTAATGTATTGTTTTCTTTCCCAAAATGCGTCGGCACAATATTTTCGATTCTTATGATTCTGTTTGGGAAGTTTTACCCTGTAATTTTCTGTTTCTTAGCTATTCACCGGCTGAGTTTTTCTGGGGAATTCAAAATATCGGGGAAACCCAAAATACCGTGAAAATATCGCGATTTATTGCCATATCGCGAAATATCGCCAATTACAAGTTCTCGTCAATTTATCGTCAATTTCAATTTCTCGTCAATTTCTCGCGTTTCGATTTTGGTTTTGAGGGTCCGAAACGTTTCGCGTTTCGCCGTTTCGGCCTTCCTTTTCGCGCTTTTCCCTGGCGTTTTCTGACCTTTTACCGCCGTTTTCCCAATTTTCAGGCGTGTGATTTCTTGATCGCCTGAGTTTCCTCCGCCTTCCTCTCTTCCCCGCTCGTATTCCATCTCACACCTTGCAAAAACACAACACGCGGCGCGCCGGCCGGAGCTGACAGAGAACTGCTCCGCCTCCGTACGGGGAAACGGTCTTCATCAAGTAGAGCGAACGAACTTGAAGGATAATTCATATTGGTACGAGGATGCGCGCCCATGCACCCTGCTCGTTTGTTTTTGTATTGGTCATAACCTCAATTAACTGACAGATAAGCCTTCCTTTTCTTTTCCAGGGCGATTGGTGGTGTAGGGTTCAGAAGTTTGGAGAGGAGGATTATGGGAGCAGCTGGAAGGTTAAAGAGGAATGTTGTTGTTGTTGAAGGATTCGATAGACTGAGGCATGTTCTGGGACCAGTCTGCATCACATTATCTCCTTCCTCGACCCTGTACCCATCGCTGAAACCAGTATCCTCTTCAGGAGGTGGACATGCTTGTGGCAAGATCGATGTACCAGTCCTTCGTTTAAAGAGGCATCGCTCCAAATTGGGTTTCAAATTAGGAACATTGTAAGCCAGCTTCTGTCTCTTGGATCCTGCCATGTCCTTGTTGGAGCAATTGACTTTCGACTAGTCTTGGGGATTATTTCCTGGGTTACAAAGAAATCAAAGTGTTTGATAGAGTGATCCGATATATGCTGCTGCTTCCTAATACCATGGTAATGAAGGTGGTCTTCTGCACTATGTTTCGATTAGCCCTCAGCCTAGTGGAGCTAGAGTCTGACGAGTATACTAACATAGCGGCTGCCTCCATCTTCAATCACCATCATCATGAATATCTCAGGACGAGTAAGTTGAAGTTGGTTATTGTATCACCCTAAAATGGAAAATGAAGGCAAACTCTTTTATATATGATGCTTGAAGTTTTTGCTCTGGTGCTCAAATATTTCAGTAATAAAGGTGCTAATAAACGTTCAATGTTGAACCTTCCTGCCCTGGACCAAGCTAAGGTCTGCATTGTTGGTATGGCTGCTTCGGTTTGACAACGCTGATATTTCGCAGAGGAGAGGCTAATCGTACATGCTTAAACTTGTCGAGTGGTTTGCAACAGTTGAATTTCTCACCCTTCCCTTTGAAAACTCGCTCCAGGTAAGTTGCTTTACGTTGTCACTAGATATAAATATAATTAAGTTCTGTGTGCTTGGTAAACAAATATTTTAGTCTAGTGGAATTCTTGACAAGGTTTGGAACCTCTTAGAATAAGGATGTCCGTGGGCATATCCCTCATTTGTGTTCTGCTGCAAATCGGGTATTCCTATGAAACTATATGCTAAAGTGATAATGGCTAGGTGAAAGTAGTCCTCATTTGAAATATATGAAGTAATGCATTTTAGTTCTACCGTGGAAAATACCAGTGCTCAAAACACTCTGTCCACTTGTACAAACATGAACATCAGGATCAGTTTCATTCCTTAACACTGCTTTCGATGTATTGGTTCACTATAATCCTTGGAAGATTCTGTCTACTGAATCAAAATAATGTTTTCTAGTAATACACAGCATGCGAAAGATGTTGACAAAGTGTCTTCACAGAACCTTCAGCTGTTGAAATTTCTGAACATACCAACTTCTAACAGCTCGTTTTGTTTCCCACATGCATTCTTGAGTTTGTTTTCTACATGCTCATTGCATATTCAAGGGGAAGGTCGTGTATAGTGGGAGAGAGTTTATCCTGCTAAACATAAATGCCCGTTTTTCCAGACTTGTTTGCTAAATTCAACCTGACGTTGAGTTTCTTACTCTCTTCCAGGAGGAAAATTGGCACCTTTTTTACTGGAATCATGAAGGAGAGGCCTCCAATCCGTCTGAAATCTGGACCCCTGGATTTCTCTGGTGTCTGGTGCGAGAACTGGATATCTCGTCCCCAACCGTAAGCGAGTGGATTATATCTCGAAAAGAAGGCTCATCGCAAGGTATGGCCAACAGTCCGTCGTTATTCCAGCCATTCTCCTCGTACGCTTGGTCCAGCAGCTGCCTGAGAACTGGATGGTTCAAATGATCTGCTCTTATGACGATCCTCTTCCCAGCTTTCCCTACCATCACTGGCAAATGACCAGGAGGCACATCCCGTGGAAGCTTATGCTTCTGGCACACGTCGGTAAAAATCTTCCTTAGCTTCATTATCTTGCAAATCCCACCACACTCTAATCCCTTTACCGAGAAAGCCATTTCGAAAGTTGCTTTAGAATGTTGAATGAACCCTTTAGAAGAGAGGCCATGCCTATTTATCTACCCTCGACAAGAAAGGATCATTCATGTCTCATTTCTACACGCAATGCAAAGTTCTTTTTTTTTTTCTCCATGTTTGATATTTTTCCCGTGAGGTCAAACCCCCATGCAGATGCAATGTCCTGGTTTCCCTTTGTGTGTCATGTTTTTCTTTCTGCATTAACATGGCTGTGAGATGAGATGCATGAACCTTAGCCACCGATACCGTGAAAATTGGCAATTGTTTCACAAATGTTTTCAGATTTTGCCCAAGGGCTGGTATGTTAATCTGGTTTTGCATGTTGCTTGCAGCAGTGGCGTAGCCAGACATCGAGTCCACTGGGGTCCTTAAAATTTTACGAACATAAATGCTTGTGTAGCTAATGAATTTTGAGTTAACCGGGGTCCTTGGTGAGCTAACATCGTTGAGAGTATGGGGTCCTAAACTTGAATTACCGTACTAAAACCTATGTATTTAAAGGGTTTTGTTGCCCAATTATTTGCCAAGTGGGGTCCTAGGACCCCTCTCCTCCTTACCTCCCTCCGCCACTGGCTTGCAGGATAGGTTTGGTGGGCTACGGGACCTTCCCTATTAGCTATAGGTGCGGCTAGCTAGCGTGAAATAGGCAAGTGTTGGAGGCGACGAGAATTTGATGTTTGGCTTACACACCTCTTATCTTACGTTGCTGTTTGTTCTTCAGACATGTCAGATTTCCGTGTAACCTCGTACCCTATGTCCTATTCCTTGTGCTGCAGAAACTGTTCCAATCGCCATTAAGACAGAAGAGAGCGGTTGTAACCAGCCCAACCTAGGTTGGCCAATGGCCAGGCCGGTAAGATACTTCTCAAAGATCTGTTTTTAATTTATTTCAAATGTCTCATCGTGATCGTAGTTCATACTTATCTTAGATGATATTAAGCGTTACACGAAATTATAATATAATGTTATCTTCCAAAATCAATCGAATTTCATGCATTTTGATAATTCTTAGTTACCAGCTGTCCTCTATATAGAAGTTCCCCGCCTAATCTGACTGGTTAAATACTTGGTCTAATGTGCCAGAGGTAACTGTCCTCTAGATAGATTTTAAGATGTCCTTAATGGGATGATTGTTTTAAGGCGATCCAACTTGATTGTATAATTGTGTCTGGGTGAAACGAATACATCTAATTTGAGTAGGTGTAATCATAATATTTACGTCTACGCAGACAGTCAAATTTCATTTTAAAGACCTAGATCTTTGATAGTGCATCCTTTTCATTTCCATAATCTACTGTGATTAATCCCCCATTATTCCCCCACTATTTCCCCTTCCCATGTGAGCAAATATATTATGGATTCCAATTTTCGCATGTGCCTTACCCTTTTGCATTCATCTGCCAAACAAGCACCAGCGAAAATCTTCAAATATTACTGCTTCAATGCGGCTCCTCCATTCCTCCCCCATCTCTGTAGCTGGAAATGTTAGGATTCTGTCTCTGTATAATCCCCTGTGGGAGACTGAAGTACACTGTATAATAAATTACTAATGCACTTTTAGCCCGTGTCTGGATTTCGTTAAGGAGTCAAGAGGGAAGCTTCTAAAAGAGTTTATTTAACGTGTCAACTCATTGAGCCTTTCTGTCCTGTTGAGTGACCGACAAGGAAAAAAAAAAAGAAAGAAAACTGATAAGAGAGAAATTTTAGACCGCCATTCCCGCCACCAATTTCATGTCGTTTTCCATTCAGCCCCCTTTATCACTTTTCCCTTCCTGATTGGTCCTTTGGTATTATTATGACTGTTCATTTTACTCTCCAAAGTCCATCACTTTAGAGAGACAACCCACCCATAGGAATCTGGTTATCGTTTTACTGTGAAAGTTGGTACCAAAAAATTGCCTTCCACCCACACAACAACCATGCCCCATTTCCATGTTACCAAAATTCACTTCTTCCATGCTTTTCTGTTTCCCCCCCTTATTTTCCTTTTCCTCTTACCCTTGTTCCACCACTGTGCACAATGCATGCATAAAGAAATGCACAGAAGAAAAAGCTTAGGAGGCTGGATTGCTTCTATTTGACACTTTGTACTTGTCGGGGGAGGGAAATAAAGAACTGTGGTGGAAGAAGCAAAGTGATAGGAGACTAGAGGGATTAAAGTTTTCAGTTTCTGAAATTGCAAATGTTTATGGCTACCCAAGATAACTTACCAGCTTTGGTTTGTATTTCTTTCATTTGTATTGGATCAGATTCGATTCTGGATCGGGTCATGCCCACCCTGCTCAATCAAGCTTGGAGCTGAAGCAGTAGTTTGGTGCTAGCTTCTTCTCCCTAGGTGAGCATTTCAACCCGTACATTTCGAGTATTAATTAGCCACTGATGAGCCATAGTTTCAGTAGTCATGGCTGTGGTATGATAATATTAAGTAATCACCAAAATAGGGAAGACAGACTAAGGATGGTTGGGGGGAGGGAGGTGATCATTCACTTCATTGGCAACGGCAAAGCAAGCAGCTTTTTGCCTTTTGCTTCCTCATGACTTAAAGTTGGGAGAGCCTTGCATGCCATAATATTAGAATGAAGGGGGACCATTGCCTCTAATCATTATGTTATGCATTCCCTTTCTCCTCTTCTATCCATTTTTCTTCTTTTCCCTTTCACTTTTCCCCCTTTGTTTTTCCCTTTCAATTATTTATTTATTTATAAATATAGGTAAGAAAGCAAAGCTGAGTATCTAGACAGATAACAACTTTGACATGATCTGGCTAGCCTAATATGTCAATTGTCAAGGGTCAAACGAGTTAAATAGTATAATCTAGCAGAAATACTTACTATGTAATTTAACTAATACACGAGAGTAAATGTTACATCCATGCCTTGGATCCGATTGAAGACCTCGGATCTTGTAAGACTTGAAGAAAATATAAAAGGAATGTTAGCTCAGTAGCTCTAAAGAAAGCACAAGCTCCAATAAAAATGAAAAGTACTAGCTAGAAGGGTTAGCTCGAGAAGCAGGAGGTAAGGAATTAAATTGTTTGCTAGGATTTTAACCGTGGGTTAATATGGGTATGCGGAAATGCAAGAGAATGTATAGTAGGTAGAAACATATGAATATCACGTTGCAATTATGTCGATAAATTGTGGTTAGACAAATATTTATATAAGAATCGTAGTATTATTGAAGAATGTCATTATTCAGATATAATTGAGTAATTAATGAATTGAAAAACTCATTCAAAAATTATTGTGTGGGAAGCTTATAGTGTATAAATACTCTAGAATTAGGAAGACCAATGCATGACATGATTGATGGTTATAAGTTATAACAGAAAGCATAGGCAAGAAGGAGAGGGGAAAATTGATGAACAAAGGTTGAATAGTAAAAAGGGGTTGTCCAATTTCTTACTTATTATCATGCGGAATGGGAAAAGTTACAAATAGCAAAGTGGAGAACAGCAATCATTCTAGCAACCATATCCCCCCTATTGTACATGTCTTCTCTTTAATCATGCAGATTTCCCTCACTTTTACCTCCCCAATTTTATTATAATCCAACCCCTCACCCCCCATATTTGTAATTATGAACTTTTTCCTCCACACTCCCTTCTTTAATCAATTGGCCTTATCCATCATCATCACTAGCCAACTAATAAGCCTTTCCCCGCTCCCCCCTCCATATCATTTATATCTACCAAACAATAAGAGTTAAATGACACAAAAGCAACACATGGCAACACGATGATAAATTGGTGCAATAAGTCAATTCACTTGTCATTATTAACTTAACCAAGAGTCCTGATGCCATATATATTTTTTTAGGTAGAATGGAGATTGCATGTTCTTATTTTAGCAAATGTGATTGGTGATATAGAATTTATCGATACATGAAATGCATATTAAATTAGTCCGCCGAACTTACTAAAGTAGTTTTTCTTAGCGGGGTACGTACACAAGCTCATGTCAATGTAGTGTGAATAGACAAAGGGCAAGTGGAATTGTGGTCTTATGTAAGCAACTAAGAGTTGATTGTAAGATGGGAGAAATTGAAGGGTTAAGGCAAATTATTGCAGCTATCACCAACCCCTTCATTCTTATTAATTCATACTAAACCCTCCCTTCCACCGTTAAATTATGTTAATCACAGAAGTTTGAGGTAACATCTCCGTAAAAGTTGAATCATTTCAGCGGCAAAGAGAGGAAGAAAAAGAAGAAAAAAACAATCATTTCAACGTTCTAAGCATTCAAATTTTTTTTTTTTAAATTCCTATTCTTTTCCCCGCTTTTCCCCATCGCTAAGTAAGAAAATATGTGTTTTTTTTAAAAACAAAACCACTCCCTTCTTCAACACTCCTTCCCGCCTCACTCCGCAGAGCTCTCCCTGTCCTCGCCGCCATGAAACCGAAACTCTCCATTTCCTTCTTCTTCCTCTTCTTCTCCATCTCAGCCGCAGCTCCTCCGGCTAACGACACGGAAGCTCTAACGCTCTTCCGCCTCCAAACCGACACCCACGGCAACCTCCGCTCCAACTGGACCACCACCACCACCTCAAACGTCCCCTGCTCCTGGCTCGGCGTAGGCTGCTCTGCCGACAAAGGCCGCGTCATCTCACTCTCCCTCCCTTCTCTCTCCCTCCGCGGTCCGATCAACTCTCTCGCCTCCCTGGACCAGCTCCGCCTCCTCGACCTTCACGACAACCGCCTCAATGGCACTGTTTCCCCGGTCACCAACTGCTCCAACCTCAAGCTCCTCTACCTTGCCGGAAACGACTTCTCAGGCGAGATCCCTCCGTCGATCTCCTCCCTCCACCGAATCCTCCGCTTGGACTTGTCGGACAACAACCTCGCCGGTTCAATCCCTCCGGAAATTGGCAATTTGACCAAGCTGTTGACTCTTCGGCTCCAGAACAATGCGCTCACCGGCCGAATTCCAGACATCTCTGGTTCGATCCCCGGATTGAAAGAGCTGAATCTCTCCAATAATGAGCTGTACGGAAGAGTCCCCGGTGGGTTGGAGAAGAAATTCGGCCGCCGGGGGTTCTTCGGTAACGAAGGGCTCTGTGGATCCGGTCCTTCGCTCCCCGTGTGTTCATTTACAGGTGTTAATGGAGTTCTTAGGAATTAATCCTTACTTTATATATATATATATACTTAATGTTGTATATGATCTCTAACCTGTGTGATTCCCAGGGGACGAAACGGTGCCCTCGAACCCAACCACGATTCCGCAATGGAACAGCCCTCCCGTCGTGGAAAGCCAAACTTCGCAGCGGCCGGTGCACAGAGGATTGGGCACCGCCGCGATGGCGGCGATAATCATCGCCATCTGCGTCACATTCCTTGTAGCGGCGTCGTTCCTGGTCGCCTACTGCTGTGGCCGCGGCAGTGGCGGCGGAGTAGGAGACGGGGGATCATCAAAGGTGGGGAGCGAGATCGAGAGCGGTGGCGGCGTGAAAAGGAGGAGCAGTTACGGCGGAACGGAGAGCGATGGCACGGAGAGGAGCAAGCTGGTGTTCTATGACGGCGGGAAGGATCAGCCCATGCCGTTCGAATTGGAGGATTTGCTCAAGGCGTCGGCGGAGATGCTGGGGAAGGGGAGTTTGGGGACGGTGTACAAGGCAGTGCTGGACGGCGGGTGGACGGTGGCCGTGAAGCGGCTGAAGGACGCGAATCCTTGTGGGAGAAGGGAGTTCGAGCAGTACATGGAAGTGATCGGAAAGCTGAAGCATCCCAATATCGTCAGGTTCAGAGCTTATTACTATGCTAAGGAAGAGAAGCTTCTGGTGTACGATTTCATGCCCAATGGCAGCCTCCACTGGCTTCTCCATGGTTAGTAGTTCTCTAAACCAACTTTCTCTGCTTCAGATTCAGACTAGACTGTGTTGATGATGATGATGATCAAATTGGGTGTTTTCGATTTGATCAGGAAACAGAGGACCAGGCCGAATCCCACTGGATTGGACCACGAGGATCAGCTTAGTACTCGGATCCGCCCGCGGGCTAGCCAAGATCCACGAGGAATACCGGTCGGCTCGAATCCCCCACGGCAACGTGAAATCATCCAACGTCCTCCTCGACAAAAACGGCATCGCTTGCATTGCCGATTTCGGCCTCTCCCTGCTCCTCAACCCGGTCCACGCCGTCGCCAGGCTGGGCGGGTACCGAGCTCCCGAGCAGGTGGAGACCAAACGCCTGTCCCAGAAGTCCGACGTGTACAGCTTCGGCGTCCTCCTCCTCGAAGTCCTCACCGGGAGAAACCCCGACGAACTCGTGACGGACGGGGTGGCCGCGGGGGCAGGGGATCTGCCGAGGTGGGTGAGGTCGGTGGTGAAGGAGGAGTGGACGGCGGAGGTGTTCGATCAGGAGCTGCTGAGGTACAAGAACATCGAGGAGGAGCTGGTGTCGATGCTCCACGTGGCGCTCGCCTGTGTGGCCCCGGCGCCGGAGAAGAGGCCCGAGATGGTGGAGGTGGCGAGGATGATTGAGGAGATTCGGGTGGAGCAGTCGCCGTTGGGGGAGGATTGCGACGAGTCGAGGAACTCGCTCTCGCCGTCGCTTGCTACTACTGAGGATTGAATTAGACGGAGTCTGATCTCATTTATTTCTCGAGGAGAATAACTTTGTTTACTGTCGTAATAGTGGTGGCTTAAGTGTAGTAAGTTATTTGTTAAGTTCATTAATTACTTGTTTCTGTTGGATGTCCAGGCCCAACAAAGTGTGTAGTTTGGTAGCTAGTTGTCTAGTTTGCTACATATTTTGTTTAAGCCTTCGTTCCTGTGAAGTGTACTTGTGTCGTTTGAGTCGTAAGATGTGGTCGTTTGTTGTTATTCTTCACCAATTAGGCCTTCTATAGGTGTGAACTGCCTTCTATGAACTTATAGGGCCTGAAGTTAGCCTTTGATGGCTATATCCTTCTTGGGGTCATGCACCTAGGTTGCCATTGTCAGACACATGGCACAGTGCTTAATTTTTGGTGCGTTTAAGAGATTGTAGCGGTGCTTTCTCGTTGTAAATTGAACGTACAAGCTGCTACAATTAAAAAGGACAATTGTATGAAAGGTTCACATGCAACCTATCTTTCGGGGGATTAAATACACATAAAAAGGACAATTAACTTGATTTATATTGAAAAAATTGAAATTTGTAATGACTAACACTGAATCCAAGTACAATTGGGTTCACCTTTGCTATCATACTTAACCTTGAATTGGCAATTTATGGGCAACTTGAGTAGAAAGGCACACAGACAGCTTCCGTGGCGGTAGTGTAGAGGAACCGGGCCGCTTCCCCTTTTCCCACCGTTTCTCTATCGGTCGTTTTATTACTATTTTTCTCTCTCGACCTAACAAAAAGGCAAGGGCCATCCAGCAAACACAAAAAGGACCAAAGTGGGCATATTCTGAGGAGGGCAGGGCAGGGCAGGGCAGCAACCGGAATTCGATCGAAAGGGCAAAAAAAACTTCCCTTCTTCTTCCTCCTTCCTTCGTCGGCTTCACGCTTCTCCTTGCTTCTTCTCCCTTTTCCCCCTCGCATATCGATCGCTCTCTCCCGGCTCGCTCAAACTCCGCCAAGATGCATTCCAGCCACCTGCTTCTCGAGGAGCCCATTCGCATGGCGTCAATCCTCGAGTCTTCCAAGTCTGTGAGTACCCTTCTCTCTCGCAATTCAAAATCGCCTTCCGCCCTGCAAATCTCCATGGCTCGTTTGTGGTGATGCTGATTCGGATCTGGCAACTACAGGTATGAGTTTCCCGTCAACTGTTTGATTTAATTCTTCTGACTTTTGAATTTGCAGAGCTTCTTCCCGGCAATGACTAAGATTGTTGGGACTCTCGGCCCCAACTCGCGATCGACGGAGATGATTGCGGGCTGCCTCACGGCTGGAATGTCGGGTACTTTACTGCTTGCTCCCCCATTTACTTGCGTTTGGACTTGATTCCGTTCCGGAGGTAATGGATCTCTTTTTGTCATTTCTGGTGCAGTGGCTCGATTCGATTTCTCCTGGGGCGACGCTGAGTATCACCAGCAGACTTTGGAGAACCTGAAAGCTGCCATCAAGAGCACCAGGAAGCTCTGCGCGGTTTGTTGCCTTTGATTGTGTCCCCTTGTTGATGATTAGTTTGTGGATTCATTCGTACTACTTTTTTGAAGATGGATTTTAAGAATCTAAAAGGTCACCCCTTTTGGTGCTTAATTGAGAACGAAGCAGTGATGATTAGCCACTTCTTTCATAGTAGCTACTATGAAACATTTTGATCCGTTTTCAGCTAGTTTGTGATTTTAGCCTATTTTGATTGCTTCTGCTTAGTAGTTTTGAGATTACCTTATGGTTGTATTTGGTAGTGGTGAATGGTGCTAGATGATAATTTGAGGAATTCTCTCCGTGATACAGGTTATGCTCGATACGGTGGGTCCTGAGTTGCAGGTTCTTAACAGAAGTGAACAACCCATTTCACTCCTGCAAGATGGTCTTGTCATCCTGACACCTGATAAGGAACAGAATGCCTCATCAGAAATATTGCCCATTAACTTTGATGGGTTAGCCAAGGTTCTAACCTTTTCTCCATTTTTTCCCCTTTCCCTTTTGCCACTCTTCATTCGTATTTTCAGTTGTGAGTGTAGTGAGCATTGTGGGACTTTGCTCATGCTGTTGGCATACTACAATGAATTTAGGACCAGTTTCAGTTTCATAGTCATTGAAACTCATATTTGCTTGTTCTGAATTGAGAGGGGCTTATTTCATATCATGAATTTTTCTTCACCTTCTGAACCTGATGACTGATGATCTATTTTTCCTTTCCAGGCTGTGAAACCTGGAGATACCATATTTGTTGGTCAATATCTCTTCACTGGCAGTGAAACTACTTCTGTGTGGCTGGAGGTAATGTACAAGACAACCCTGTATTGATTTGGCTATCATAGGACGAAGTGAGATTTGGACTATACAGAAACAGCTGTTTCAATAAAGCTTCAGTGGCTCTTCATTTCCAAGTGGATAGAATTACTTCGAGAAGAAATATGTTGTTACACCTAGGTCTCCTGAATAATCGAACTCCTAGTGACAGCAATCGTTTTCGAATTGTGCAGGTTTCTGAGGTCAAAGGAGAAGATGTGGTATGTGTGATTAAAAATACCGCTACATTGGCAGGGTCGTTGTTCACTCTACATGCTTCTCAAATCCGTATTGAACTACCTACCCTTTCCGAAAAGGATAAGGAGGTCAGTGTTCTTTTACTCCTTCGAATTTGAGCTGAATGAGCTCCCTTTCCTTTTCTTCCATGATAATTTTCTTTTTTACTCTTCTTGTTTTTTTATGAAGTAACATTTTTTTTTGCTTTCTTTTTTCTCATTCTAGGTTATTAGTGCCTGGGGAGTGCCAAATAAAATCGACTTTCTTTCATTATCTTATACCCGACATGCCGAAGATGTCCGTCAGGTAAGCCTTCTTATAAGGCATTCATATCACTGAATTCACGGTTATCTTGAAAACCTATACTGGCTATCCTTTTTCTTAAAATTGGCTTCTTGTATGGTAATGCAGGCCCGTGAATACCTCTCTAAGCTAGGCGACCTGAGCCAAACTCAAATCTTCGCTAAGATTGAGAATGTTGAGGTAACTATTATACAGCATTTAGCTTCTTAGGTTAGTTTTCAGCAATACTCTCTTACGTGGGGCTTATGTTTCCTTACTGTTGTTTCTTTGTAGGGATTGACGCATTTTGATGAGATATTACAAGAGGCTGATGGCATTATTCTTTCCCGAGGGAACCTGGGCATAGATCTGCCCCCTGAGAAGGTTACAATTTTTTTTTTCCAATTTACAAATCGCAGTTCCTTTAACTGAACTATATCAGTTTGTGGTGTCCAAACTGCCAAGTATTTTGTGTGCTTGGTTGCTGGCTTATATTGTTTTTGTTTCTTCTAGGTGTTCTTGTTTCAGAAAGCTGCCCTTTACAAGTGCAACATGGCTGGCAAGCCTGCTGTGGTCACCCGTGTTGTAGACACTATGACAAACAATTTGAGGCCAACTCGTGCTGAAGCTACTGATGTTGCCAATGCTGTTCTAGATGGTGAACTCCCAAACCGGAAATCAGAATCTCTGATTTTGATTTCTACATAATATTTGTGTTAAAGTTTGCTGAATATGCACTTCAATTATTTTTTTGCTTGGCGTAGGGAGTGACGCAATTCTTCTTGGTGCTGAAACTCTTCGTGGGATATATCCTGTGGAAACCATTTCTACTGTTGGCAGAATTTGTTGTGAGGTTAACTTTTTCATGTTTATTATGAACTATCCATATCTTTGTCTACTTCATTGGAATCTTGCAGCTTGTAGATCACTAGGTTGTGTTGTAGCGACTCAAAAGTTATAAGCTTGTTATCCACGGGAGACCTTTTTGGTTTCCTGATCATAGATGTGATGTTTCTTTCTTCCATTATGAGCTTAATCTTTTTGCTATGCTGGTCAATTCTTGCAGGCAGAGAAGGTTTTTAATCAGGATGTCTATTTCAAGAAAACTGTCAAATATGTTGGAGAGCCAATGACTCACTTAGAATCTATTGCCTCCTCTGCGGTAATGCACTTATTCTGAATATTTTTCATTGAATAGATTGTTAGACTGATTGTCAAGTACATACCTGAAAATAGAATAATCCTAATCCCTGTTTTCTGGTTTCATCCAGGTTCGAGCAGCCATCAAGGTGAAGGCCTCTGTCATCATATGTTTCACTTCATCAGGAAGGGCCGCTAGGTACCTAATACAACTTTCCTCGAGTGCTGAAGTCTTTTTTTCTTCCTCTTCTTGTTAACAATTGTGGAAAAGATAATGTGCTGCGTCGGATAGTGATTCATACTAGAAAATCCTGTTATTGTGTGCAGACTGATTGCCAAGTATAGACCAACGATGCCAGTCATCTCTGTTGTTATCCCCAGACTCAAGACAAACCAACTGAAGTGGAGTTTCAGTGGTGCTTTTGAGGTATAATTATTTTCATTCAGCTACTATTGAACTGGAATCCAAGGCCATCCTCTATAATATCTCTTTCTCCCAAGAGAGAGTGGGTTTACCAGCCATTCAGCTGTCAATGACTAGCAAAAAGAGTTTGCACAAAGATGGGTTTTTAGAGCATTTCTATGAATCCTTAATCATTGATGTGCCTGTTGTAGAAACCTAAGGTAATCTTGTACACTTGCAGGCAAGGCAATCGCTTATAGTTCGAGGTCTCTTCCCAATGCTCGCTGATCCGAGACACCACGTACGTTTTCTGCTCCAAAACTTGTGTGTTCCATCTTCAAATTTAAAAACTAACAACTCTGACATACCTGCTTCATATCTCTGTGACCAGGCTGAATCAACGAGTGCCACAAATGAATCAGTCCTGAAGGTTGCTTTGGACCACGGGAAGGCCTCAGGCGTGATCAAGTCCCACGACAGAGTAGTCGTCTGCCAGAAAGTCGGAGACGCGTCGGTGGTTAAGATCATCGAGCTTGAAGATTAGAGGCGAAGACACAATTGGCAAGATTTTCCCCCCTCCCTACATGTAAGACCGACTATATAAGGAAGTGGGTGGCAAGGGTTTATGATATTATTACGCACTCACTGCGGAGGGTGTGAAAGCCTCCAGTTTTTTTGGGAGTATTTTGATTCTTGGTTTTGAGATTGTATCAAGGAAACAAAATACACTGAGCAATCTGTTTTAGTTCAGCTTATAAACTAATGGTAGGGGGAAATTGGTGAGATCTTGACTTAGTGGCTGTGAAAAAGTTTCATTGTTTTATGCATAGTAGCCGTCGAAGTATCTAAATGGGTATAAATGCTAATTCTTCTTTAAACATGCTTAGCAACAAAGAATGTTAATTGCTATGTTGTTATCATTTTAGTTAACACAGAGCACAAATTAAATTCATTTCGACAATCCCAAGCGGATCCATGCGCCAAAAATATTGTACTCCTAGATGGACTAGTGGATAGTTTGTAATGTTAACACACATAATGACTTCATATAATTGAATTTAAAAATTGAATTGTAATAAAAAAGGTCAACAGGCACCTGTGGCCTAATGGATAAGGCGTTTGACTTCTAATCAAACGATTGTGGGTTCGAGTCCCACCAGGTGTGTAAATTCATTTTTTCCCTCCCTCTTTGAGTTTCATTTGACAGACGATTTTATGTTCAAAATAACCAACAATCAGCCATATTTTCTCTTATTCAAAACATTTATCACTATCATAAACCAAAAGTAAGATTATCCTAAGCAACCTATTGTGACAGTCTGCAATGTGTTCATTCACCCAGCAAACGAGGAGGGATCGCTCCTCCTGCTCGAACAAACTTGCTGCTGATGTTGCTGTTGGTGTTGAACATCAAGCAATTCAAGCTCTTTCCTTCTTATAAGCAAAACCATCCTCTCATTCTCAATCTTCTTCCTCTCGTTCTCTATTTTAACCCTCTCCATCTCCCTCTCTTTCTTCCCAGCAAACTTAACCCACTTCAGCTTCTGCTTCTCTATCTCTAATGCCTGCGCCTGATACCCAATTCTCTGCTCTTCCAGCTCCACCATCCTCGCCTTCGTCCACTGCAGCTTCTCCCACGCACTCCTCCCTCCGTCCTGCACCACGCTTGCCAATTCCCCACCGAATTCCCTCATTGAAGCCGAGGTCGTCATCATCATCTCCTCCCCCTTCCTTTTTGCCTTTTTATGCCGCAGCTCTTGATCACGAACCTCGTCATCTCCTTCTTCTTGACCATGTCCATGGCTGCTATGCTCGAATTCTTCTTCCTCATTGTATTCGTCGTCGTCATCATCATCATCATCATCACTATCCTCGTCATCATCTTCATGGGAATTGGGTGCTGGCCCGTGGCCACTGTTCTCAGAATGGGCGCACTTCTGCTGCTGCTGCTGCTGCAATTGAGGGTTTGGTGGTGGAGCTGCATGAGCAACGACCTCGTTGCCATGGCCACAGCTGTTGTGGTAAGCACACATTTCCCTGAAGAACAAGTGCTTGGAGCTGAGCAATTTCTTCACTTCATCTTTCATCTTGGGAGACAAATCCATTGTCTCGAGTAAAGACTGATTCTCCACAACCTTGCAAGCTGTTCCTCTGCCGAGGATATCATTGACCCTTTTGTACCTCTTGTTCAAGTCGTTGAATTTGTCCTCGCATTGCTGTGGCGATACATAGTAGCCCTTCTCCATCATGGCTCTTGAGACAGACTTCCATTTCCCTTTCTTCTGAGACAACCCTCCTTGGGCTCCTCCTGCCTTCTTCTTCGATGTTGTTGGGGCTGGTTCGCTGGGTTCTGAACCAACTTCATCGCCTATATAGTACACGGCCATGATTAGAAGCCTTACCATGCTGTCAGTCCACTTCATTCTGTGCCAAGGTGACATCTTTCGCTTGGGATCCCCACCAGAGAGAGGGTCTTCTCCGCCTGCATCCTCGTCGTCGGTTAGCGGGGATTTGGGCTTTGAGGTGGTGAATTGAGGAGGTGGGTATGGGTTGTTTTGTTTGACTGGTTGGAGTTGGTGGGGAGCGGTAAAAGCAGAAGCCACAATTTGAGGATGGTGGTGGTGGTGGTGGTGTGAGCTATGCTGCTGTAAGTTTGGCTGGGGATTGTTTTGAGGGTTTGGTTGTTGCGGGTGGAGCGGAAATTCTAGACCCTGTAGCATTCCTGTAGATGCCATCCCTCCTGAAAACAACCCACCTGGTAAACCATTCTGTTGTTGCTCCATTCAACACTAGGAAAAGAAAGCAAGCAAAGGTTTCAGCGGCGGCAGTTTGCAGCTCTCTTTTTTTTGCTTCTAATTAATTAAATATCTTCTCTTTCTTTTGCTCTATGCACATCAGATTGAAAAGGGAAACAGCAGAATTACAATGTACCTTTTGGCCTCAAAGGAGATAAAGAGTGAAATTTTATGAGGGGGAAATAATATCTGGTACATACCCAGCTGGAGAAATGATGAGCGGAACAGGGTGTTCGACGAAATGCCGCAGAGGACTGCTTTTGTTGAAAAGCAAGCCTTTTTCACTCAGTTATCCCAGAAGAGGAAACAGCTAGCTACCCGGAGACGATGAATAGGTTCAAGATATGGAGATCAAACGAAGGCGGCGGTGTCGGAAGCAGTGCAGGGTTTTGAGATAAGGAGTGGGGATGGATAAGAAGGAGGTGGTCAGCGGAGGAAGGAAAGTAATATACAGAAGAAGGAGGAGATGGTGGCGGAGGGAGCAGCCGGTTTTGGTTTTGCGGTCGCCAGAGGATTTGCCCATGGTTTTGTTCCTTTCCTCTTCTTTCCATTTTCGGCTCAACAGTTTTCTTCCTTCTCTCTCTCTCTCTCTCTCTCTCTCTCTCTCTCTCGGCAAAACGATAACCCACAGTCCACAGATTTCCCCGAAACTGGGCTGGGAAGGGTCAACTACATCAATGCTACCTAACTTTTTAGTGGCTAACAAATCGGTCATCAAATTCTCAATTTTATAGAATTCATCATTGAAGCTTGGATTTTGGAATATGGATGAGTTTGATATGTTTCAAGCAGACAATCCAGTCTATCCAGACGGAGAATCTAGGAGAGACAGATAAAGTAAACATTGTGTTACTTTCCACCGGTCAGTACTTTGTTGATAAGTTAAAGTCATATGTTAGTTCAACAATGATCACAACGTTTAGTGACCTCATATTTATTCGTCTGAAATTGGAGTATCTACGGATGAAAAGTCCACCGGCCGGCCGGATCCATAATTTGATTGCCTAGATTTCTAATACTGTCGGTTTGCCATTTTGGGCAGTGGTTTAGTGTTGATATATTATACTATAGAGGTTTGCTAATGCATGTATCACTTCATTTTTAAATAATTAATCCAGTTTTAAGAAATCTAGTGGAGTCGTACCATAAGAATCCAAAACTCATTAGTGGTTGTGTTAATGGAGCTGATTGGGCTGAGAGTTGAGCCCAAAGAGGCACATTGCTTTAGGGAGATAGAGTAGACAGGGCCTTTGGGCTATGCTCCCCCAAGGCCAAGGGCTACGAACCCTTTCAGTCATCTTGGGTTAAATGTTCTTTTCTGGCAAGATTTTGGGCCAGTGAGGATTACATGTACTTTCTCTTTTCTTAATGGCCTTGGGATATGACATAAACATGTGTTAAGCATCGATGGAAAAAAAGAGTAGAAGACAAAAGACTTTGTTTAGTAGTTAAGCATTAGCTCAGTTCCCATCCATAATTGTAACTTTAAGCATTGAAACAATGTTGTATTGATGTTAATAGTAATTTTGTCGTTTGTTAGAGGTGACAATTGACCAATATTTGTAAAATTATATAATTAGCTAAGTTCAATCACTCAAACTTATCAAGTGAAATTCAAAGTACATGAATCCCTTAGGATTACTTCTATATGCGGAGATTATCTTAGAAATATCCAAATATCGAAATTTGCAGAAAATCAACCTACCGTATTTATAAATTATTAATCGTGTATGTACTAGAAACCGTTAAAACCTTAATGCGAGTGTTTCAGCCAATAAAACTCTGTAGCACATGTTAGTTTTTACAGCTAGGTAGTACTGTAGGACTACGAAACTGAGACCTCCAGTTTCAAAACTAGTAGTAATAATTAATACTACTAGACAAAACCCTTAAATCAGTGTTATTACATATTGTTGTTGTAGAGATAGAATCCCTTGGAATTTCTTTAACATGTTGAGATGATAATCTTGTTTTTCCAACCAGGAAGCCGAAATATAACACTACAAAAAAGAGTAGGTTTGGGGATGACAAAAATCGTCCCCGTAAATAGAAGAAATCGTCCCCATAGTTTCTGAGGATAACTTAGTCGTCCCCAATGTGTGGTTCCCTATACTCTTGTCCTCTATTCTTTTGGGGACGACAAAAAGTTAGGTCGTCCCCAATATTAGGGACGACAGTCGTCCCCAATAATCACGAGTCGTAGTCTTGTTTCTATTCCATAGAAGACAACATGTCATCCCTATAACCATGACTTTAACGACAATAAATTGTCCCCTAAACAATATTTCTAGGAACAAAATATTGTCCCCTATAATACATTTCAAAACAGTGTTGTGTCTATATGGGGATACTATATCGTCCCTTTTTTTATTTATAGGGTCGACATGTCGTCCCAGAGTCTACAAATCGTCTTTAAAAGTTTTACTTGAGGACAACGAACCGTCCCTTATACTATATTTGCAGAGACGACAAACTATCACAATTGTGATTTTTAGGGACGAACAATTGTCTCTTAAGTTGAAACTTGGAAATTGATAAATTAAATTGCATATATTAGGGATGATTTTGCAACTGAAAATGATTTAGTAATTTTGTTGTAACGGGTTAATTATTAAGCCCACTTGAAATATTAAGTGGTTAATACTTTTGCAAGTATGTCATATTTCGCTTGTAGAAGCCATTGGTATAAAGCACACACCATCAGAACAAGATTGATCAAAATAGAGATAAAATTGATTTGATAATGGGATAACAATAAACATACAGTCGAATTGTTTCTACAATAACCAATAAAACGATACATACAAATACACAAAAAATCATCACCATAAACATCTTGCCGCTGGATTGTGCTATCATTCTCAGTCCACCGTCTCACCTAAATGCAGCCACCATGCGTAGCCACCACATGTAATCAGGTACCACTACATCGTAACGTCGCCCAGACAACATCCACAACATCACCATCGTCATCGTCATCGCCAAGTCTAGGAGATAAATCAAAAGAGACCATGTCGAAGAAGAATACATCTAAAACTTATATTGAATTGAAGACAAACATATTAGTAAAAATAAGGAACTAATCGAAATCCTACCATTGCCGGGCGTCCATTGCTGGAGCGGAGAAAGGAGCTCCGCTAGCTAGGGAGGGAGAGATGTCCATCGATCCAGAAACGCACTGGGTGAAGAAAAGAAAAGGAATAAAGACCACTCGGCAGTCGGCGGAGAGAATGATATATGTTCAGCTAGGGTTTCTGTTGTTATTCCAAGTAACGTTTGAGATTTGATCTATAAAAATAAACGGCTAAGATGATAACTATTTTCACCCCTATCTTATTTGTCCACGGAATTGATTTGCATTCTGTTGTTTAGATTTGACAAAGACTAATATATATCTGTTTAAACTCTAAGTTTAGTACTTGGAAAAAAACTCTACGTTTAGTATATACTTTTTCCGATACAATTATGATATAGTGTTCACTTCAATCTCTTATGTAAAATAAATAAGTTTATTGCTATATCTAAATAGTAAATAATAAGATCTTAAAGGAGCAGGCATTTTCATTTTTACTAATAGTTAGAAAACTTGTGACACAAATAGGAGTGGACAACGATTCGGTCTACATCGAAACAAATTGTACCGAATCGATATCACGATCGAATCAAATCGGATTGAATATATTTTGATTGGTTTCGATTCAAGGAATTATCTTAAATATGAAGGAAATTAAAGTGGATTGAAATTGAATTTGGATTGCACCAAATCAAGCAAAATGAACCAAACACACTTTTGATATGGGTCTAGTCCTCAATTTTCATTTGGTTTTGATCCGACCCTATTTTGATTCGATTGGTTCTTGACCGAATCAACCGATACCTACCCCTATAAATTGATAAAATGATTGATGAAATGGTAGACTAGTGATTCCTAATTTGTGTCATCAGAGATGAGGAAATGTTCTCTATGTATCTTGTAGGGCATTCATTATCCCTAGCCTGTAATTTCAAAGTGAGTGACTAATTGTCCCTTATGTAAACTGTAGTGACCAGTTGCTTCTTAGCGGGGATGAATAATTGTCCCTTATATCACTTGCAGCGATGACCATTTTCTCTTGGACGATCTTCGGGGAGGAGTAATTGTCCCCAATGTAACTCGTAGGGACAACTAGTTGTCCCTTAAATTGTGTATTATGTGATAACTAATTGTCAATTATATAGCTTGTAGAATTGTCAATTATATAGCTTGTAGGGATTACTAGTTGTCCCTTAAGTGGTGTATTCAGGATGAATCATCACCTATGTAGTTTATAGGGTAAATACAATTTATTAGTCGGTCAATATAATGAAAGGTTAAACTCTAATTAGGTCCATGTCTCTCATTTTTTTAGTTAGTAGGGCAAATACAAATTATTAGTCAAATCTTTCAAACTGTTCAAATTAGTAGCCAAATCTTTCGAAATACAAAATATTAGCCATTTGTTTGTTACCGTTAGTAATTTTGTAACTCTTTACTTTGTTAAAATAGTAAAACTTTGGATTGTTGATCACCATGTCTCTTCCAAGTCAGTATCATATTGTCAAGTCAATATTACTAACAAACTGCTAATAATAAGTTAACATTTGACTAATATATATTTTAGATGATTTGGTTAATAATTTAAAAAATTTAAAAAATTTGACTAATAAATTATATTTATCCTATTCAATAGCCAAAAATCAATTTCCAAAAGTTGGACAATTTTTAAATCTCAAAAACAACAAAAGTAGGCTGCATTTCCCACTATGGGCCGTGATCAGTAAGGGATTTTTATCCCGCCTATATGTGGGGACGACTAAAATAAGAATGCCAATATAATTTATGCTCCTTGTTGGTCTTTGGGGACAATTTTGAGAATTCGTCCTCTATGTCACTAAAACTTTCATTCCCGGATACAATTAAATTTGCTGTCCCTTATGTTTGTCCCCAAACCTTCTAAATTTTGTAGTGTAAATGAGCTCTAAACTATTCATGATATGGCTATACATGCATGTTACGTATCAGAGTTGATATTTTGGCAAGGAACATGGCGTGGAATGGCGGCTGGATGAATTAGATAGCTACTAAGCAGCAGATTAAGTAGTAATCATCGTTTTTAATTAATATACCCTCTCTGTGCCAACTAACTGCCAGCCCAGCATCTTCTCCAGTACCGATCGAATTGTGGCTGAAAACTGCACGCGTGTTGGCCTGGTGGAGCAATCATATATATGCACGTACGTTAGCATGCATATGATAAACACAACACACGCACCTAAATTTGCAGGGAACAAACTAATTAAAGCTCGCAACAGGAGGAGATTAAAAGAAACCCTCTCTCCCACTTTTGTTTGTCTGCTTCGACCGACCGACCGGCCGGCAATTGAGTGTGAATCTCTCTTTATTAGTTAGAAAAATGAAAGTTTGTAGAAGGACAAGACCCAACTGATGATCAACGTACACCAACATATTACAGCACATGCTTCTGTTCTGTTCTGTTCTGTTCTGTTCTGTTCTGTGTCGTGCAACACCAACACAACATATGGATACCTATCCATCGTTGCATACATGCTTCCGAAAGAGGAAAAATAGAACGATTGAATGTCATTTCCGTAACTTTGCTACATAATATGGATTCCTACTCATCGTTGCATACATGGTTCCAAAAGGACACATATGTGTTAAAGCCTACTCTATCACTATATTTTATCCGAAAAAAGGAAGAACAGAACGATTGAACATCATTTCGTTTCTTTGCTACATAATACGAAAACATAATACCGTGAAATTAATTGCCAACAATATACCATCTACATGAATTCGAAATTCATGGGTATCTTCATGTAATTTATTATTTTCCAAATCCTCTTCGATTACTCTCTACAAAACCATACATGCATTGGAGTACCGTCTTAAATCTTCATTCCACCAGGGGTGGTGTTATTTTATAACAGAATAACATTCCAACAAGATCTCATCACTTAGTCTTAGAATAAATAAAATAAATGGCTAACTTTCCGTCAAAAACAACCCTACAAAATTTTAATCATAATATTAATTATGTGTTGTCTGAAAACAACATGAACTCAGAGACTGATGCCATAGCTCACATTTCTTGAAGATAATAAGTTTGACTCTCAACGTATAGGTTGCCGAAATTGTGGTTAACTAGGAACTAAGATGAGACACGTCATTTTTATTATTATTATTTTATTGTTTAGTTTAAAGAAGGAAAATGATAGATAACTCATGGTTTTCGTGGTTTGTGTTAATCAAAACTGTGCTTATTTTGATTGTTACGGCAATAAACATGTCATGCCTAAGCAAATTGTTAAAGGAAACGACCTATACAAGTTATAGAATATATAATATATATAGATTGGTTGTTAATTAATAGAATATATACGGAGATCATGAGGCACATAATCATGTAATTTTGTTTTGTATACCGATTGAAAAAGATAGGTAACTCATGATTTCCACGTTTTGGTTTCGTCCTCAATTCTGATGAAAAATTTAAATATGCAAAACCTATAAAATTTCCTCGTGTCTTACCATTCTCAATACGAGTTTTATTAATGTGGTAAACATCTAACCAAAGATTGTAAGATATGTGATTTTATAGGTTTGGCATGTTTGGATTATACACAAGATCCTTCCCATGTTCAGTTCATAGATAATGGATTTTGATATTTGATTTCAGTATCTTTTATGTTTTTAGAAGACTTCAATCGTGATTGTTAGTTATATACAAAATTCGATACTATAACCACTCAATTGAAACGGTTTTCTTTTTTCGATCGATAAAGGTAATGTTTTTTATTTTATCTAGGGGAGGTGATTAGAGTTGATTATGATTCATAACCATCGAGGGCAGGCCATGTTTTCATCTATCGTAAGAAATCAGAACGGTACTACTGCATAGTGTAGTGATGTGAAGAAATGAACTTTGTTTGATAGCTAAAGTGAATATCACAATCAAGACTAACGCTGTGGCTGTTCATTTGTTCCCTACCTCCCTCATATCATTATGTTCTATACACGAGGAATTTTACAATGCTATATAGTATTGGTGTTATAGACTTTTGTTTTTATGGTACAATTTGAAGTTATGCCTTTACGTTATGGTACAAATTCTTATACTCTTTTGAACAAATTCTTTTATGGTACAACGTGAACTTGTACATTTAGGTAATGGTTAAGTAACATAAGGGTACAAATTCTCTTATAATACAACCTGAATTTATGCATTTAAGTTACGTTACAATTTCAAGTTGTACATTAAATCACCAATACTTTATAGCATAGTAAAAGTCATCTCTACACATATGCTAATTTATCATTTGACCTTTCAATCTTTATTATTAAGCTGTCCATCTATTGTTTGATTTGATTTTTTGTTTTCATATATATGAGCAATGGTTTGTGTATGTTACCTTAATCACATATTCGCTTTCTTTAATTAATTTACACCTTATTTATCCTTCCTCTTTTATTTGGGATTGATTAGATCACACCACAATGTTTCTAACACAACCACTAAACTAATTAAGCCACAGAGCATAACACTAGATCTTATTAATTATCCATCACATCGAAATTTTGGAGTGGAGTGAGGAGAAAGTCCTTTGGAGTTTCTTTCCAATTAATTAATTATGTGATCTCCCCAAATGAGCATCAAGCAAACAATTCTGGAGAAGGCAATTCGAACATTTGGAGCCGCACAGATTTTGCCAAAAGTGCCTCAACGAGACTGTCTATACGTCAATTGTCTGGTGGTGGTCGATTAATTTCAACTCTTATTAAACTTAGTTATTTGGTTTTAGCAAATTAAAGCAATATTTGGTTTATAGTGCTTAACTCAAGCTATCTAGGAGGATTGCAAAAAAAAAAAAAAAAAAGAAAAAAAAATGCACCTCCCTCTTTTATTTACCAATTTATTAACAAGAAGATTTAATAATAAGTAGCGCCTAAAGCTAGGTAATTTCACTAAATTCATCCCTAACGAAATTCATCCTATCTTCATCTATTCTCTTTATAAATATTCTTCATGATGGATCAATATCAGTATGTTGAAAAATTATTATTCCTACTCGTAACAATGTTCTAATGAATTATATGTTAAGACAGACTAATTCTTAATATGACTTTAAATTTGAAATTAAGCAAGATCTTCTTCCAATTTTCATGTTTAATCTATCAATTATCAAACAAAACAAAACCAAAAAAATGAAAGGAAAGGAAACTAGGAAAGGGGCTTAGCTCAATTCTCCTAATACTGGACCCCACGTAAGAACTCACCACCCTATCCCTCCCTTTCTCTCTTCTGCCTCCAATTTTCCTGCCCTAACTTTCCCGGAAAAATAAAGGACGGACGGAGGGAGGGAGAGAAAAAGAAAGCTATGAAGGAAAGCCGCGAAATTCCGGCTTCCACCACTGCTGCTACCCCTGAACTTTTCTCACCAGCCCAACACTCCCCTCCGCGAATGACCTGAGAGCGCACACAAGCAAGCGCGAGCAACATTAAGAAGAAGAAGGAAGAAACGCAGAATTAGTTGGACTGATCGTTCTGTCTGACGTCATTTTCCGGCGGGAGCGGGAGGGGAGGGTGGAATGGGTGCGTCGCTATCGAACCTGACAGAAGGTGCGAACGGCGCGGCCATAGGGCCAGGGCTCGGCGACATACCGGAGAGCTGCGTGGCTTGCGTCTTCACCTACTTGACGCCGCCGGAGATTTGCAACCTCGCGCGGCTCAACCACGCGTTCCGGGGCGCGGCGTCGTCGGACTCCGTTTGGGAGAAGAAGCTTCCGAGGAACTACCTGGATCTGCTCGATTTGCTGCCTTCCGACCGCCACAAGGACTTGTCGAAGAAGAAGGACATCTACGCTCTCCTCTCCAGGCCCGTCCCCTTCGACGACGGCAACAAGGTTTTTACTCTCTCTCTCTCTCTCCCTCTCTCTCGATTCGTTTCCCTTTCGTCTGTGGCTTTTCCGGTTTCAATTCAAGTTTTGTTTTGGTTGAATGCAGGAGCTATGGTTGGACCGAGTTACGGGGAGGGTTTGCGTGTCGATATCGGCAAAAGGCATGGCCATAACCGGGATCGAGGATCGGCGGTACTGGAATTGGGTTGCTACTGAAGAATCCAGGTTGGTTCTTCTGATTAAATCTCCTTTCTTATTTGCTTTCTGATGCACGATTGATAGCAATTAGTATTCATGTGGATTCGTCTCCTGTGTTTTGCTTCATGATGAAGCAAGAAGCAGAATGTTCCTCCCCATGCTGTGTGTTTATCTTCTTGGGAGTGGAAAGTTTAACTGAACATGGAGGTGCTATTGGAAATTGAACTAGTGATCTGTCTGCTTGCTTCCCTTCTATGTTCTGTCCTACCAGTTGGTTCTTCATAGTAGAAATGAATTCTCTAGGATTCAATTGTTAGTGCTATTTCCAACAAGTGTTTGCGTTGAGATAATTTCCTATATGGGATTGTAGAAGGCCTGCTGGCATTTGCGTTCTAATCTTGCTCCCATTGTCATGACTCATGAGACATGACCACTCACTGGAACAGCTTCGGTGTGTGAACCTTATCTTCTGCAGTGGTTTTGTTTGTCAAGATCTGTTTCACCTGATGCTTTCCGTTTGCAGAATATGTGCTTAGGATTTCCGAGAGGGTCCTGTTTGGACTATATGTACTGAATGGAATAGCTGTCCGAGGAGTTAGGCTGAATTGGTTAGGTACTAGTAATCCATTCTGCTAGGTTATAATACTAGCCTCCTTTGAGGTTGATCAAAATGATAGGTTTGGAATAGTAGTAAGCTTGGCAAAGTGGGTGAGTTTTGCTCTAGTAGAGATGATCAATTCATTTTTGCCAAAAGGCCTCGTTCTAATGAGCTTGGTTGACACTAATATACAAGGGTCCCTTCCCTTGTATTACCAATGTGCTACTTGGATTGTCCCATAACAGTTAGGTACTAGTAATCCATTCTGCTAGGTTATAATACTAGCTTCCTTTGAGGTTGATCAAAATGATAGGTTTGGAATAGTAGTAAGCTTGGCAAAGGGGGTGAGTTTTGCTCTAGTAGAGATGATCAATTCATTTTTGCCAAGTTCTTGGTTATGTGCTGAGGGGGGTTCTGCCGAGCTCGTTCGTGCTTCAGAATCGAAAAGAACATCGATATGATGGCATTTACTATTGATTGTCGGAAAAGGGATTCGGTAATTTTGGGAACCGGAGGATGGCTTGGGTTTGTGGGAGCTGTGTGTTTTCAGTTGAATTTTTTCTCCTTTGTAGGTAGTCACCCAGTACGTATGAATGATTAGTGCCCCTGGATATAGCTTGAAAGTCCCAAATAGCTCATTGAATTCTCTGGATATGGAGCTACTCCTTTAGTTTAAGTGTTGATTGGGTATTATTGTATTAGTCAAAAATGAATTCTGCCTAGACCAAAAGGTATCTGCAAGATGCTTGTATGCTTTCTCCCTCCTAATGATGAGACTTGGAGTAAACTTGGAGCCCCTTTGTCCAAAGCTCAGCTGATCTGCAAATTATGGCCTAGCTAATTCAACAGTTTTTCTCGGTTTGATGCTCCCTGTACATTAGTCTTTCTCTCGATTGTTTCCGGAAATGCTGTCGTTCTCATATTTCTATGGTGTAGTTCTCCAGTTGGTTAAGCTCTTATTACTTTCTTGCTTGATAAAGTATCTCTTCTCCAACTCTTGCTTTCCAGTGCAGTATAATTATGTCGACACTTGGCATTCAAGAGTGTAAAGTTTCTTTCTTTGTTGTTCTTTATTAAGCCCATAATTGGTCCAAATCAGACCAAGCTTCCACAAAAACTCCCCTTAGAGTCATACAGCATACAACAGACAGAAGCAGAATCCACTTACTGCTACCTAAACACTTACCTTCACTATCTACATAGGCTAGAGAAAGACTCTGCCATTACAAAAGCATATTCACTATTACAAGAACAATAGGTAGCCATATCTAAAGTTGTTTGCAGCAAAATACTCTCCACTGTCCGCATTGAACCACGATACATAGGCTGGCACCTTTCCTTCCATACAACAGCCAAAAACCAACACCAGAGGCTGCCTATAACTCTGCCACTAGCATCCCTCTTCCTTGTCAGGGAACATACTCTGCTAACCATTCCCTCCCTTTCTCCAGGCCAACTGACAGCAGGGACCAATTCTGCAAGAATTGCTAGTGAGAATGGACAAGCACAAAAGAGTTGCTCTCTTGTTTCTATTTCCAAATCACATAGTTTCCACAGCCCACTTGTTACGCAACCCCACTCCAGCAACTTATCTTTTGTAGTAATTCGATTTAAAATGACCAGCCAACTAAGAAATCGATGCCTTGGTAGCACAAATTTGTTCCACAGAGTAGCACACCACTCAACTTTGTTCCCTTGAAGTCTGACTGACTCCCAGATCAGCTTGGTAGAGAATTTCTTTGTTGATTTTGACAGTACATAATCGTTGTTTTTTCAGATTCCACGTTGTGGCCTATCTACAGCAAATATGGTGGTTCGAAGTAGACGGGGTTGTAAAGTTCCCTTTCCCTCCTGATATCTATACACTAACCTTCAGGCTTCACCTTGGAAGATTTGCCAAACGTCTCGGAAGACGTGTATGTCATTTCGATCAAACCCATGGCTGGGAAATCAAACCAGTCCGGTTCGAGTTGTCCACATCCGACGGCCAGCAGGCATCGTCTGAATGCTGTCTGGACGATACCGATGAACTCGACGAAGAGTATGGCAATCACAAGCGTGGCTACTGGATCGAGTACAAGGTGGGCGAGTTCGTGGTGACCGACTCAGACCCCACGTCCGAGGTTCGGTTCTCTATGAAACAGATCGATTGCACACATTCCAAAGGTGGGCTTTGTGTAGATTCTGTATTTATCATACCCAATGACCTGAAGGAGCGTAAAAGAAAAGGAGTAGTCAAGTAGGGCAAAAGAACCAGAAAAACAGGATTTGAATGTTGTTTTAGGTTTGTCGTATATACAGCTATACTAAAAAGTGAAGTCAGTCGATGAGTTTAGAGGGTTGCCTTCATAATTTGTTTATCTCCTCATGTAATATGCCTACGTTTACTACTTACTATCATCTCATGTAATATCTTTGCTATGCTGTATTAACCAAAGTTTTGCTGCATTTTGTTCGCACCTCGGCAGAAAGGGTTTTCAAAAGGAAAATTGCTTTGATCCTCTCTCATCACTTTTTTTTGCTGGTGATTTCGTTTCGGGCATTACTCTAGTGATTATTTTTTCTGGGTTGCTTTCAAGCAGATGATTCGGTTAGTTTCTTTTGATACTTCGGTTCAGTTCGAGTCTGATAGCTTTCCTAGTTAGTACGGTTTGAAACCTTGGTAAGGTTTCAGTATACTTCGGTCCAATTTGAGTATGATAAAGTCCATCATAGCTTTTTTAATGGACTTTGTTCGCTCAAATAGGTGCTTAATGGACTTATCATCCGTGGAGAATAGAATCACCAAGGCCAGTTTGGACGGATTTTTTCCGGGTCCATATTTGGCAGACTCCAAAGGTGCACCATCACAGATTTCAGGCGAGTTTTCCGAAATGTCATTTTCTTTCGATTTTGGAGAGTACAGATCACGGATTCTGCTCGAGCCTAATCTCCACCGATAATAAAGTCTATTGATCCTATTCTGCGCCGATGATTAAGTCAATTAAGCACCGAATTGGGCCAATATAATTTGAGATGTCATTTTCGTAATTATTTGAGCATTTTTTTTCGAAAGACCATTTTTCTTGGATTTTGAAGGATAAAGATGGTGGATTCGGCCTGAGGCTATTCTTCAACGACGATTAAGTCCATCCAGGGCCAATTTGGGCGGATTTCTTCCGGGGCCATTTTTGGCAGACTCCAAAGGGGTACCATCACAGATTTCAGGCGATTTTTCCGAAATGTCATTTTCTTTCGATTTTCGAGGTTACAGATCACGGATTCGGCTCGAGGCTATTCTTCACCGATAATAAAGTCTATTGATCCTATTCTTCGCCGATAATTAAGTCAATTAAGCACCGAATTGGGCCAATATATTTTGGGATGACATTTTCGTAATTATTTGAGCATTTTTTTTCGAAAGGCCAATTTCCTTAGATTTTGAAGGATAAAGATGGTGGATTCGGCCTGAGGCTATTCTTCAACGACGATTAAGTCCATCCAGGGCCAATTTGGGCGGATTTCTTCCGGGTCCATTTTTGGCAGACTCCAAAGGGGTACCATCACAGATTTCGGGCGATTTTTCCGAAATGCCATTTTCTTTCGATTTTGGAGGCTATAGATCACGGATTCGGCTCGAGGCTATTCTCCACCGATAATAAAGTCTATTGATCCTATTCTGCGCCGATGATTAAGTCAATTAAGCACCGAATTGGGCCACTATATTTTGGGATGACATTTTCGTAATTATTTGAGCATTTTTTTTTTCGAAAGGCCATTTTCCTTGGATTTTGAAGGATAAAGATGGCGGATTCGGCCTGAGGCTATTCTTCAACGACGATTAAGTCCATCCAGGGCCAATTTGGGCGGATTTTTTCCGGGTCCATTTTTGGCAGACTCCAAAGGGGTACCATCACAGATTTCGGGCGATTTTTCCGAAATGTCATATTCTTTCGATTTTGGAGGCTACAGATCACGGATTCGGCTCGAGGCTATTCTCCACCGATAATAAAATCTATGATCCTATTCTGCGCCGATGATTAAGTCAATTAAGCAACGAATTGGCCAATATATTTTGGGATGACATTTTCGTAATTATTTGTGCATTTTTTTTCGAAAGGCCATTTTCCTTGGATTTTGAAGGATTAAGATGGTAGATTCGGCCTGAGGGTATTCTTCAACGACGATTAAGTCTATCTAGGGCCAATTTGGACGGATTTCTTCCGGGTCCATTTTTGGCAGACTCCAACGGGGCACCAACACAGATTTCAGGCGATTTTTCCGAAATGTCATTTTCTTTCGATTTTGGAGGCTACAGATCACAGATTCGGCTCGAGGCTATTCTCCACCGATAATAAAGTCTATTGATCCTATTCCGCGCCGATGATTAAGTAAATTAAGCACCGAATTGGGCAAATATATTTTGGGATGGCATTTTTGTAATTATTTGAGCATTTTTTTTTCGAAAGGCCATTTTCCTTGGATTTTGAAGGATAAAGATGGTGGATTCGGCCTGAGGCTATTCTACAACGACGATTAAGTCCATCCAGGGCCAATTTGGGCGGATTTCTTCCGGGTCCATTTTTGGCAGACTGCAAAGGGGTACCATCACAGATTTCAGGCGATTTTTCCGAAATGTCATTTTCTTTCGATTTTGGATGCTACAGATCACGGATTCGGCTCGAGGCTATTCTCCACCGATAATAAATTTTATTGATCCTATTCTGCGCCGATGATTAAGTCAATTAAGCACCGAATTGAGCCAATATATTTTGGGATGGCATTTTCGTAATTATTTCAGCATTTTTTTCCAAAGGCTATTTTCCTTGGATTTTGAAGGATAAAGATGGTGGATTCGGCCTGAGGCTATTCTTCAAAGACGATTAAGTCCATCCAGGGCCAATTTGGGCGGATTTCTTCCGGGTCCATTTTTGGCAGACTCCAAAGGGGTACCATCACAGATTTCAGGCGATTTTTCCGAAATGTCATTTTCTTTCGATTTTGGAGGCTACATATCACGGATTCGGCTCGAGTCTATTCTCCACCGATAATAAAGTCTATTGATCCTATTCTGCGCTGATGATTAAGTCAATTAAGCACCTAATTGAGCCAATATATTTTGGGATGGTATTTTGGTAATTATTTGAGCATTTTTTTTCGAAAGGCCATTTTCTTTGAATTTTGAAGGATAAAGATGGTGGATTCGGCCTGAGGCAATTCTTCAACGACGATTAAGCCATCCAAGGCCAACTTGGGCGGATTTCTTCCAGGTCCATTTTTGGCAGACTCCAAAGGGGTACCATCACAGATTTCAGGCGATTTTTCCGAAATGCCATTTTCTTTCGATTTTGGAGGCTACAGATCACGGATTTGGCTCGAGGCTATTCTCCACCGATAATAAAGTCTATTGATCCTATGCTACGCCGATGATTAAATCAATTAAGCACCGAATTGGGCCAATATATTTTGGGATGGCATTTTCGTAATTATTTGAGTATTTTTTTTCGAAATACCATTTTCCTTGGATTTTGAAGGATAAAGATGATGGATTCGGCCTGAGGCTATTCTTCAACGACGATTAAGTCCATCCAGGGCCAATTTGGGCAGATTTCTTTCGGGGCCATTTTTGGCAGACTCCAAAGGGGTACCATCACAGATTTCGTGCGATTTTTCCGAAATACCATTTTCTTTCGATTTTGGAGGCTACAGATCACGGATTCGGCTCGAGGCTGTTCTCACCGATAATAAAGTCTATTGATCCTATTCTGCGCAGATGATTAAGTCAATTAAGCACCGAATTGGGCCAATATATTTTGGGATGGCATTTTCGTAATTATTTGAGCATTTTTTTTCGAAAGCCCATTTTCCTTGGATTTTGAAGGATAAAGATGGTGGATTCGGCCTGAGGCTATTCTTCAACGACGATTAAGTCCATCCAGGGCCAATTTGGGTGGTTTCTTCCGGGTCCATTTTTGGCATACTCCAAAGGGGTGCCCTCACAGATTTCTGGCGATTTTTCCCAAATGTCATTTTCTTTCGATTTTGGAGGCTACAGATCACGGATTCGGCTCGAGGCTATTCTCCACCGATAATAAAGTCTATTGATCCTATGCTGCGCCTATGATTAAGTCAATTAAGCACCGAATTGGGCCAATATATTTTGGGATGGCATTTTCGTAAATATTTGAGCAATTTTTTTCGAACGGCCATTTTCCTTGGATTTTGAAGGATAAAGATGGTGGATTTGGCCTGACGCTATTCTTCAACGACGATTATGTCCATCTAGTGCCAATTTGGGCGGATTTCTTCCGGGTCCATTTTTGGCAGACTCCAAAGGGGTACCATCACAGATTATGGGCGATTTTTCCGAAATGCCATTTTCTTTCGATTTTGGAGGCTACAGATCACGGATTCGGTTCGAGGCTATTCACCACCGATAATAAAGTCTATTGACCCAATTCTGCGTCGATGATTAAGTCAATTAAGCACCGAATTTGGCCAACATATTTTGGGATAGCATTTTCGTAACTATTTGAGCATTTTTTTCGAAAGGCCATTTTCCTTGGATTTTGAAGGATAAAGATGGTCGATTCGGCTTGAGGACTATTCTTCAACGACGATTAAGTCCATCCAGGGCCAATTTGGGCGGATTTCTTCCGGGTCCATTTTTGGCAGACTCCAAAGGGGTACCATCACAGATTTCGGGCGATTTTTCCGAAATGTCATTTTCTTTCGATTTTGGAGGCTACAGATCACGGATTTGGCTCGAGGCTATTCTCCATCGAAAATAAAGTCTATTGATCCTATTCTGCGCCGATGATTAAGTCAATTAAGCACCGAATTGGGCCAATATATTTTGGGATGGCATTTTCGTAATTATTTGAGCATTTTTTTCGAAAGGCCATTTTCTTTGGATTTTGAAGGATAAAGATGGTGGATTCGGCCTGAGGCTATTCTTCAACGACGATTAAGTCCATCCAGGGCCAATTTGGGCGGATTTCTTCCGGGTCCATTTTTGGCAGGCTCCAAAGGGGTACCATCACAGATTTCGGGCGATTTTTCCGAAATGCCATTTTCTTTCGATTTTTGAGGCTACAGATCACGGATTCGGTTCGAGGCTATTCTCCACCGATAATAAAGTCTATTGACCCAATTCTGCGCCGATGATTAAGTCAATTAAGCACCGAATTTGGCCAACATATTTTGGGATAGCATTTTCGTAACTATTTGAGCATTTTTTTTCGAAAGGCCGTTTTCCTTGGATTTTGAAGGATAAAGATGGTGGATTCGGCCTGTGGCTATTCTTCAACGACGATTAAGTCCATCCAGGGCCAATTTGGGCGGATTTCTTCCGGGTCCATTTTTGGCAGACTCCAAAGGGGTATAATCACAGATTTTGGGCGATTTTTCTGAAATGTCATTTTCTTTCGATTTTGGAGGCTACAGATCACGGATTCGGCTCGAGGCTATTCTCCACCGATAATAAAGTCTATTGATCCTATTCTGCGCCGATGATTAAGCCAATTAAGCACCGAATTGGGCCAATATATTTTGGGATGGCATTTTCGTAATTATTTGAGCATTTTTTTCGAAAGGCCATTTCCTTGGATTTTGAAGGATAAAGATGGTGGATTCGGCCTGAGGCTATTCTTCAACGACGATTAAGTCCATCCAGGGACAATTTGGGCGGATTTCTTCCGGGTCCATTTTTGGCAGACTCCAAAGGGGTACCATCACAGATTTTGGGCGAATTTTCCGAAATGCCCTTTTCTTTCGATTTTGGAGGCTACAGATCACGCATTCGGTTCGAGGCAATTCTCCACCGATAATAAAGTCTATTGTCCCTATTATGCGCCGATGATTAAGTCAATTAAGCACCGAATTTGGCCAACAAATTTTGGGATAGCATTTTCGTAATTATTTGAGCATTTTTTTTCGAAATGCCATTTTCCTTGGATTTTGAAGGATAAAGATGGTGGATTCGGCCTGAGGCTATTCTTCAACGACGATTAAGTCCATCCAGGGCCAATTTGGGCGGATTTCTTCCGGGTCCATTTTTGGCAGACTCACTAGGGGTACCATCACAGACTTCGGGCGATTTTTCCGAAATGTCATTTTCTTTCGATTTTGGAGGCTACAGATCACGGATTCGGCTCGAGGCTATTCTCCACCGATAATAAAGTCTATTGATCCTATTCTGCGCCGATGATTAAGTCAATTAAGCACCGAATTGGGCCAATATATTTTGGGATGGCATTTTCGTAATTATTTGAGCTTTTTTTTTTCGAAAGGCAATTTTCCTTGGATTTTGAAAGATAAAGATGGTGGATTCGGCCTGAGGCTATTCTTCAACGATGATTAAGTCCATCCAGGGCCAATTTGGGCGGATTTCTTCCGGGTCCATTTTTGGCAGACTCCAAAGGGGTACCATCACAGATTTCGAGCGATTTTTCCGAAATGCCATTTTCTTTCGATTTTGGAGGCTACAGATCACGGATTCGGCTCGAGGCTATTCTCCACCGATAATAAAGTCTATTGATCCTATTCTGCGCCGATGATTAAGCCAATTAAGCACCGAATTGGGCCAATATATTTTGGGATGGCATTTTCGTAATTATTTGAGCATTTTTTTTCGAAAAAGCCATTTTCCTTGGATTTTAAAGGATAAAGATGGTGGATTCGGCCTGAGGCTATTCTTCAACGACGATTAAGTCCATCCAGGGACAATTTGGACGGATTTCTTCCGGGTCCATTTTTGGCAGACTCCAAAGGGGTAACATTACAGATTTTGGGCGAACTTTCCGAAATGCCATTTTCTTTCGATTTTGGAGGCTACAGATCACGGATTCGGTTCGAGGCTATTCTCCACCGATAATAAAGTCAATTGACCCTATTATGCGCCGATGATTAAGTCAATTAAGCACCGAATTTGGCCAACATATTTTAGGATAGCATTTTCGTAATTATTTGAGCAATTGTTTTCGAAATGCCATTTTCCTTGGATTTTGAAGGATAAAGATGGTGGATTCGGCCTGAGGCTATTCTTCAACGACGATTAAGTCCATCCAGGGCCAATTTGGGCGGATTTCTTCCGGGTCCATTTTTGGCAGACTCCAAAGGGGTACCATCACAGATTTCGGGCGATTTTTCCAAAATGTCATTTTCTTTCGATTTTGGAGGCTACAGATCACGGATTCGGCTCGAGGCTATTCTCCACCGATAATAAAGTCTATTGATCCTATGCTGCGCTGATGATTAAGTCAATTAAGCACCGAATTGGGCCAATATATTTTGGGATGGCATTTTCGTAATTATTTGAGCTTTTTTTTTTTTCGAAAGGCAATTTTCCTTGGATTTTGAAGGATAAAGATGGTGGATTCGGCCTGAGGCTATTCTTCAACGACGATTAAGTCCATCCATGGCCAATTTGGGCGGATTTCTTCCGGGTCCATTTTTGGCAGACTCCAAAGGAGTACCATCATAGATTTCGAGCGATTTTTCCGAAATGCCATTTTCTTTCGATTTTGGAGGCTACAGATCACGGATTCGGCTCGAGGCTATTCTCCACCGATAATAAAGTCTATTGATCCTATTCTGCGCCGATGATTAAGCCAATTAAGCACCGAATTGGGCCAATATATTTTGGGATGGCATTTTCGTAATTATTTGAGCATTTCTTTTCGAAAAGCCATTTTTCTTGGATTTTGAAGGATAAAGATGGTGGATTCGGCCTAAGGCTATTCTTCTACGACGATTAAGTCCATCCAGGGACAATTTGGGCGGATTTCTTCCGGGTCCATTTTTGGCAAACTCCAAAGGGGTACCATCACAGATTTTGGGCGAACTTTCCGAAATGCCATTTTCTTTCGATTTTGGAGGCTACAGATCACAGATTTGGTTCGAGGCTATTCTCCACCGATAATAAAGTCAATTGACCCTATTATGCGCCGATGATTAAGTCAATTAAGCACCGAATTTGGCCAACATATTTTGGGATAGCATTTTCGTAATTATTTGAGCATTTTTTTTCGAAATGCCATTTTCCTTGGATTTTGAAGGATAAAGATGGTGGATTCGGCCTGAGGCTATTCTTCAACGACGATTAAGTCCATCCAGGGCCAATTTGGGCGGATTTCTTCCGGGTCCATTTTTGGCAGACTCCAAAGGGGTACCATCACAGATTTCGGGCGATTTTTCCAAAATGTCATTTTCTTTCGATTTTGGAGGCTACAGATCACGGATTCGGCTCGAGGCTATTCTCCACCGATAATAAAGTCTATTGATCCTATGCTGCGCTGATGATTAAGTCAATTAAGCACCGAATTGGGCCAATATATTTTGGGATGGCATTTTCGTAATTATTTGAGCTTTTTTTTTTTCGAAAGGCAATTTTCCTTGGATTTTGAAGGATAAAGATGGTGGATTCGGCCTGAGGCTATTCTTCAACGACGATTAAGTCCATCCATGGCCAATTTGGGCGGATTTCTTCCGGGTCCATTTTTGGCAGACTCCAAAGGAGTACCATCATAGATTTCGAGCGATTTTTCCGAAATGCCATTTTCTTTCGATTTTGGAGGCTACAGATCACGGATTCGGCTCGAGGCTATTCTCCACCGATAATAAAGTCTATTGATCCTATTCTGCGCCGATGATTAAGCCAATTAAGCACCGAATTGGGCCAATATATTTTGGGATGGCATTTTCGTAATTATTTGAGCATTTCTTTTCGAAAAGGCCATTTTTCTTGGATTTTGAAGGATAAAGATGGTGGATTCGGCCTAAGGCTATTCTTCTACGACGATTAAGTCCATCCAGGGACAATTTGGGCGGATTTCTTCCGGGTCCATTTTTGGCAAACTCCAAAGGGGTACCATCACAGATTTGGGCGAACTTTCCGAAATGCCATTTTCTTTCGATTTTGGAGGCTACAGATCACAGATTTGGTTCGAGGCTATTCTCCACCGATAATAAAGTCAATTGACCCTATTATGCGCCGATGATTAAGTCAATTAAGCACCGAATTTGGCCAACATATTTTGGGATAGCATTTTCGTAATTATTTGAGCATTTTTTTTCGAAATGCCATTTTCCTTGAATTTTGAAGGATAAAGATGGTGGATTCGGCCTGAGGCTATTCTTCAACGACGATTAAGTCCATCCAGGGCCAATTTGGGCGGATTTCTTTCGGGTCCATTTTTGGCAGACTCCAAAGGGGTACCATCACAGATTACGGGCGATTTTTCCGAAATGCCATTTTCTTTCGATTTTGGAGGCTACAGATCACGGATTCGGCTCGAGGCTATTCTCCACCGATAATAAAGTCTATGATCCTATTCTGCACCTATGATTAAGTCAATTAAGCACCGAATTGGGCCAATATATTTTGGGATGGCATTTTCGTAATTATTTGTGCATTTTTTTCGAAAGGCCATTTTCCTTGGATTTTGAAGGATAAAGATGTTGGATTCGGCCAGAGGCTATTCTTCAACGACGATTAAGTCCTTCCAGGGACAATTTGGGCGGATTTCTACCGGGTCCCTTTTTGGCAGACTCCAAAGGGGGTACCATCACAGATTTCGGGCGATTTTTCCGAAATGTCATTTTCTTTCGATTTTGGAGGCTACAGATCAAGGATTCGAGTCGAGGCTATTCTCCACCGATAATAAAGTCTATTGATCCTATGCTGCGCCGATGATTAAGTCAATTAAGCACCGAATTGGGCCAATATATTTTGGGATGGCATTTTCGTAATTATTTGAGCATTTTTTTTCGAAAGGCAATTTTCCTTGGATTTTGAAGGATAAAGATGGTGGATTCGGCCTGAGGCTATTCTTCAACGACGATTAAGTTATACAGGGTCAATTTGGGCGGATTTCTTCCAGGTCCATTTTTGGAAGACTCCAAAGGGGTACGATCACAGATTTGTGAGATATTCCGAAATGCCATTTTCTTTCGATTTTGGAGGCTACAGATCACGGATTCGGCTCGAGGCTATTCTCCACCAATAATAAATTCTATTGATCCTAATCTGCGCAGATGATTAAGTCAATTAAGCACCGAATTGGGCCAATATATTTTGGGGTGGCATTTTCGTAATTATTTGAGCATTTTTTATCGAAATGCCATTTTCCTTGGATTTTGAAGGATAAGGATGGTGGATTCGGCCTGAGGCTATTCTTCAACGACGATTACGTCCATCCAGGGCCAATTTGGGCGGATTTCTTCCGGGTACATTTTTGGCAGGCTCCAAAGGGGTACCATCACAGATTTCGGGCGATTTTTCCGAAATGTCATTTTCTTTCGATTTTGGAGGCTACAGATCACGGATTCGGCTCGAGGCTATTCTCCACCGATAATAAAGTCTATGATCCTATTCTGCGCCGATGATTAAGTCAATTAAGCACCGAATTGGGCCAATATATTTTGGGATTGCATTTTCCTAATTATTTGAGCATTTTTTTTCGAAAGGCCATTTTCCTTGGATTTTGAAGGATAAAGATGGTGGATTCGGCCTGAGGCTATTCTTCAACGATGATTAAGTCCATCGAGGGCCAATTTGGGCGGATTTCTTCCGGGTCCATTTTTGGGAGACTCCAAAGGGGTACCATCACAGATTTCAGGCAATTTTTCCGAAATGTCATTTTCTTTCGATTTTGGATGCTACAGATCACGGATTCGCTCGAGGCTATTCTCCACCGATAATAAATTCTATTGATCCTATTCTGCGCAGATGATTAAGTCAATTAAGCACCGAATTGGGCCAATATATTTTGGGATGGCATTTTCGTAATTATTTGAGAATTTTTTTTTCGAAAGGTTATTTTCCTTGGATTTTGAAGGATAAAGATGGTGGATTCGGCCTGAGGCTATTCTTCAACGACGATTAAGTTATACAGGGCCAATTTGGGCGGATTTCTTCCGGGTCCATTTTTGGAAGACTCCAAAGGGGTACCATCACAGATTTGTGAGATTTTTCCGAAATGTCATTTTCTTTCGAATTTGGAGGCTACAGATCACGGATTCGGCTCGAGGCTATTCTCCACCAATAATAAATTCTACTGATCCTATTCTGCGCAGATGATTAAGTCAATTAAGCACCGAATTGGGCCAATATATTTTGGGGTGGCATTTTCGTAATTATTTGAGCATTTTTTATCGAAAGGCCATTTTCCTTGGATTTTGAAGGATAAAGATGGTGGATTCGGACTGAGGCTATTCTTCAACGACGATTAAGTCCATCCAGGGCCAAATTGGGCGGATTTCTTCCGGGTCCATTTTTGGCAGACTCCAAAGGGGTACCATCATAGATTTCGGGCGATTTTTACGAAATGTCATTTTCTTTCGATTTTGGAGGCTACAGATCACGGATTCGGCTCGAGGCTATTCTCCACCGATAATAAAGTCTATTGATCCTATTCTGCGCCGATGATTAAGTCAATTAAGCACCGAATTGGGCCAATATATTTTGGGATGGGATTTTCGTAATTTTTTGAGCATTTTTTTCGAAAGGCCATTTTCCTTGGATTTTGAAGCATAAAGATGGTGGATTCGGCCTGAGGCTATTCTTCAACGACGATTAAGTCCATCCAGGGCCAATTTGGGCGGATTTCTTCCGGGTCCATTTTTGGGAGACTCCAAAGGGGTACCATCACAGATTTCAGGCGATTTTTCCGAAATGTCATTTTCTTTCGATTTTGGAGGCTACAGATCACGGATTCGGCTCGAGGCTATTCTCCACCGATAATAAAGTCTATTCATCCTATTCTGCGCCGATGATTAAGTCAATTAAGCACCGAATTGGGCCAATATATTTTGGGATGACATTTTCGTAATTATTTGAGCATTTTTTTCGAAAGGCCATTTTCCTTGGATTTTGAAGAATAAAGATGGTGGATTCGGCCTGAGGCTATTCTTCAACGACGATTAAGTCCATCCAGGGCCAATTTGGGCGGATTTCAACCGGGTCCATTTTCGGCAGACTCCAAAGGGGTACCATCACAGATTTCAGGCAATTTTTCCGAAATGTCATTTTCTTTCGATTTTGGAGGCTACAGATCACGGATTCGGCTCGAGGCTATTCTCCACCGATAATAAAGTCTATTCATCCTATTCTGCGCCGATGATTAAGTCAATTAAGCACCGAATTTGGCCAATATATTTTGGGACGACATTTTCGTAATTATTTGAGCATTTTTTTCGAAAGGCCATTTTCCTTGGATTTTGAAGGATAAAGATGGTGGATACGGCCTGAGGCTATTCTTCAACGACGATTAAGTCCATCCAGGGCCAATTTGGGCGGATTTCAACCGGGTCCATTTTCGGCAGACTCCAAAGAGGTACCATCACAGATTTCAGGCGATTTTTCCGAAATGTCATTTTCTTTCGATTTTGGAGGCTACAGATCACGGATTCGGTTCGAGGCTATTCTCCACCGATAATAAAGTCTATTGATCCTATTCTGCGCCGATGATTAAGTCAATTAAGCACCGAATTTGGCCAACATATTTTGGGATAACATTTTCGTAATTATTTGAGCATTTTTTTCGAAAGTCCATTTTCCTTGGATTTTGAAGGATAAAGATGGTGGATTTGGCCTGAGGCTATTCTTCAACGACGATTAAGTCCATCCAAGGCCTATTTGGGCGGATTTCTTCCGGGTCCATTTTTGGCAGACTCCAAAGGGGTACCGTCACAGATTTCGGGCGATTTTTCCGAAATGTCATTTTCTTTCGATTTTGGAGGCTACATATCACGTATTCGGCTCGAGGCTATTCTCCACCGATAATAATGTCCATTGATCCTATGCTGCGCCTATGATTAAGTCAATTAAGCACCGAATTGGGCCTATATATTTTGGGATGGCATTTTCGTAATTATTTGAGCATTTTTTTTCGAACGGCCATTTTCCTTGGATTTTGAAGGATAAAGATGGTGGATTCTGCCTGAGGTTATTCTTCAACGACGATTAAGTCCATCCAAGGCCAATTTGGGCGGATTTCTACCGGGTCCATTTTAGGCAAACTCCAAAGGGGTACCATCACAGATTTCGGGCGATTTTTCAGAAATGTCATTTTCTTTCGATTTTGGAGGCTACAGATCACGGATTCGGCTCGAGGCTATTCTCCACCGATAATAAAGTCTATGATCCTATTCTGCGCCGATGATTAAGTCAATTAAGCACCGAATTGGGCCAATATATTTTGGGATGGCATTTTCATAATTATTTTAGCATTTTTTCGAATGGCCATTTTCCTTGGATTTTGAAGGATAAAGATGGTGGATTCGGCCTGAGGCTATTCTTCAACGACGATTAAGTCCATCCAGGGCCAATTTGGGCGGATTTCTTCCGGGTCCATTTTTGGCAGACTCAAAAGGGGTACCATCACAGATTTCGGGCGATTTTTCCGAAATGTCATTTTCTTTTGATTTTGGAGGCTACAGATCACGTATTCGGCTCGAGGCTATTCTCCACCGATAATAAAGTCTATTGATCCTATTCTGCGCCGATGATTAAGTCAATTAAGCACCGAATTGGGCCTATATATTTTGGGATGACATTTTCGTAATTATTTGAGCATTTTTTTCGAAATGCCATTTCCCTTGGATTTTGAAGGATAAAGATGGTGGATTCGGCCTGAGGCTATTCTTCAACGACGATTAAGTCCATCCAGGGCCAATTTGGGCGGATTTCTTCCGGGTCCATTTTTGGCAGACTCCAAAGGGGTACCATCACAGATTTCGGGCGATTTTTACGAAATGTCATTTTCTTTCGATTTTGGAGGCTACAGATCACGGATTTGGCTCGAGGCTATTCTCCACCGATAATAAAGTCTATTGATCCTATTTTGCGCCGATGATTAAGTCAATTAAGCACCGAATTGGGCCAATATATTTTGGGATGGCATTTTCGTAATTATTTGAGATTTTTTTTTCGAAAGGTTATTTTCCTTGGATTTTGAAGGATAAAGATGGTGGATTCGGCCTGAGGCTATTATTCAACGACGATTAAGTTATACAGGGCCAATTTGGGCGGATTTCTTCCGGGTCCATTTTTGGAAGACTCCAAAGGGGTACCATCACAGATTTGTGAGATTTTTCCGAAATGTCATTTTCTTTCGATTTTGGAGGCTATAGATCACGGATTCGGCTCGAGGCAATTCTCCACCAATAATAAATTCTATTGATCCTATTCTGCGCAGATGATTAAGTCAATTAAGCACCGAATTGGGCCAATATATTTTGGGGTGGCATTTTCGTAATGATTTGAGCATTTTTTATCGAAAGGCCATTTTCCTTGGATTTTGAAGGATAAAGATGGTGGATTCAGACTGAGGCTATTCTTCAACGACGATTAAGTCCATCCAGGGCCAATTTGGGCGGATTTCTTCCGGGTCCATTTTTGGCAGACTCCAAAGTGGTACCATCATAGATTTCGGGCGATTTTTACGAAATGTCATTTTCTTTCGATTTTGGAGGCTACAGATCACGGATTCGGCTCGAGGCTATTCTCCACCGATAATAAAGTCTATGATCCTATTTTGCGCCGATGATTAAGTCAATTAAGCACCGAATTGTGCCAATATATTTTGGGATGGGATTTTCGTAATTATTTGAGCATTTTTTTTCGAAAGGCCATTTTCCTTGGATTTTGAAGCAAAAAGATGTTGGATTCGGCCTGAGGCTATTCTTCAACGACGATTAAGTCCATCCAGGGCCAATTTGGGCGGATTTCAACCGGGTCCATTTTTGGCAGACTCCAAAGGGGTACCATCACAGATTTCAGGCGATTTTTCCGAAATGTCATTTTCTTTCGATTTTGGAGGCTACAGATCACGGATTCGGTTCGAGGCTATTCTCCACCGATAATAAAGTCTATTGATCCTATTCTGCGCCGATGATTAAGTCAATTAAGCACCGAATTTGGCCAACATATTTTGGGATAACATTTTCGTAATTATTTGAGCATTTTTTTCGAAAGTCCATTTTCCTTGGATTTTGAAGGATAAAGATGGTGGATTTGGCCTGAGGCTATTCTTCAACGACGATTAAGCCCATCCAGGGCCAATTTGGGCGGATTTCTTCCGGGTCCATTTTTGGCAGACTCCAAAGGGGTACCGTCACAGATTTCGGGCGATTTTTCCGAAATGTCATTTTCTTTCGATTTTGGAGGCTACATATCACGTATTCGGCTCGAGGCTATTCTCCACCGATAATAAAGTCCATTGATCCTATGCTGCGCCTATGATTAAGTCAATTAAGCACCGAATTGGGCCAATATATTTTGGGATGGCATTTTCGTAATTATTTGAGCATTTTTTTTCGAACGGCCATTTTCCTTGGATTTTGAAGGATAAAGATGGTGGATTTGGCCTGAGGCTATTCTTCAACGACGATTAAGTCCATCCAAGGCCAATTTGGGCGGATTTCTACCGGGTCCATTTTAGGCAAACTCCAAAGGGGTACCATCACAGATTTCGGGCGATTTTTCAGAAATGTCATTTTCTTTCGATTTTGGAGGCTACAGATCACGGATTCGGCTCGAGGCTATTCTCCACCGATAATAAAGTCTATTGATCCTATTCTGCGCCGACGATTAAGTCAATTAAGCACCGAATTGGGCCAATATATTTTGGGATGGCATTTTCATAATTATTTTAGCATTTTTTCGAATGACCATTTTCCTTGGATTTTGAAAGATAAAGATGGTGGATTCGGCCTGAGGCTATTCTTCAACGACGATTAAGTCCATCCAGGGCCAATTTGGGCGGATTTCTTCCGGGTCCATTTTTGGCAGACTCCAAAGGGGTACCATCACAGATTTCGGGCGATTTTTCCGAAATGTCATTTTCTTTCGATTTTGGAGGCTACAGATCACGTATTCGGCTCGAGGCTATTCTCCACCGATAATAAAGTCTATTGATCCTATTCTGCGCCGATGATTAAGTCAATTAAGCACCGAATTGGGCCAATATATTTTGGGATGACATTTTCGTAATTATTTAAGCATTTTTTTCGAAAGGCCATTTTCCTTGGATTTTGAAGGATAAAGATGGTGGATTCAGCCTGAGGCTATTCTTCAACGACGATTAAGTCCATCCAGGGCCAATTTGGGCAGATTTCAACTGGGTCCATTTTCGGCAGACTCCAAAGGGGTACCATCACAGATTTCAGGCGATTTTTCCGAAATGTCATTTTCTTTCGATTTTGGAGGCTACAGATCACGGATTCGGTTCGAGGCTATTCTCCACCGATAATAAAGTCTATTGATCCTATTCTGCGCCGATGATTAAGTCAATTAAGCACCGAATTTGGCCAACATATTTTGGGATAACATTTTCGTAATTATTTGAGCATTTTTTTCGAAAGTCCATTTTCCTTGGATTTTGAAGGATAAAGATGGTGGATTTGGCCTGAGGCTATTCTTCAACGACGATTAAGTCCATCCAGGGCCAATATGGGCGGATTTCTTCCGGGTCCATTTTTGGCAGACTCCAAAGGGGTACCGTCACAGATTTCGGGCGATTTTTCCGAAATGTCATTTTCTTTCGATTTTGGAGGCTACAGATCACGTATTCGGCTCGAGGCTATTCTCCACCGACAATAAAGTCCATTGATCCTATGCTGCGCCTATGATTAAGTCAATTAAGCACCGAATTGGGCCAATATATTTTGGGATGGCATTTTCGTAATTATTTGAGCATTTTTTTTCGAACGGCCATTTTCCTTGGATTTTGAAGGATAAAGATGGTGGATTCTGCCTGAGGCTATTCTTCAACGACGATTAAGTCCATCCAAGGCCAATTTGGGCGGATTTCTACAGGGTCCATTTTAGGCAAACTCCAAAGGGGTACCATCACATATTTCGGGCGATTTTTCAGAAATGTCATTTTCTATCGATTTTGGAGGCTACAGATCACGGATTCGGCTCGAGGCTATTCTCCACCGATAATAAAGTCTATGATCCTATTCTGCGCCGATGATTAAGTCAATTAAGCACCGAATTGGGCCAATATATTTTGGGATGGCATTTTCATAATTATTTTAGCATTTTTTCGAATGGCCATTTTCCTTGGATTTTGAAGGATAAAGATGGTGGATTCGGCCTGAGGCTATTCTTCAACGACGATTAAGTCCATCCAGGGCCAATTTGGGCGGATTTCTTCCGGGTCCATTTTTGGCAGACTCCAAAGGGGTACCATCACAGATTTCGGGCGATTTTTCCGAAATGTCATTTTCTTTTGATTTTGGAGGCTACAGATCACGTATTCGGCTCGAGGCTATTCACCACCGATAATAAAGTCTATTGATCCTATTCTGCGCCGATGATTAAGTCAATTAAGCACCTAATTGGGCCTATATATTTTGGGATGACATTTTCGTAATTATTTGAGCATTTTTTTCGAAATGCCATTTCCCTTGGATTTTGAAGGATAAAGATGGTGGATTCGGCCTGAGGCTATTCTTCAACGACGATTAAGTCCATCCAGGGCCAATTTGGGCGGATTTCTTCCGGGTCCATTTTTGGCAGACTCCAAAGGGGTACCATCACAGATTTCGGGC